>CALYOO010000015.1:285985-385015 GCA_945261195.1 Cryptosula pallasiana | reverse complement strand
TTATTTTGTTAATAATAAATAATTAGAGTCAGTTACTTTACAGTTTTTTATACAACCATGTATATATGGATAATTATGTACATATTTATGGTTATATTTATATCTAGATTGAATAATATACATTTATGACATAATAACTATATTGAATGCTACAAAATATGTTGGAAAATCACCAAATTAGTCGTCTAGATGGTTAAAATTTACAGTATTTGGGAAATAACTGCAAGAGAGGAGTATTTGGTAGAGGAGAGAGGAGAGAGGAGAGAGAGGAGGCTTGAGCGTAAATATTTCTTTTAGTTATTTACATAATAAGTATATTGAATACTATAAAATATCTTGGAAAATAGTCAAATTAGACCTCTAGATGGGCTTTTCAACTAGTGGTAAATAACTGTTTATTATTTATTTTAAAAATAAATAATTAGAGCTTTCTACTAGTGTTAAATAATTATCGATTATTTTTTACCTTATCACCACTTAGAGCCAGATGATTCAATTAACTAAAGACAAATAATTATTTTAGCATTTTTTACCTTGATGCTGGATGGTCTCCTAGTAGCTGTAGTAGATGATGCTTCTCCGCTTGCTATTGAAGAACTGGATGCTTTCTGTGTGAAAACAGTGGCTCTTAAATAGCTAAAGTCGCACTGATTAAACCTTATGAATCAGCATTTTTTCCAATGCTTTCGCGGGAATAAAAACTGTTTATTCCCGCGAAAGCAAGGGTTTCCATTCGCGTGAAAATAAATTATTTATTCCCGCGAAAGCAACGGTTTCTATTCGCGTGATAATAAACTATTTATTCCCGCGAAAGCAACAGTTTCTATTCGCGTGAAAATAAATTATTTATTCCCGCGAAAGCAACGGTTTCCATTCGCGTGAAAATAAATTATTTATTCCCGCGAAAGCAACAGTTTCTATTCGCGTGAAAATAAACTATTTATTCCCGCGAAAGCAACAGTTTCCATTCGCGTGAAAATAAATTATTTATTCCCGCGAAAGCAACGGTTTCCATTCGCATGAAAATAAATTATTTATTCCCGCGAAAGCAACAGTTTCTATTCGCGTGAAAATAAACTATTTATTCCCGCGAAAGCAACAGTTTCCATTCGCGTGAAAATAAATTATTTATTCCCGCGAAAGCAACGGTTTCTATTCGCGTGAAAATAAACTATTTATTCCCGCAAAAGCAACAGTTTCCATTCACGTGAAAATAAACTATTTATTCCCGCGAAAGCAACGGTTTCTATTCGCGTGAAAATAAACTATTTATTCCCGCGAAAGCAACAGTTTCCATTCGCGTGAAAATAAATTATTTATTCCCGCGAAAGCAACGGTTTCCATTCGCGTGAAAATAAATTATTTATTCCCGCGAAAGCAACAGTTTCTATTCGCGTGAAAATAAACTTATTTATTCCCGCGAAAGCAACAGTTTCCATTCGCGTGAAAATAAATTATTTATTCCCGCGAAAGCAACGGTTTCTATTCGCGTGAAAATAAACTATTTATTCCCGCGAAAGCAACAGTTTCCATTCACGTGAAAATAAACTATTTATTCCCGCGAAAGCAACGGTTTCTATTCGCGTGAAAATAAATTATTTATTCCCGCGAAAGCAACGGTTTCTATTCGCGTGAAAATAAACTATTTATTCCCGCGAAAGCAACAGTTTCTATTCGCGTGAAAATAAACTATTTATTCCCGCGAAAGCAACAGTTTCCATTCGCGTGAAAATAAATTATTTATTCCCGCGAAAGCAATGGTTTCTATTCGCGTGAAAATAAACTATTCATTCCCGCGAAAGCAACAGTTTCTATTCGCGTGAAAATAAATTATTTATTCCCGCGAAAGCAACGGTTTCCATTCGCGTGAAAATAACTTATTTATTCCCGCGAAAGCATTGGGAAAATTGCTGATTCATAGGGTTTAATCAGTGCAACTTTAGCTATTTAAGAGCCACTGTTTTCACACAGAAAGCATCCAGTTCTTCAACAGCAAGCGGAGAAGTATCATCTACTAAAGCTACTAGGAGACCATCCAGCATCAAGGTAAGAAATGCTAAAATAATTATTTGTCTTTAGTTAATTGAATCATCTGGCTCTAAGTGGTGATAAGGTAAAAAATAATTGATAACTATTTAACACTAGTAGAAAGCTCTAATTATTTATTTTTAAAATAAATAATAGACAATTATTTAACACTAGTTGAAAACCTCAACTAGTTGCGATACAGAGTTGTCCTCCATTTTAGCCTCTAGACATAAGTTTAACTTTACTAGATAATTTTATACCCATAGTGTCTAAGCTGTTCGCTCGCAAGAACGCAAGCTGTGTCATTGACAAATCTGTCTGTTTGTCCAAGCGATTTCAATTATTTATTAATAAAAATATGAACCCTCAACTGGAATTCACTCCTAGGTAATTTATCTTTACTAGATAACTTTATGATCTTTAAAATTAATTACAAAAAATTAAACAAAATATTTGTTTTTTTTTCAGAATGAATACTCAAGACCTTCTCCTATCTTTGATATGCCAGAAAGTCAATTGGTGGTTGATGAACCGGAATCCCAACAAGATTTTACTTCATTCACATATCTGCTACTAGGAGAGCAACCAGCATCAAGGTAAGAAGTGCTAAAATAATTATTTGTCTGTAGTTAATTAAATCATCTAGTTGTTTGGAACTAGTTTTTCATTATTATTTTATTATTATTTAGATCACTACAACCACTAGGAGGACTCTAAGTAGAGTTAAGGTAAAAAGGCTCTAATTATTTATTTTTACAATGAATAATAACTGTTTTATGCTGATAATGAAGTAAAATAACACAATATTGAACGTTTTAATCATTTTTTGGTTGTAAAGTTCAAAATCGACCTGTAGTTCAAGACATCATTTAATATTTTAACCTATTAATTCTCTCGGACATACGGCAATTCTGTCAATCAATGTCAAAAAACTGCGATCTTGAGCGGAAACAGGATAGGTTCCATGAGCATAAAATTATCTAGGAGAGATACTTCTATGGTCAAGAGAACGACTCCATATCGTAATAGGAGGATAACTCCACAGTGCAACTAGTTGAGTTCTTCAACTAGTGTTAAATAATAATTTTAATCACTTACCTTAATACAGAAAGTCTCCTAGTAGTTGTAGTAGATGTTGATACTTCAGTCACTGTTGTTGGAGTGGATGCTTTCTGTGTAAAAGCGATGCTTCTTATATAGCTAGGTTGTACTAGGTACCGATTGACACGAGCTGATTCCAATGAAAAGCCTTTATAATATATAAGGTCTTTATGTAGAAAACTCACGCAAAAACTAAAAAAAAAAACATTCTTCGCGGGAGTTTTCCGTCTTATATGTTATAAAGGCTTTACGCAAAAAAACTCACGCGAAAACCAAAACTATATAAAAACTTCTTCGCGGGAGTTTTCCTTCTTATGCGTCATGACAGCTTTATGCAAAAAACTCACGCGAAAACGGAAAAATAAAAAAAACCTCTTCGCGGGAGTTTTCCTTCTATGTACTATAAAGGCTTACGCGGAAAACTAACGGTAAAAAAAATTCCGTGAGTTTTCTGCATAAAGCCTTTATAACATAAAAGAAGGAAAACTCCCGCGAAAGAATTGTTTTGTATTTCCCGTTTTCGCGTGAGTTTTCCGTGCAAAGCCTTTATAGCATATAGAAGGAGAACTCCCGCGAAGAGAATTTTTTTACTGTTTAACTTTTCGCGTGAGTTTTCCGCGTAAAACCTTTATGACTTATAAGAAGGAAAACTCCCGCGAAGAAATTTTTTTTAGTTTCGGTTTTCGCGTGAGTTTTCCGCGTAAAGACCTGCTTATATATTGTAAAGGCTTTTCATTGGAATCAACTCGTGTCAACCTAGCTATATAAGAAGCACCGCTTTTACACGGAAAGCATCCACTTCAACAACAGTGACTGAAGGATCAACATCTACTACAACTACTAGGAGACTTTCTGTATTAAGGTAAGGAATAATAAATAACTATTTAACACTAGTTGAAGAACTCAACTAGTTGCACTATGGAGTTATCCTCATATTACGATATGGAGTCGTTCTCTTGACCATAGAAGTATCTCTCCTAGATAATTTTATGCTCATAGAACCTATCCTGTTTCCGCTCAAGATCGCAGTCTTTTGGCATTGATTGACAGAATTGTCGTAGGTCCGAGAGAAAAAATAGGTTAGCCTTAAATGACATCTTGAACGACAGGTTGATTTAGAACTTTACAGCCAAAAAATGATTACAACTTTCATTATTGTATTGTTTTACTTTATTATCAACATATAACAGTTATTATTCATTGTATTTAATATGAAAAATAATTTTTACTGATGATAATTATTATTCCTATTATTATTACTATTGTTAATATTATTGTGATTTCATTTGGTTTTCATTGTTACTTTATTGAATTTTGTTCAAGTCTTGTGATCTAAATAATAAAAGAATGATAAATATTTATTTACCACTAGTTGAAAAACTTACCTACTTGCACTATGGAGAAAATAGCCTCCTACAACCAAATCCGTTTGTGTTACAAACCCTGTCTTTGGATATTGATAAAAATGTTATCTTCTTTGTATTATGATTAAATAATAATAAATAGCTCACATTTTTTAAAATATTTCTTATTTTTTGTCTTTTTAGATTGGATAGTTAAGATGGCAATTTTTGTATTTTGTAGACACGATGCCTACTTTGGACTCTTGTTTGAGACAAAACGCAGCAGCAGTAAAGACTATAAAACATCTGGATCAGATCCAATTGAAGTAATTGCAGATAACTAAAGGAATAACATGTACTACAGCATACAGAGTGAACAAGGTGTGTGTAGATTATTACTCAGTCTCATTACACTACTATTACTAAGAATTATTGTAGGTGTTGGATAAAGGATTAAGCAGTAATGTATTAGCAAGCATTAGCAATAAACATAGACTTTTCAACAATGACATTAACCAAAAAAAATAGTATAACAAAGTCATGTTTGAGCTAATAAGTTGTTGCTAAGATGTTTGAATTAACAACTAGGTAGCTAAAATAAGTTTTTCATGAGGATCTCCTGACAGTTGTGATTCCTTGAGTGGTGAGCAGACTTTTAAATCTACTGTAGTTATCTTTTGTTGATCTTATTGAGTCTTTATCAGTTAGTACATCTTGCAACAAATTCTTTGATAGCTTAGCGCTAAGCCATCTTCCCTTGAGTTTTATCCTGTCAGTATCCAGATCGTATTTTCCAGAATCTCTCAATTGATACAATATTTTTACACCTAACGCTTGATTGTCTTTACTAGCTGTCATGTCGGATACTTTCTTTTTAAACTCTTCTAATTGTTGCATCATTCTCTCCGAATCTCTATTGCTATCATCGTCAATTGTGTTTCTATCAAACGATGATGGTGAGAGCTTTGGTGTTTTAGCAGAGCTCCAGCTCTTTGGTTGCTTGTACTCTCCCCTAATCTTTCCAACATCACTCCGATAGGTTTTTGTGCTTTGAACATTTTCATTTGTCTTTTTGCGCTCAAGCAACTCGTTTTTGATTCCCATTACTATTTCATTCGTTTCAACCAAAATATTCTGGATTTTCTCGATATCTCTCACCATTTTGTCTTTTGTCGGGTTGTCATACAATGATGACGCAAACTTGTCTTGGTCGGTTGATTTAGCCCCACTGATATTTTCCATCAAACTATGATACTCCTCTTCTGGTATAACAAAATAACGTTCATTATATTTTAAAGGCGGAAGATTCATTTTGTATTGATATTAAAACCTGTGCAATCAGGATGATTATAGGGTCTAAAAAAAGCTACCTCTCCCAATCTGCATTAAAATTTGTTGTTTGTCAGCAATCAGTGTTTGTACCTCCTTGAAGCGCTACTACCTAATAAACTGAGTTGTGTACTGATTAGTTTTATGTAGCTCTTTTTTGAAGCCTCCTCTCTCCTCTCTCCTCTACCAAATACTCCTCTCTCCTCTCTTGCAGTTATTTCCCAAATACTGTAAATTTTAACCATCTAGAGGACTAATTTGGTGATTTTCCAACATATTTTATAGCATTCAATATAGTTATTATGTCATAAATGTATATTATTCAATCTAGATATAAATATATCCATAAATATGTACATAATTATCCATATATACATGGTTGTATAAAAAACTAAAAAATCTCTCTCTCCTCTCTTCTCTCTCCTCTGTACATAGCTATAAAATGTTAATATGGACATGAATTTGGACATGTGCATGTACATAAATATGAACATAGTTATGTACATAAATGGACATGAATATGGACATGTACATAAATGGACATGAATATGGACATGAATATGGACATGAATATGGACATGAATATGGACATGTACCTATTCATGTCCATTTATGCACATGTACATGAATATGGACATATGCGTATTTACTGACTCTAGCTATATTATATAGGAATATTTTCCTTACTTATTATGTAATAAATGTATATAATCATACAATGATTCATTTTTGATCAATATATTTATTCAATGTAGATAGATCTCCTCTCTCCTCTCTCTATGTAGATATAAATATACCCATAAATATGTACATAATTAACCATATATACATGAATGTATAGAAAACTAAAAAATCTCTCTCCTCTCTCTCTCCTCTCTCTCTTTCTTTCTCTCATGATACCATATGTATGTATGTATGTATGTATGTATGTATGTATGTATGTATGCATTGATTGTCATTACGAGTTGTGGTGCTTTGTATTACTTAGTATTTACTGACTCTAGCTATATTATATAGGAAGATTTTCCCTACTTATTATGTAATCAGTATAAGTAATACTTCCAATTAGATAAAATTTATTTATAAAGCAATTATTTTTTGTTTTGCTTTAGATAGAAGAGAGAGAATCAAAAACAATTGATGAAAATTATGCTCAAGAAAAACCAAACCGAACAATATAACTCGGTGAGTTACTTCCCTTTACTATATAATGTTAACTAACCAATGTAAAAAGAACTATAATTCAAATTCATAAAATTATTTTACATTTTTGTTTAATCATCCTATACTAATACATAACTTTTTATTTTAGTTCATTATGGAATCAAAAGTACATAGAACAGAAGTCTTCCTTCCTAAGTTATAACATCAGTACAACAATGACGACATTGTAAAGAAAAAGACTATCATCCATTGATTGTCATTACAAGTTGTAGTGCTTTGTATTACTTAGTATTTACTAACTCTAGCTATATTATACAAGGATATTTTCCTACTTATTATGTAATAAATGTATATAATCATGTATTGATTCAATGTAGTTATATCTCCTCATTCTTCTCTCCTCTCTCTCAAAATATCATATGAGTTCGAGTTATGTAAAAAAATTATCAAAACTTGAATGTCATGCATTCAAAATCTATATGCCATATAAGTTCAAATCAAGTAAAAAAATAATCAAAACTCAAATGCCACTTAAATGCCACTCAAATGCCACTCAAATACCCCTCAAATAAAATACGATATAAACTCGGCGAAGTCATCCAACGCCGTAACCCATTGTCTCAACTCCAAGGTCAGATCCACAAAAAAACACTTGGTAGGGAGATCTGCTCATATATTACTACTACCAAGCTGTCTGAACAACTGATTAGATACCATCGAGGGAAGCACATACCGTGCCATTTAAAAACATTGGATTTTGAGGTAATGCTTGCTTTTTTTTGCAAACATTAGCTTTGCGCATGAGAAGTTGGCATGTTTGTAAAAGAAATTTACATATTTTTTTAGAAGCAATGAAAAGCGAAAACGTATTCCTGTACCGATAATTCCTACAGCTATGTGTTTATGCGTACATGATGCTACCAAGTATAGCAGATTCTTGTGTCAGCGGTCATATCTTTAGACATTACTATTGCCAAGTCCGTGACATGGTTAAGAAGCTTAGTTAAGATTAAGCTCATTTTTCTATTTATTAATGTTGATTAATCACAAATTTAATATCCTGTATTACCTATGCTTAGCTCCATGTTTCCAATATATAATTTAGATTTCTCTGCTCTGATTGAGAATTATAAGCATAAGATTGCATCATTGTGGATTAGGATTCATTCTCAGTCATAGAAATGGTAAACAAACAAACAATAATAATTGTAAAAAATGCTGTTAGTCAAAAAAATTACAATCTCCTAGTTTATAAAAAATATAACAAGTCACTACTAAAGGCTATTAATGAAAAGGTGGCTTTTGATAGAGCTATTAAGAGTATTCGCGACCTGTTCGTAGAACAAAATACCAAAAATAATAGGTGTTCGTAGTTAAATATGTCGCGTAAGCAACGGAAAATTAGTTTAGAACCACAGAATATTCAATGAAACGTTATAGTTTACCGAACAAATCATAAAGAAGATAACTCCCAATTTTCAAAATAATTACGAAAATAATAATGTTTGAACTGCTACATTAGAATAGTTTGTCAAGTTGCCCTTCAATTTAGTAAATTCTCAATGCTTGCAATTAATTTGAATTGTTTTTCGAGGATTCAAAACCGGTCTAAGAAAATGAAAAAAATCAACTCGCTCATTATTATTTATTTAGTGTTCAGTTTCATTCGCGACCTACGAACAATATAAATAAATACTCGTTGATTATTTTTGTTATTCAGTGAGCTACTTTTTGTTGACCCACGAGTTCCAAACAAAATGATTATTTATTGATTAAAATTATTGCCGGTCTGATTATTTTTATTGCAATGTGTTTGGCGAACAGAGGTCGCGAATACTCTTAATATGTTGTGGAAATTGCTCGCGTTAATCGTAAAAATAACTCGATTAAATCACAGCCTTAACTATTGCAGATACCAGATGTGCCGAGTTCAGCAGTGACTGATGTGGTCATAGGCGAGAGGAGGCACCTCATAGTTTCTACAAATGAACAGCTTCGAATGCTGCAAACCAGACAACAATGGTATGATTGACAGTTCAGCCATTTTACAATGTTTAGCCAAAATTGATTTCTGTATCGCCATATAATACATCAATTTTGTTTTGTAGTAAATTTTGGTAATAGTATTCTCATCAAACCACCCACCGAAAATTGAAGTTACTAGCTTTGCCAGTTTCATCTTTCTCTGATAAAATATTAACAGAACTACTTGAATGACAAAAAAGAGAGTGCACAGTAAACACTTTCACCAAATGCTTAAAGATTAAGCTGCTCATCAGTGCAGTCTTAATCTTTAAGCATTTGGTGAAGGTGTTTATTATGCACTCTCTTTTTTGTCATTCAAGTATTTCTGTTAATATTTTATCAGAGAAAGATGAAACTGGAAAAGCTAGTAACTTCAATTTTTTTTGTTTCAGGTATCTTGATGGAACATTTAAAGTGGTGAGAGATCCCTTTAAACAGTTATATACCATCAATGCTTTTGTGAAACAAGGAGATATTCAAAAGCAGCTGCCATTTGTATTTATCATCATGAGCTCTAGACTGAAAGAAGACTATATAACAGTAAGCAAGCTTGTAAACTGTGGTTTGATGGACCTGAATTACTGCAGAAAGCAAACAAAATAACAACTTTTGTAATATTATTCGGCAGGTTTTTAGAAAGGTAATTGAGCTAATGGGCAACCAGTGCAAGGTGAAGGTCTGCAATTTAGACTTTGAAAAAGGTATGTAATATGATTAACATTGTTGAGGGAAGCTTGAAGCAGAAGAAATACAGTGATAATTGCTCCCTAAAAATAAACATGACTCATTCTTTCTTAGTCAAATAGGTGTATTCGTAGCAGGTATTTTAAATTTGAGCTGCTTTCAAAGATTGTTCGAGCTGCGTATTAAAATAATCTTTCAAAAACTCAATCTGCTTGTTCATATCTTTCGTCAGACTGTCTTATTTTTTTATTTTCAGCTGTTTGGAGTGCTCTCTCAATAGTTCTTCCTGGTGTGGCACAAAGGGGCTGCCAATTTCACCATCGACAATGTGTTTTAAAAAATTCAAAGAGATTCCAAGTGAAAAACTGAAATTTTTTATTCCAGAAGACTCCATCAACTGTGAGAGGATAGTAACAGTTTTGCTTTGTATTATTATTTTAAAACTGTTTGTTACAGGCTGGTACACAAAATACCAGAAAGATGAAGAAACTCGGCAGTTTGTACAAATGGTGATGGGACTAGCCTTTCTTCCCGCTGAGGCTATGAGCACAGGATTCCAATGGCTGAAGAGCATGGCAATATCTAGAGAAGCGAACATTCTTCTACGATATTATGAACAAACATGGCTGAAATCATGGAGCGCTCAGCAGATAAGCGTGTACAGAAAAACAATTCGTACAAACAATGACTTGGAAGGTAAGTAACCAAATAAATATATGTACAATCGTTGTAGTTGCCTGTACATATATCGTAAATTCACGTTCATCATTGTTACTATAATGTATTGTTGAAAAATGCCTACTCAGTTACTTTCTCTAATGACATGTAACAACTCATCTCTAGAGGTCTTTAGACTTTTTATTGGAGTTGCATTGATAAACTTGGGTCTACAAGTACTGCAAGTCACATACTTTGTTAGCTATAAGTGACCAAAGTCTAACAATCATCCCATAAAAAGAAAACACTCCAAAATTTCCATTGAGTTATCCTTAACGTAAATTATAGTTTTTAGTAAAAATGTAAAACCAATGACAATTTCCAATAAGACCCAGGCCATCTAGTTTCTTAATTGTACTTGAGCGAAATGTTAATTTTTACAAAATCTCAGGTGAGTATTGCTAGACACGAAACTGAAAACCTGTCACTTACCACCTAACCAGTATTCATCACTGTGCAACTCCGCAACTTTTTATGTAACGGCATACACCCACAATGTCAATTTTCACAGCAAAAATATGTTGTAGGATACCACAGAAGGCTTAATACCTTGGCTGGAGCACAGCCTAGTTTGTGGAAGCTAATTAGCACTCTACTGCAGGAGTGCAATGAATTCCGAAAAAGTGCTCAGGATGTGAGGTTGGGGCAAAGCTCCAGAGTGCACAAGAAAAAATACTTGAAGCACAACAAAGCACTTAAAAGTGCATTCAGTAGCTTTGAGCAAACAAATGACGTTTGTCAACTGCTGAGATTTGCGGCTCACCAAACAGAGGGGCTTGGTGTAGAAGCCATTGATGAACAACTGTGATCTGACTGAGTACGCGTGCACTTGTGCCCTATGTTAGACTTAAAATATTCTTATACTATTTGTGCTTGTCACTACTTCACTGTTTAGTGCAGCTATGAATGGCAAAATAAATTTATTGCTTGTATAAATAAACAATAGGAATTACAAGTCTATAATGCTATGGAGTGTATATATTATGGTGGCTCATAACGTTAGACGGTTTGGTTTTCAAAGCGTATGAACGGATTTGAAATAGTCCAGACGGTTTGCAAAGCGTCTTTTACATTGAAAATAATTGGGTAATTGTAGTCAAATAGCCCCAAAAACTATGTTTAAAAACGGGCTTTTGGCTATAATAAATTAATCGTCGGCATCATCAGTTGAGGGATTCATGCTATAAAACTGTATTTCCTGTCCAACGATCGTAAGTTCTGCAAATCGTATAGGTGTTTTGCAAATAATTCAGACGGCTTAGAAATAATTCAGATGATTTAGAAAATTACAAACTGTATGAACGCTTTAGAAAGTGTATGAACTATTTACAAACCATATGAACTACTTTGAAATAGTCTGAACTGTTTTAAAATTGTCTGAACTATTTTGAATTAGTTGGAAAAGTTTGCAAAGCACATGGATTTCGAACCAAAAGCGATCGTCGTTTTATTTATAGCCTCTATGCAACTTTATCAACATAGACGTAGATCGATAGACAGAGCAAACTAATTAACTGTATAAAATTGTTGTTGAATATAATCTCTAAAATTAATTTTTAAGTTTATAATTGGGTTAGTTGTATTTATTATTTAAAATGATTTAAAACAAACAATATTTAATAAAGAAAAACATTTTATTTATTTAAAGAAAATTCAACTGTTTAGTAAAAACATTTATCAATCATAAATGGACTGTAGATCTATGATCAATAGAGTGAACCAGAAAATCGGCTCGGATTTTCCAAGTCCGCGAACGATTTCACAAAGCGTTCAGAGGTTTTGCAAAAATTTAGAATATTTCAACTTTGTTCAAACAGTTTGGAAAGCGTTCAGACGTTTTCAAACGCAAAACACAAAACGTTCTGAGCCACCATAATATATACTATCAGCTACAAACATGATACTGTTAGAAAAAGTGGTGACAGTGAAAAAAGTGTATGAAATCTTTTACCTACACATAGGGCAAAGAAACTACTAATGCATATAAGTCAAGTAGCCCAAAGCTGGTGGAAAAAATAGCGAACATATTGTGGCAAAAAACAACCGTTGAGTTTTGACCCAAACTGTAACAAAAATGCATTTTGGAACATTTTCTGCATTGTTGATTTTTCTGCACTTTCGACTTTAAAAATGTGTTCTACCCAGTTAATAACCCATTGGTAGTGCTTTTACATCAATTTTTTAGGTAAGAAAAACTTTGCAACGTTTTCTGCACTGTTGATTTTTCTGCACTTTCGACTTCAAAAATGTGTTCTGCACAGTCAATCACCCATAGGGGATGCTTTTTCATCAGGGTTTTAGATAAAATAAATTTTGGAACGTTTTCGGCACTTTTGACTTCAAAAATGTATTTTGCACAGTCAATAACCCATTGGTAGTGCTTTTCATCAGTTTTTTGGTAAAAAAAAGTTTGGAACTTTTTCTGCATTTCCTGCACTGTTGATTTTTCTGCATTTTCGACTTCAAAATGCATTCTGCACAGTCAATAACCTATAGGTAATGCTTTTTCATCAATTTCTTAGGTAAAAAAAATTTAGAACGTTTTCTACATTTTCTGCACTGTTGATTTTTCTGCACTTTTGACTTCAAAAATGCATTCTGCGCAGTCAATAACCCATGGGTAGTGCTTTTTCATCAGTTTCTTAGTTAAAAAAAATTTGGAATGTTTTTCGCATTTTCTGCACTGTTGATTTTTCTGCACTTTCGACTTCAAAAATGTGTTCTGCACAGTCAATCATCCATAGGGAATGCTTTTTCATCAGGTTTTTAGATAAAATAAATTTTGGAACGTTTTCGGCACTTTTGACTTCAAAAATGCATTTTGCACAGTCAATAACCCATTGGTAGTGCTTTTTCATCAGTTTTTTGGTAAAAAAAAGTTTGGAACTTTTTCTGCATTTCCTGCACTGTTGATTTTTCTGCATTTTTGACTTCAAAATGCATTCTGCACAGTCAATAACCTATAGGTAATGCTTTTTCATCAGTTTCTTAGGTAAAAAAAATTTTGGAACGTTTTCTACATTTTCTGCACTGTTGATTTTTCTGCACTTTTGACTTCAAAAATGCATTCTGCGCAGTCAATAGCCCATGGGTTGTGCTTTTTCATCAGTTTCTTAGGTAAAAAGAAATTTGGAATGTTTTCCGCATTTTCTGCACTGTTGATTTTTCTGCACTTTCGACTTCAAAAATGCATTCTGCACAGTCAATAACCTACTGCTGCTTGGTTTTAGAGGTAGTCACACAGTTACTGTTTGCGCGATCTGCAATGGTATACGTTTGTGGCGCGTTTTCTTCTTTGCTCATTTTTGTCTTTGCTCATTTTGTTCTTTGTACATTTTGTTCTTTGCACATTTTGTTCTCAGCTCATTTTCTTCTTTGCACATTTTCAATGGAACCCGAAAACAGCTGCAACAAATTAATGTAGATGCAGAGAGATCACATCTCAGCTAACGTTTGACAAAAACTTTGTTGTCCATAACACTGACTAAAGGCAGATGCAGCCAACCAAGTAAATACAAAATCTAATGGCTAGCTATGCATATAACCATTGACACGTTCAGCTATGTGCAGATGGGTGGCAGGTAGTTCATTGTAGCTGGGGTCAGACAGCTTAAGTAAAAATTGATATAGACCCAAAAAGACCACATCTCAGGACTACTGTACACCAACATTTGACTTCCTTTAACAAGCAGTAACTGTAGGCAGATGCAGGCAGCCTAGTTGACACCAATTGAAATGGCTAACTAGCACATAATGATAGGTAAATTTTTCATTTGCAGATGGGTTCAAGCAGTTTGAAGTGGCTAGGCTTCGAACCCAATTAAAGCAAAGATTAATGTTGACACGGAGAAACCAGATCCCAGGTTATCTGTAGGCAATAAATTGGCTGCCTGTGAAAATAACAAAAATGCAGCCGGGCAGGCAGCCAAGCTAATACATTATGCAATATATGTACCATTGTAAAGCCTCAGCTACAACATCAGAACATCCCCATTATTGATTTTACGTGCGAAAAATAAGTAACTAACAGTAGTCTAACGAAATTGCTATTAACACCAATATTATTAATAATAACTTACGAAAATGATAATGATTTTAAAAATATGGATGCTATATATGATTATCAATTGATTATAATTAATAGTTATCATTGTTATCATAACAATTTCGTTTCAAAGTTAGCACAACATTGCCTACCATCTCTCTTTCACTAACATCAACTGTATTTGTTCCACTCATTGCTTTCATCTTCACGTGTTCTTCACCTGACATCTTGGCTATACAGAGTTTTACAACGCAATACCCCTTTTTTATACTAAACTCCCACACCAGTTTGTAACAAAATATGTCAGCATTCAAACAATAATCAGATCCATGAAAAAACTCGGAATTAAACCTAAAAGGTAATCCGCGGCACAAAAAGGCACCTAGAATTCTCCTGGCGGTGCTAGAAGAAAATATTATTTCCATGAGAACCACATTCCCATCAATCAAAAACTCAATATTTAAGTTTAATCAGCTGCGCTCAGTAACTCCATGATACATTCATACCATTCTCCAAACCGGGATTCTATACCGGTGCATATATAAAAGTACCTAGTGGGTTCTATGGGCACCTGGTGCTCACAAAAAAGGCACTTCAGACTGGGAGAATCTGATTGTTCTGATTAACCCTTCTGAAATCTGCTTCTATTATACCACACCTGATGAAGTTTGCTTTACACTTATTTTAAAGTGCCAAAAATGTCATATGGTTTCTTGATAAAACAGTTTCTGACCAAACTTTGTGATTATAGCATGATGGCAAACCCTCAGATTGTTGAGATGCTCCGGACAACTTTTACTTCGGTAAGAATAATATCATTCTAAAGAAATGAATACTTGAGAAACGAGCCAATAGCAATCCTCTGTAATATGCATTGCTTGATGACAATATTTACTAAGTTTCCATTTGCATATGATGAGCAGAATAGTGTGATGCGCATTCAACAGGCACTGTAAAATAAGCAGGTTAGACCAAAAGCAAATTACAAGATTGGGAAGTCACTCATGCTAAGCGATAATGTACTTTCAAATCTTGAATGCTTCCAGTTAGCTAATAGCTGGCTATCATGTGCCACTTCAACCCGTTTAATAATCACAGTCCAGGCTGGCTAGCAAATGGCCAGATAGATAATAAGTGATAATTGTTTATTGACGTATGCTGTTCTTGTTTTCTATTATACATAGTTTATTGTACTATGCAAATAGATGTACTGTTTTAGTCACTAAACGTCTATTTATTGAGAAAAGAAGTGTTTAAAATTTTTTTACACAGTTGTCAATCACAGCTAGTTTTACTAGAACTAATTCATTAATTAGCTAACCAACCTTTAGTTTTAATGTTTTCGGGAAATGGAGTTGGATGGTTGATTATCAATGATAATAATGAGTAGGAATATCTAAATTATATTCTGTGACATGAATTTTGTACTTGGCTTCATAGCAGCGAAAAATAATTTGTATTTTAGTGTTTCTAAACTGTGCAGTCATTCAGACTTCAAAGGCTCGATCTGAAGTGGGAATGCGCAATATTCTGCAACTAGACTCATTTGGCTACACGTATTGGCTGAAAATGCTCTTATAATCCATGACTTTATGCTGGAATTCTCATAATGCAATGTCCATCAGTTGAATGTCTTGATATCCCATACTCAATATCAGTATAATGGAAATGGACCTCTGACAATGTGAGAAAAAGTTTGCATAAATTAAGTACAGTGCCTGGCTAATAACTACCCAATAAAATTTACTCAGAAGAATGTTTAAAATGTTTGAGCTGATTGCTGAGCCATTGACACTACCTAGCCAGTCAAATAATTTTTGGTATACAAAAGACTGATGACAAGTTTTTTTTATAGAAGTAAATAATTTGTGCCGTTACCCAACGCATATAGCAATACAAAAGTAATTTTGTTATTTTAGTATAAATAAAGATTTCTCAGACAAAGAATCGATCAATTTAAATAATACTGATATGCATGTTGTGTAATGCGGTTTGCAACATTTCTAAAGGGAGAAGTCAAATTACTTATTGTGTACACAAGTATAAATGTATTTATTGTAATTAATTTTAAAAAGTGATAACAGTCACTATTAAAATCTGCGTTATTGATTAATTCATTAATTTAACAATAGTTTCAGAACAGGGAGAAAATGAAAGACCACCAGTATGTCGTCAAGTACACCTTAAAAACACCAGTGCAGCCACAAATACATCCACCCTCCCGATAAGAAAAAACAGTGCATTCTTTGTTGACATGCGACACAACACCCTAAATTATGTTTTAGTTGATGGAAATGGCAATTTGGAAAAGGCTTAAAAAAATGAAGAAGAAACGTTGATCGCAAAACACTGGAGGAAAATGAGTATCTAGTAGTGAACACTTCCTACAAGCATTGCCAGTATACAGAATTTCATAGGATGATTGTGTATTTATTGAACAAAAATAGCGAGTTTATCAACAATATCACGACTATCTATTGATTTAAAAATAAATAGCCTGATATTGTACTTAGACGACATGGCAACCGCAGGCATGAAGTTTCTGGATATGCAGCAATGAACAAGGATCAAAATTTTGATCAATTGCAGAACTAGAAAAAAACATATCAACACAGCAACAAAATATAAAAAGGTAACGTAACACATATGCACTTGTAGAGAATTATATCCAAACTCAAGCGGAAACGGGCAAAAGAGCCATAGAAATGTCCTAAATTCCAATAAAATTTCCCGCTTTAAAAAAAGCAGACCAGTCAGCAGTGATAAGTTTTTGAGAATTAATGTGGTAGGCTGATGACAATGGAATTATTTGTGGAATAATTTAAACCTGTGCACAGCCTATAATCATCTCACTGACAGATCAGCAATTTGTTGGCTTAAAGACTTGTATATACACCTCAATGTTCACCTATCGCTGTTGATCCAACATTTCACCTTATGTATTTTATGTAATATCCATAACTTACAGAATCTTTATACTTTAGTAAAAACGGACTGACATATATGGACGTTTCTGTGGCTCAATATTGGTTTATCTCCATAAAATGTTTGAAAGTTATTTCCAGCCGTTTGCATGAATCAAAAAACTTCATCCTGTTCTAGACAATGTGCATGCATTAATCAAGGCTTTACAAGGTTCTTTTCCCAATGTAAGACAGCTAAAATGCTATCTGCATTTAAAAAAGAAAAATCTTGAATCGTGGAAAAAATATGGTGTTATAGGACAAAGAGAAACCTGCAAAAAGCACTCAGAAGAAACTTTCAACATGTGACTGGAAGTTTTGAGGTAACATTTGCATATGTGGCAGCCAGACGAAACATAATGAACTAAGCTTTTGGAAAACTTATTGAAAAGAAAAAGATTGTTATTTAGGAACATTTTCATGTCAGTCATAACAGCACAAATTTTTTCTGCACTAATCCTTCAAAATCCACCAATCAAAAATTGAAAAGCCATTCTATATTGATGAGCAAATATCTTCAGCTTCGTGGTTTTTATCAAAAAACTTTTACTAATCAGTGGAACTAGATGATTATTTGGGGATTTCACCCTAATATGAAGTAGCGAAAGAGGTTGAGAACAAGTATGGAGTAGAAAATTTGTTGTCTCTTATGGAAAAGGAACCATGTGACTTTATCAAAAAAATTCACTACAAGTTTTTGCACTGTGAGACAAATTTTGATAATGAAAAAATGACAAACCCGGTTATTTGTTAATAACACCAGGCAATGCAAATATTAATGTCAGCAATAGCATTCTGGAAATGATGTTTGATAAGGCATGACTCAATTGACACCGGTTAACCATGGAGAGTGCCACCTCGCCAAAGTCCCAACAAGAGTAAATGTTTTTTTTACACTCAGCCTTGTCAACGAACTCTTTGACAAGCCACATAGTGAGGGTGCATATTTTGGAAGGGTAGATGGAGTGCAATTGTGCTCCATATAAGGCACATAAAGTTTGTTCTCAAAGCATAGGTCAGTGAAATTATATCATTTCATTGAATACCATCGTCAAGTATTTATAAGGCCTGAGCTGCAGTATTGACCCAAACAATCAATACCAGCAAAACTGGCCTCAAGGCAACTTAAACAGAGCGCAACAGAAGTACATGGAGCAGTACAGTTTCAGCAATCAGAGAAATTTGCGATGTAAACCATCATGAATAGGAAAGTCTAGAAAAGTTTGTATCACTCGAAAAACACAAGACTGTCTTTGTATGCTATGCATGTAAATTAGCGTTTAGTAGAGATTCTCATACTTGAAATCACAAATTTTATAAGTAAACACACTGAAAGGAATCAGTCGGCTTTAAAAGTAATTATACATAAATGAGTGTTTCCACTCACTTGTGGTAATTTTGAAACAACTGCAGTCTATGTAGGCCTTATGGTTTTGATGACAAACAATGAAAAAAAAACGCTGCAAGTGAGAAGGTTGTTTCCAGAATAAAACTGCTGTGGTCAAGCGGCCAGAATAGATGTTTTTATGTACTGTATAGGACCAAGAATTTAATTAAACTGAATAATATTATTGTTGTTGTTGTTGTGCTTGTTATTATTATTATACTAGCGAAATGTATCAAATATAAAATATCAATATTCAACACATACATTTCCTTTGTTGTGAAACCGGTTTGCCTACTTTGGTACAGAAAAGTGAGCGTAAATTTTTGTTCCACAAACTCATTTTGTGTCACAAACCGATAGCAACATTATCATGCAACGTAAAAGAATTTGCACTAGAGGTCTATGTTTAAAGATCCAAACATAATTGTTGAAAATTTAAATATATATTAAATGTCAAGTCAACAAGAGTGTCTGCATGGAGTGAGCTACTTTTGGTTGTTCCGAACAAAATCATCATTAATTTATTGCATTTTGTTCAGTGAATACAGGTTGAGAGAAGTCTTAACAATTGCATATAATAATTATAATAACTAAAAATCTCACCTGCTGTGTCCTTGGGCAGCTTATAAAGCTCCCAAAAGTTTAAAGTGACTATGAAGTCAACTGTGGCAAAACCACATTTATTTATGATCTCCATCAAAAAATAATGATTGATACAAAGTATATATAATGATGGTAAACTGATAAAAAATTTGTCACCAGAATCATCCATCAGTGGGTACGGATCCCACTTATTTTTCAACCAAGCTGTCCGGGCTTAGGTGGTGCGAATTTTTAGGATTTTTATGGGTTTTCAAACTTCCTATGTAGCATGATTTTAATGGAATTATCAAATACTTACCATTGCTTCGTACTAATGATTACCATGTATGTTTTATTTGTTTCAGTTATGTAGTCATAATTATAACCATGAGAAAATAAGTAAGTAGCAAGCAACTGTTGCCTGAATACAACTGTCAACAGTTCACTTATTATTTTGTAATTTTTGTATCTAGACTTGGTGTAAAATCTAGACCAAGTAGACTTCTTGCAAATCAATTCCAAATTATTCAATATCTGTCCCTTCTTTCTTTCTGATATGTGACACAGTTTTAGAGATGATGGCTTTATGTAACGTTTAGATATTGACCCGCTAAAATTCTTTTTATAATTGATTTTGAAAACTTGAATTAAATGAATTACCAATTGACTAAGCTTGCAGGCTTTTACTACAAAACTGAAATAAATCACTTGAAAATGATTTTAAAAGAAGAAAATTGCGAATTTGGGAAATGGTTCAATATCATGTGTGGTTCACTCATTGCTTTCTGACGTTATTCCAAAGTAAAGTTAAATGTATAACATATATGCCACATAGCGATCTCACAAAAATAATGTTGCTACTGCTCGTTGAGTTGGTGCACATTTTTATTCCGTCATGTATTGATTGATAGAACATTTTATTGAACAATATAAATCGATTATTGGTGTGTAAAACATTGTTCTGACCACGAAGTGGCCAGCAAATTTCACAGAAAAATTCACGCAGTAAGCGTAAAAGGTTGGCGCAAGAAAATTATGCTTTGCATCGCCTTGTCACTCAACGCAAATGCTGGTGAGAGAAAATTTTTAACTAGATACTTAGCTTGCTGTTCTGACTGCTAGACACTTAGCTTGCTGTTCTGACTGCTACTACTAAGAGAGTATCTGTAATAACAATATGTATTACAGGTGGCATGTCAGCAATTGAGATGCAATGCGCTAGTTGGAGTTGCTTTTTCTTCAGTTTCAATGAGTGGTAAATAGTCTAAACCAAAATACTAAAAATAACCATAAGTCAATGGGTATTTATTTTTTTCTTGTGTTTAAAAATCATTATTTATTAACAATTTGTAATCCATAACTTTTTTTCCAGTCAAAAAATGTGTAATTCAGATTTGAAAGTTATTGTTGTCATTGATGACCAAAAAGATGCCAGAAGCGAAAATTTGATGTTTTTCCTAACAAGTATATTCTAAATATTGATATTTCAAATCTTTTGACATCATTTAATTTAAAAATAATTTTTTCAACTGTAATATTGTTTTAATTCTGAGATATTGGCCAGTTAATTTATCACGTGAGGGCCTGTGGGTACCTAATAGCAAATCTGTCTATAACAAATTAATTACTGACTGAATTAAAACGCTTCCAAAAAGTCTGAAAACAATTGCAAATCTAATTTTCTACTCTCTTGACTGTGCACAATGACCATTACTGGGAGGCCCTTCTTCTTTGCAAACAAACCTAAGTTTTGTAACTGTGCTTTATGGCCTTATGTAAAGTGTTGCATACTGGGGAAAATAACTGCGTACAAATCAGTATCTATTGTGCTTATACTATAGGTGATACTAAAGAAAGCGCAACTCCTGAGAGAGCTTTTTAATCGAGCGACACCGAAATTGAATAAACTAGGTTTTAATTGGTCTAAGATGGCTGACATAACACCTTTAAGATGATATGTAGATATACATGTATGTTATATAAACGATTTACTTGTATACAGAATATCAACTACTGACTGGAGGAACTACTAGCACTAGCAGTTATAGAATGTTATAAGGCAACGTAAATGTTTTATACATGGTTCCATGTGAAAACACCTAATAGTTATAGATGGGTGTCATATATATCAGATATGAAGAAATGAATAAAACAGAATTAATAACATAACTTACAGAAAATAGTTTTAAATAATCTCTAGTACATTCTCGGACGTAATACATGTATATATAATATATTACTACTTGCGTTGATAGATACATAATTATTAGCATAAGATAAGGTATTTTTCCATTAGACAGCACAAAGGATGTTTAAATACGTGGGAACACAACTACTGAGAATTAGTTGAGCAATCAATTGATGTTAGTAGTGATGTTTTTCTAATCTGAGCTCTCAGATTGCTCCCAGCAAAAATAGTGAAGAAATTGGTCAGAGGTTATTAGGAGTTATAAACAGTTGCTCTTTGTCAGATGGAATGTTCACTGTAGGAATGTTCGCTTATGTTGGAATGGGGGATCTATTCAAAGTGTGTGACGCCAGTCAGGTCTCAGTACGTTGTGCAGCACCGCTTGTCATTATTAAGATAATGCCAATGTATTAGTATGCAGCATCATACCATAATATGCACAATAGTTACAGTACATGCAACCATGAAAAAATGCTGTAAGATGATCCCTAGTGCAACTTTAAATAATTGTAATGCTTATCGATGTGAAATAGCAGTGATTGGCTCTTATAAATAGTTGTCTTCGGGCTTTTTCACATAATGCATTGTTACTAGAGGCAGAAAATACCATTTACTATGGATTGTTGCAGGCTGGTGTCTCACAAAGAGATTTTAGCATGCAATAAGAAAGTCTAATCTCCAAGGCAACACCTGATTGATCTGCGAAAGAGCATCAGGGGAACCTGAGGATGATTAGATGAGAGAGGGGTAAATGAGGGGGTGCAGCTTTTATGTGAGCGTGACAAGGCTTGTCACCTTCACTTTAGTAGTAAAAAACTTTAAGTTAATATACAGAATTCAGCAAGGGCTTGCAGGATTAAAGGAAGGGGTAACGAGGTAGATTTGGCAGCATTAGGTCAGACAATTAGTAACATAGAATTTGCAACCAACATTTTAAAATTAAAACCAATATAAACTATGACTATGCTCCGCCTGTAAAAAAACCCTTGGATAGTTTCCTGCTTATCCAGCTATGTGATATACAGGCATTTATTTTAGCGAACTCAATATCTTCTCTGTGCAGACTAATTTCCTACAATAAACTTTTGATACAAAAACAACATATGCTAGTTTTTTAGTTTTTACACCAAACCATGCTTTAGTTTAAGAATGCCTGTTGTCCTAATAAATCAAAACAAAAACAAAAAAAAGTCAATTATCAATACCTGGATTGTGGTTTTTGACTGAGAAGCAGCAATCAGCCCCAGGCACTCATTAGAAACTTTTATAGTCATGGTTGTTTGAATGTCACACACTTTAGCCAAAGCTAACGCCACGGGACATAAATTGGTGCGTTGCAGTACATTCCATTGGTGATAGTCACCAACCTAGGCAGTCACCAACGGGCATTCCTGTGATGAGACTGAGTTATAAATATATTACCTCTCAGACCTCACTAAAGGCCATCATCAGGAAGTTTTGCATATAGGCTATGATTAATTCGACATGACATAATTGACTTTTCTTTACCAGTTTCCGATTATTATGTTTGCGAAAAATTGATTTTAGAAAAAATATTTAGCAGAAATTTTTAAATTTAATTGATTTTCTCCAAGTCTAGTGATCTACGTCTATGTTGGTAAAGTTGCATAGAGGCTATAAGGAAATGATGGCGATCGCTTTTGGTTTGAAAGCCATGTGTGCGTTTTGCCAACCTTCAAACTATTTTAAAATAATTTAGATTATTTTAAAGCAATTCAGGCTATTTAAAAATAATATATACGTTTTGTAAATACTCCATACTATGTCTAAGGTGTGCATACGGTTTTTAATTTTGTAAACCACCAAAATCATTTCTAAACAGCCTGAATTACTTGCAATAGAACTTTATGCTTTGCAACATTTAGACCTGTTAGACAAGAAACAAAGTTTTGTTGCATAAAATTCCACAACTGTTAAAGCCGATAATTTATTTATGATGTTCAACAAGGCCGTTTTTAAATTCAGTTTCTTACGTCATTTTACTACCACAATTACTAAACTATTTTCCATGTAAAATATGTTTTGCAAACCATCTAGACTATTTTAAAATCGTTCATATGCATTGAAAGCAAAAATACTCAACATTATGAGCAATCTTATCAACTACTGTTACAATCATTACTTATTATATCTATCCCATAGTTTATTACAGTGTTGAAGTTGCACTTGTGCAGCCTAGTTGCAGTACATTCTGAAAAATGCTACACCATACTGTTTACAGCACAAACTAGTGGAACAAGTTTCCAGACATTCGATTGTCATAAATGCCCCCATTCAGTGGTGCCTCAAAACGTAATTTTTTCAAGTACAGGTTGTAATAGGCCTGGGTGCTATAATTGCTTACCAAAAGGAAGTTACAATTCATCAATAGATAAATACAGCCAATGGTGTTGACTTCTGATGCGTGTGTAAGGTCACACCCTCATATTATTGATTGACACAGAGCCAAGAAATCTTCCTACTCGTCAAGGAGTTACACTTACATGCAAGTGGTTATTCCTTTTTTTGTTGCTTCTAGACAAAATGCTCAACGCAAACATTGTGGGGTGCAGTCAAGGTGAAGTCAAAAAACCGCTTTAAGGGAGGCAGCAGCAATCCCGCAACAATCAAACTGCTGTTTCAAATGGCCGCCATAACTACATTCAGTCTTTCCTTCAAAACAAAATAGTTGTTATATTTTTTTCAACCAAATTTGTAGTGTGGGTCTTCAACCATCAAATAATTAAAAATAAACAGCCAGTTTTATGGTACGACAAGTAAGCCGCTTGAGAAATTTACACATATTGAGCCAGAAGATTTGGAGACATGATGTTTAAATCTAAGCATTTTAAATTAGCCTTGGCAAGTAGCCCTTAAGATTGTTCTGTAACGAAATTCTTCAAACTGCATCGTGCAACTGCTGGTTTTATAGCATTTGTTCTTGAGTAAGATAGTTTTGTAAGCTCTGTTTTCATACTTCTCAGCTTGACTATTAAATATTGAACACTTCTGAACTTTTTTATCATTCTTCTTGATGTGCTTTCAAAGTCTGAATGAACAATTTGGCAACAAGTAAACAAACGTACATAGTTTGTTTTACGCAAGTATTTACAACTTGCGTAAAACAAAATATCTCTGAAGATCGCCAGCATAGAGGATATATTTTAAGTAACCAGCACGATGCGCCTTCACAGATTGGCATTTTCAGTAGCTGGCTTACATCTGTAGACAAACAAAGTAAAGTTGAAATAATCAGCCATGCTCTAGTCGAATCAACAAACATAATATGGAATACATCCTTTTATTCAGCATTATGTACTCCAAATAAATTTGATCTGACTGAGAGCAAAAACTAAAAACTTGATTAATGTTTGGATTGTAACAAACAGAAGTACAAAATTTTAGCAGTTTCGAAAGACAAACAGATGACTAAACAATGAAACATTTAATTTGGTTGTTTTGGAATAATGTTAGACAATACAGTACTAGGAGTTGGGGTGTATCCACAGTCATCCATAGACATGAATATTTAACTGGTAGTGCAAACTATGTGAGAACCAATTACTTATTTTTTTTATTCGATTTTTTATCTTTGTCTTTCTTTGAGTTCTTTTGTTTGGTTTCAGGTTTCACGGTGAGTCTACTTTCCGACTTGTGACTCTTAGATTTGCTTGATCGCTTTTGCTTTGGACTCTCGGGCTCTTCTACATTCAGATATTGGTTTACTGGTTCAATGTGCTCCAAGCCACCACTATTTGTTGACATTTTAGCATTGATATCACTCCGTCTGCTACGGCGCGATGCAGAACTACCCCTATGACTGCGATGTTTTGAGCTTTTTCCACTGGGTGCATTCATCTGTGAGGCAGAGCTTCTCCTATGACTGCGACGTTTCGAGCTCTTTCCGCTGGATGCATACAGCTGTGAGGCAGAACTTTTTCGATGACTGCGATGTTTTGAGCTCTCTCTGCTGGGTACATACAGATGTGTGTCGGATACTTTAGAGTGTTTTGTAATTACACTCAGCTTAGATGGAACAGATGGTCTTGGTGTGGCTGTGTGACTCATATTTCCTACACTTGGATCAAGCAAGTTTTCACCGATTGAAGGGGGCAGTTTTGAAATGCTTAGTTCATTAACTGCAGATTTTGATTTCATAGGGAATTTTTGTTCCAGTTTTTCCTCTTGCGTGAGCTCGGTTTCACCTTGGCTTATTTTAATATTTTCACTATAGATTGGATCAACATCATTTATGGGTTCTATGCGATTTTGGCTGTAAATGAAAATAGATGAATTGAAAGCAGTAATATAGGAGTGTCAGATCTACATGAATAACCATGAAACCTAAAAACTCGTTGAAGATTGGGTGGGGGTGGTGTCTAATCAATTGATGACCGGGGAGGGAGAAGTTATTAGGTCTCAGGCTAATATATTTGCAGTAGATGTACCTCAAGTTTGTGCTCTGTTTAAACATTGATGCCACCTGCAGCTTGTAATCTGGTTACCCCACTCCTGGTGCATGGATTCTTTACTGCATCACTTTTTTAGTATAATATGAGCAGGTCTTGATAAGATATGAAAACCTACCAGCAACTCAAGTTAATTGACAGACTTGTCATATATTACGTGTAAATTGGTTGTGATAGGAGCCTGCACAGACCTCTCAGATATTTTGTTTACAAATGGATGATATTGATAAGTACACCTGTCAAATGATTGTTTGATTCATGGCGTTAATTATAGTTGAAATTGTTACACAGACCTGTCAGATATTTGTGCTAATCCTAAAATTACCCTTTTGTGAAAGTTTTTTAATTATGTTAAAGGTTTTCCTACCCATTTAGATCCCTGTTGACAAATTTTCTTTGTTTTTTGACTCGCTTGTTTTGGTAGCATGTCAAGTGTTATGTTTATTTAAATAAAATGGATAATAGATATAAAAAAGCGTAAAAAGCATCGGCGAAACAGATAAATCTATAACAAAAAAGTATATCATAGATAATAGAGTGTATGAAGCTCATAAAATATTCAAGTATGAATGATAATGAGAAAATTTTTTCCATTCATCAGTTCGGTATTTTCTGACACAGACAGATTCACTCCCGAAATACTTTCTACATCGAAACGACTGAAAACTCTATAGGAAAGTGGCTGAAGTGTAGTTGCTGTCAAAAAATGTTGCATACATTGTATTGTTTCTCACACGTACAATCATTAGCTGTAGTTGTCTCTGGAGTTGTCATTGTCTCTGGAGTTGCAATTGTTGTTGAAGTTGAAGTATAAGTTGTAGTTTTGGGAATGTGCTGTTTGTTGGATCCATAATTGGAATTGGAGATGTTGTTGAAGTTGTAGGAGGGCTTCTATCTATTTTCGGATATTCTATAGTTTTATTGGTATTGCACATGTAAATGTAATTGCCGGATGGGGGAACACAACATGCATCGATAAGGTTTACTAAGCATGAAAAACTAAAAAACCTGGTTTTCAAAGACATTCAAAATACGCATTACTCATCAAACGCCCGTGTAACCAAATGTTCCTTCAGAGCAGTTTGTTACCGTTAGAGAAAAAATGCAGGGAAATGGTGCAGTTTTTGTTGGAATTGTATTGGCCGGTTGATCTTTATACTCTCTGACATATTCCAAAGGTTCATCGTTTTGCAGACAAATTGGTGTTTGTCTATCATTCCAGAACATTTTGGTAGCACTCTGTGAGGCGCTATAGAGGATGTCATCAAGAGCAGCTCATATTTTAAAGTTTGGTTGAGAAGGCGAGATGCTACTCGAACATCTCTAAATCTAACAGTTCCTCAGTCACAAGCTGAAACCAATAAATATGAAACAAATGGAAGAGTTTCCGTTGCGAGACAAGAACCGAAAAGGATGAAGAACGATAGACTGAGGCAGTATTTTTTTTTTGCGAGAGGCCTCTTTTGCCCTAGTTTGTCCTTCCAACAACTAGGGTTAACTGTCTTAAACAGCGGGTTCAACGGGTTAATAAATCACAATCAAAACTCAGTATGCAGAACATTGGGAACGCATCTGTCTTTGTTATCTCGTTAACACGTTACGCTAATGAAAGCTTGTTTTTTTAGGGTTTTTATACTTTCAAAACTTAAAAATGACAGATTCACACCTTAAATATTATGGACATCTGTGATGACTGTAGTTAGTTCAGTATTAGTGGAGCGATTGCATCTCGCGCATGCAAAGTGTAAACTTTCAAACTATGGTGTCATTGGGTAGATCAAATGTGATGATTCATAGTCGTATACACCTAATTGTCTGCTTTTGAACAGTTTTGCGTTTCTGGTAGGTCGATTTTTATCATTTGAAATTCCCAAGAGACATGTCTCTTCATTTTGACTGTATTTTATCAGCATATTACAGGATAATACATTTGTTGTAGCTATCACAATACCATTGTTACAGGAGGTAGAAACTACATTCAGGATAGCTGGAAGTTGAATTGTCCAGCACAGGTGAAAATCGCACACCAGATTGTTATTGATGGGTACAAGGTAGGTTATAAAATAGGGGCAATATGGTATGTGCATGATATGTGAAGTGCTCCATTCATGGTATGGCTTGAACTTTTATATAGTGGACTCCATCTTGGTTTATTTATTTCCATGTTTTCCATTTGTTATGTGTCAAGTGGTTGAGGCTCTGTGATTGTCAGCTTAGTTTACTCTGGTTCTGTATTTGCACATTAATTGCTTCAAGGTTGAAAAGTTCTCTGGGAGCAACAAAAGGACTCGAAGACGTAATATGCTCAGAACTGCTGCTCACTATTTGAAGCAAAGTGATAGGTGTAAAATGGCGGAAAGGTTTGTTTTGACGCTAACATCGCTCCATGACCATGAAAACCATCAAGTAAATGAAGTGAGTTTTTTCTATTGATATATATTTAGCCTTTGTTCTCATGTAAAATCACATCAATTTTCATGCATGCTGGAACCATAATTATACAGTACCGTAAGTATAGTTTTATTCAACCAACAAGTTTCAGTTATGAGTCAATTAAAATCCCGATCCAAAATCTTTTCTTTTTCTGAGTTTATAAACAACGAAACTTGAGATGGTTTGCATTGACAATATCACCAAATTGCAAGCATTCTCGATACACACAGCTAATTTTATCTGTTTTCAAGTTCGAATCTTTGAACTTATCAAGGATTCAAACTTGGACACTAATATTGCATTTTGAACTATTTTATATTATAAAAATAAAGAAAACTGAATGTGGAAGATCCACAAAAACAGATCAAAATATCATAACCTCTAGATCTGTTGCTCGCATGTTGTAAGTTTTTAGCACCCTGGGTGACAGGGTGAGGGTCCAAGTGCAATACATAGTCAACAAACTTCATGTCACTAGTACCAAACTTGTGGCTAAACACCTTGAAGACTTTATCTCTACCAATTTGTTCAAAAATGATTATCCCCGAAAAACCAACAGACAGTTCTACCTGTCCGATATGAAGAACTGCATTGGCGCAGCAATCTCTGCTAACCAGTAAGTTAATTGAGGGGCATACCTAATCTATTTTTAGCTATCATACTTTTTTGACAACTTATGCAAAGAAATTGCTAACATTTTTGTTCGGTGCTTCATTTTTTTGCAGGTCATCAATTCCATGGAAACCGGGTCGTTTTTTTTCTAAGTTGTATTGTCATGTAGTTTTTTAGTGTTATGGACTTATTTTATTATCAGATATTGCATTGGCAAGCAACAAAGACTACTTACGGAGGCAAGCCTTACATCACATGAAATATTTATTTTTTTTCATACACACTCCGATGACCAGGATAACTCAGAAGAATTTTTGCATCTCCTCAATCCAATCCACCACTGGAAGTTTCAAAAGAGCAGAGACGATGAAAACCATCTACTGATTGTCCACCAATATAAAGGTGTATAGGTTTTACATGCAGACTGACACAAAGGCAATTGCTTACAACACATCAAAATTTTAAAATCTAATCCGTGGAATAACTATTGGACATTCAATATCTGTTACGCCATCAGTATTTATTATGCGCTATTGTTGTTTTTCACAGATTAAGTCCAAAAAAATTGAAATCAAGATTTTGCTAACCTCTTTCAGTTGAAAATTTCTTTCTGATTGTGTGTATCAGATTGCGATATTTGTTAGTAAATCCACAACAAACAACACTGAAGGAAGTTTAACGCAACTTGAATTCAAACCGCGTAGGGAGAGTGGCGAATTAAGCAGCCATTAACCGGTGAGACAAAAACACTGTAGTCAAACTAATGACGAGGGCATCACATTTCTTTATTGCTTTCTAACTAGTATACTTTTCTCAGATTCAATGTCTCATTTTATTTGCAATTTGCATCGCAAAATTTCATTAGGAATGCTCTGTGATGGCTGCCAAAAAATATCAGTATTTTGTACAGTCAGTGGGAGATTGTTTTTACAGTGTTCTAGCTCCTATTTGGATATTTTTTGCATGTAATTCAGCTAGCTTTATCAAAATTGTGTTCTCTTTCCAGCTGTGCTATCGGTTTTCTGTTTATTTAGAAACTTTTAATTTTGCTAGTTGATAAGTGAAAGTCACTACTGAAAAAAGGTCTCAACTAAAAAACAATAAATCTAGTTAAAACAGGTGGAATCAAAGGATTTTATTTTTACTTGGATAGAAGAATAAAGGATTTTAACAAAATTTTGAAGAATCAAGTTTTTTTTTAAAAGTAAAAAATTGAATTCGGTAATTGGGAATCAATTGAAAATCAAAGAGATATACTTCATTAGTGTTTACATAAAAAAAATATTCACATTGAATGGTGATAAAAATTATAATAAAATACAAAGTATATGTCAAACATAGTAATAGTACAATGTACATTACTACTACCGCTACTGCAACTAACCACCACTGCTACTTACTTATGCTACATTGGTGTAAATGTTCCTTTTTTCTTTCACTTAATTGAAATTCAAAAAGTTACTTTAAGTATCAGTCAAGTGTTAATTTTTTTTCTGAAAACTTCAAGCGTGTATATTTCAAAATTTATGTACATATGATTTTTACTATGAATAATTTTATTATTCAGGGCATTGGCTTAGTCATCTTTCTCAACGAATCATTGCACAAGCAATTGACTCTCTATATAAAGATTGAAGCCTTTTGTAAGCGGGATCTTTACCTGCAATCACTAATTAGGTCAGCCAACATAATATGGGTGCGGTCGAATCAAAAGCTAAAAAAAATACAGCTGTTTTTTAATAGCTTAAACTGACTTAAAGAGATAATTAGTTCAACTAACATAGAAAGCTGCAGATACAAGTGAAACAGAAAATACTACTATTATAATTTTGAGACTAATTAGTTTGTGGAAAAATTATTTGCTGAAGGTTTTGTCACCAGATAAAGCTGTGAATCTTTCAACAAGTTGATCGGTTTTTTTTTCAGGTAGTTATCTCATGTTTTGTTTTAAATCATTATTATTTTTTATTTCTGTTAACACTAGCATTATTGTATATGCGTAATGGGTTAATGCATAAAAATCCCCTGGTACTTGGTATCAAAGATTTTGGTGCTAAAGTTTTTATTTCCTGGGAAAAGCTAAAATTTAATTTAACAAACAACCATTTGACATGTCTACTTATCAATATCATACATTTGTAAACAGAATATCTGACAGAATTCCTATCGAAACTGATTAATACATTATATGACAAGTTTGTCAATTAACCTGATATTTCAGCAGTTCTCTTATCTTATGGAGATCTGCTCCTATGATACTAAAAATAACGATACATTGATCCATGTGCCAGGAGCAGAATAAAACTGTCACAAGCTGGGGGCGGTAGCTTTATTTAAACCGAAGACAAAATTCAGGCACATCCATTTCAAATATACTAGCCTGAACTCCAATACAACCCCTTCCATCTTCAATTCATTGCATACCACCCCCCACACAACCCTCAACACGTTTTGATGATTATTGGTTATTTATGTAGTTCAGCTCCTATTATATTACTAAACATTGGGCTTGCAAAAACAGGTTGATGTTTCAGTTGTAAATACACCAATTAACTGATAACCTTTACATCATCAATCAAGCTAAACGTTAATGACACCATCAGGTGTAATAATTTTATGCTCTTTGAATAGAAATAAATATTTACTGATGATTATAAACTATGCAATCAGTTACATAATCAACTACAACTTTATCAATGCATAACTTTTCACTTGTTACTCAGTTGCTTCTCTGTAAAATCGATTGTCAGAACCGAAAATTGTTCATTAGCAAAAAAAGACAAACATTTGACAGATTTCAATGGTGAATGGAAATTATGGAACAAACAACAATTATACAGTGAAACAATAGAAAATAACATGAGTGTGTATCAGATAGTTTAATTGTTCTCAACGAAAAAAATATTGCCAATAAGGAGTTTGAATCATTGCTTTTAATCAATTTTGACTAAAAGAAAACGGTTTTTACATAAAATTTCATTCAGGTTATTGTGTAAACGTTAACATGCAACGCTTTTAGTATTTTTTCAGAGCTCGAGCAAATATGAAAGGATATAATTTTGTCATAACAGGCGAAAAGAATTATGTGATTACTGCACCTGGTGTTTACTTTTATGGATGTTTAGTTGACTTACACTTGATCTTTGCTCAGCCAGACAACAAAAGCTACAGTAAAGATGAGCATCGCTAAAATCATCATTACGGTTACAGCTTGAGCATATTTATTCGTTGCTACAAAATGGAAAACACATAAACTTGACAAAAGTGATAAATTACTGAGTCCGATTTGTTGGCAATCTGCATTTATTCATTCATCGCTCACTTTTACATTGGTAAAACATCTACTATTACTAAACCTCCCCCTTTCCCAAACCGTCTAACTTCCATCTGCGTTATCCACTCATCCCCCACCCACCTGTGTACCTTCATCTTAATCCCCATAGAAGTGACATTCGTCCCTCCAGAATGGCTCCCCACTTGTAAGAAGCTATCAATCTGAAAATTATAAGTACACTACTTGAATTTTTGATGTCGCTCCCTCTCCAAAACCCTTAAAACATCTCAGAAAACTCAATACACCTCTCATATTCTCTTCTTCTGTACAATTTTTATCCTGCGTATATGCTACTATCTGTGAACCATATTACTGCGTATATGCTATCTAATTTGCTCCGTATTACTGCGTATATGTTATCTAAAATGCACCATATTACTGCATATATGCTATCTAATGTGCACCATATTACTGTGCGTATGCTATCTACTGGGCACAATAGTAATCTACATACTAAATTTATTACACAACATACTAGGCTCCTTTAGGTTTTTTATCCATTCGTTTCATCAGAGTTGTTAAAGATGCAGCAAACTCCACCCAAATTTATTCATCCGTTTTGTTAGGCTAACTTGTCAGCTCTAACTCTAAATGCTGAATCATTGGCTTTAAATGCATCAGTTGTGGTAGCTGTTTGCGTCTTTTTCTATATAAATATTGCTGAATAAACGTATTTGGACTTGGGTCCTGATTAGACTTTGTAGTGACCCCCTGGTGTATAGTTAGAAGATATAGTGTAACTTTCTTTAAAGGATTCTTTGTCCAAGAAGTTGCTGAGGCTACTTAGAGAAGAAAGTTCAACACAGCAGTAGCCGTAAGTGAACGAACTTTTATGCTTTAAACAAACTTCAAAGTAGTTCACCGAAAATTATGTTTATAAACTTCATGTTACTTTACAATGTAGGGCGTGAGCAGTTTGGAACTAACAACACAATGTTGAGAGTGAAACAGTATTGTGAAAGCTGAAACCTGTTGACGATCTCACAATCAAAAGCCTATAGGATCTGCTTGTACACTGTAACTTTTGACGACAGTCAAAGGTTTATTTTAATAAAACTGTCAGGTTGTGGTGAAAATCATGATACTTTCAGGGGTGAAAATTTTGGATTACAGCATAAAAATGATTAAAAATGATAGCCGCTGCTTATGTACTATGTAGTGTTAAATTATGCAAGTTTTCGACCTAATCGGACCTAAAATTTCCCAGTAAACTGAGTTTGTCGTCGGTGGTTTTTGTTCTGAACAACACAAAAGCAGAAACCGAAACCAAAGGATACAGCTTTGAACTTACTAAGGCTCCTGGTACACTGTGCAACAATGGGAGCTTAGATTTGCGTAAATACGAGATCAATTTCCGGCACAATGGATTTCAGATTGACTATTCATCTTGCTCTAGCTATCTGTAGTATCATATATCAGGAACTGAATTAACCAATAAACTATGAGAGTTTGAAAGCCGGATTTTATAGCTATGGAAAATATTCAAGTCCACAAAAATTTCAGTAGCAACAAGCAGCATGTGCTACTGGCATTTTATTTAGATATTCATAAAATGCAAGCTTCATGGAGCAGTGTTGAAAATATGATGTTGTGACATTTGCATGAAAATAACAGGTGTTGTGACGGTACATGAACAATTCTCAATGATTGTGTGAAGTCATTATAATTATGCTAGGAATACATTTGTGAAGATGAAGGCTTTTTACATGTTTGTTTTGTCTTAGCCACATGATTGCTTTGTCTCCACTTCTATAAAAAACTAGATATAGCTATCAGCATTGGCAGAATAAGAGAAATGTATTTGTGTGGAATGATCGGTCTCTTCGAAAGGAGCGAATAGACTGTAATTTAAACAGTGGAACCGACTCATTGAAATCAGCAGCAGTATTGGAGTTAATTATTACAGGTTATTGAAAAACATAACCGGAGCGCATTAAGGATGAAGATCGGATGTATTCATCATACTACAAAGCAATCCATTAATTCTACCTTCAGCTTAAACCCGAAGATAGATGAGACATTGATAAACTTGTTGTATTATTCACAAAAGCACAAGAAGAAAGAAAACAGGAAAAAAAGTGGTAGCAGGAGCTGAAAAACCTATCAAGTTCAAGGAACAAGAAAAGAAAAACAGCTATGGCAGCCATTTCAAAATTCTGTAGATTTGATCAAACAACAGATCTACTTACTGAGTATGCGGACAGATTCAGCACTTTTGTCTCTGCCGACTCAATTCCTGAGGAAAACGGACGAGAGGCGTTCTGAGGGACCAACTAATGAATAGTCAACTGAAACAATAGGATTCTTAGGGAACAATGTGACCCAGCACAGTTCATTGCATGAGAGCACTACAATACTGAAGTGACATGCAACAAAAACCAGGGTACATAATTCAAGAACTTCCGACAAAGATACACAAATATGCAGCAACTTCTGCATTTTCCGATAGCCAAGACCAGCTGGGCAAAAAAACTGAAGATTGGACCTATATGTACTACCAACAATGAATTGTATTAAAATGAATGTTCAAGGGAAAGGGCAAAAAGGCTTGCTTTCAGCAAAGCCATTTAAATTGCACAGATACCTATCAAGCAGCTGGGAATGCCAAATAAACAGTTTATGGCACCCAACTAAAGATCAACCACTTTAAAGCTGCGATAAAAACTAATTGAGTTCCACCACAACACCACCAATAAGATTCCGCGAAAGAAGAACAGACTAAGCGATGATACAGAGGTGACAGAATTTGACTTCAACCACAAAGTTGCCACTTCAAGTAAATAATACAGTTTTTGTTCAAAATATGAACATATTGAGAAAGCTTGCAATGAAAAGAAAAAGAAGAGAACTCATTCGAAATCAGCAAAAGGATTGTCACACTGCACGCCACTTTAATCAATTTTTCTCCAAGAAAACATGACCAAATAGGGCTATAAGAAAACTATCTCACCTTGAAGCTTGACACTGGAGCCTGCAAACAGCTTTAGATCACAAGACATCCGGAAGCATCCAAGATATCCTGTCCTTCAACTTTCACTCACCTAAGGGCTACAAATCTGCTTCAGGACACAATATAGAGCCTAGACTAGACTACTTTTGAGTAAGACACAGCTCTTCCGTTCCCAGTAAACACGATAAGAAGATCTCAACTTACTACCATGAACAACCATATAAAACCTACATATTTCCATCAGATATGTGTAGACAATGCAAAGATGAATTACAGGAAAACACAACCTCCACCACATCCAGTGAACAAACCGATACAGCCTGGCAACAGGTGTGAAGAAAACTATGTGGTGAATTTCACATTTGTTCAAGGGTGAGCTTAGGTGGGTCTAGACTTGTTCAAAGATAAACTTTGATGTGTCAAGGGCTACCTGCTGGAGATTAAATTCAAAACTATGGTTACACCTGAATTTTGAACAGCCAGTCCAGCACCATTTATTCTACACGATGACTTGGGCAAGTTTATGGTGCAGGAATTTTCAAACGCTTTGGGAACGAACACAGTTTGATGACTATGGCACACCAGTAGTACCTGTGAGTTTGTGAAAGCAACCATAACAAGTTTCATAAAGCAGCAAAGTGTGTGGATACAATTTCAATCTGGTAAACTTGCAACTGGAAAATTCAGATATCTCACGCCATGTTTTGAAATCTTGGTCAAGAAAGTATGTGGACATGTCTATACTAGAATTGACTAAGCGGATACCTACAGCTATAAGATCAGATGAGACTAACTTTGTCTATGCATCAAATATTCTCTCTACAAAAGAGACCACCTGTCAGATTGGGTTCAGCACCAAGTCATTTTACAGAGATCATGGAACAACTAACACAAGGTTGTCCAGGAGTCTCGATTTATTTGAATGATATCACACTAAACGGAGCAGATACCAATAGCCACCGACACAATCTAAGAATATTGCTTTAAGTATGAGATGACAATGGGAAAAATAGTGAATGGACAAAGGTTAGCTCATCCAACCTAAAGTTGACTATCTCTAACAGAATCTTACTAAGAAGGGGCTTGCCAAAAGAAAGAAATTTGATGGTTATCTACAGATGCTTCCACCTATCAATGAATCAAATTTGCAATCGTTTTTAGGGTCGAAACAATATAATAGCAAATTCTTACTAAATCTAGCCAGAGTAACAGACCAGTGCACAAACTGACTGCAGAAGAGAATCATGGCGATGGGTCCATAGCAAGAAATAAGTATTAAACAAATGAAGATGTTGTCAACAGACCAATTTTTGACTCATTTTGATCCACACTTTGGAATAGAAGCAGTGCTTTTGGTATAATGTCACATGAACATTCACATGTAAGATGGGAACGCTATTTTAAGCAGAAGGGTTTCTCTACCTGTTTCTTTCCCTTTGCTATGTGACAGCTTTCGTTTCTGCTTTATATATGCAGCTAGACATAGCTTGAAGAATTTACTATAGAAGAAATGCCTTCACTGGAATAATCAGTCTTCTCTAGAGTTACGAAAAAAACCTCTATTCAAACACTGGAACTGACTCATAAAATTCATCAACAAAATTGAATTCACCTACTTCTAGTTATATAGGAACGAAACAGAAATACATTAGCGACGAATATCGGATCACTTGATCATGTTACAAAGGAATCCATTGTTACTACTCACAGTTGAAGGCTCCAAACATGGCTGAAGCAGTTGATAAAATTTTGGAACTGTTCACACAGCAAAAAAAAAACAACAAGAAAATCAGCAACAGAAAAAAGAAAGACGACAGGAAAGCGAGCGATGGCATGAAATACAACAGAAAATCAAGCAACAACAAGGATGAAGAAAACAGGAAAACCAGAGATGTCAAAAACAAAGAGAACAGGCAAACCAGCGATGGCAAAAGAAAAGATAGCTGGAAAACTAGCAATGGCAAGAAGAAAGAGAACAGAAAAACCAGCAATGGCAAGAACAAAGACAACAGAAATACCAGTCAAAGCAAGACAAGACAAGTAAAAAAAAACAGCAGAGGTAGCTATTACCATATGAATTTGATCCAACAACAGAGCTACTCACAGGTTACATGTACAAATTCAATACCTCTGTTACTGCAAGCTCAATATCGAAGGAAAAGCACCTCAAGTTTCTCAGAACAATTAACGACCAGCATCATACAAACAGCTAAATATAGCTATAATATAGTGACTTTCCATGACCCGACGTCGTAGCGCTATGTCGTAGCGCCACTGGTTTTCCCCTCATGGAAATGGGTATATGGCTACCGCAGTCATGATGATGTGGTTCTATTGAGAGTCGCTGCTAAGTAGTGACTTATAACAGTGCCAGACCACTGAAGCGTTATGGAAAAAAGGAATTCCGTAGCGCTACTGGTTTGTACATGCGTGTATTGAATTTCCAGCATCACTGTGGTCGAAATAATTAAATAACTTAGACAGAAATTTTAGTGATATGAGATAATTGCATTTTAAGACCACTTATATTAATTAAAAATGATGCAGAATAAGTTTTCACAAATATCTTTATGTGTTTTATTTTATATTTTTTTGTGTTTTCTCCCTATTTAAGAATTTGATAATAATAATATTAATAATTAAATAATAATAAATAATCAGTTGGTTGTGGTTAAATAATAATAAAAACAAAGAACTGTTTTAAATTTAATAAATTATCCAACAAAAATTTTATCTGTGGAGTAAGTATTAGATTAAACAAACACAAGAAATGTATGTAAAACTAAATGTTGGTTGAAAAAATTTTCCTTGATACGGTTTCGCTCATTGACTCATTAGCTCAAAGTCGCCGTGGACTCGCTAATTATGATTGATGACCTTTGGGCATACTGTATTGCTGGCTTTTGGAAAAGCGTGATGGTTTGTCGCTACTCAAACCAATGAGCCGCGACGCTGCTGCGTGGCACTACTGAAGACGTGATCACGGAAAGCTAGTAATAGGCAAATCAATTGACTACAATAACTCCCATTAATGAGTTGACAATGACTGAAACGGTTGGATTTTGAGGGAAAAATATGGCTTGGCATATTTTATTGTACGAGAAAAATACAAATACTGGGGTGGCATGCAGCACAAATTAGGGGAGAAAATTCCAAAACTTGCGGCAAGGATGCGACCAGATGCTACAACTTGTGCATTTACTGACATTCAAGACCCATTGGACGATGCACTGACGACTAGATTTATATGTTTTGAGAGCAATGGAGCTGTACCAAAATTACTTTTCAAGATCAAGGATGAAGAGTTTACTTTCAACAGAGGTATTCAAATTGCGCAGGAGACCAAGGAGGCAGCTAAAGTTGCCAAAATACTTTTTATGGCACCCAGCCAAAGATCAACAAAGCTTCACCTAAAATAAAGACTTCAACTCCACTGCAGCACCATATACATGACCTGGCCAAAGACCAACAGAAGAATCCATGCTACAGAAGTGACAGAATGGAACATCAACCTGAAACTTGTCGCTTAAAGAGAACTAAGTGCAGTTTACGCTCATAACTTGGGCATACTGAGACCGCTTGCATTAAAAATAAAAGAACTAATGCCAAACCAGTAAAGAAGATTGTCACACTGCACACTACATCGACTTCCACTAACTCTCTTCCAGGACAACAGAAGAGAAATACAAAGGAAAAGTCCCACTGTTGAGTTTGACACTGGAGCCTGAAACGATTTTATATCATAAGATATCTGGAAGCAATTAGGAAAACTTGTCCTTCAAACTTCACATTTTGACTAAAAATTAGCTTCAAGACACATTGTTGAGACTATTGGAAGATATGAAATCAAAGCTCGACCATCTTTTAAAGAGGACACAACTCTTCAGCTTTCGTAAGGACTGTCAAAGGTCTCAACCTAACAGGACAATCAGCTTTTCAACAGCTAAACACTTCCATCAATATGAACTACAGGATAAAACCGTTTTTATCACAACAAGCAACAAACCTGATACAGCCTTGCAGAAGGAAAGCAGAAAACTATGTGGTGAAGTTCCAAATTAGTTTGAAGATGAACTTGGATGTGTCAAGGACTACCAGCTGGGGATTACGTTCAAACCCACCGCTACACCTAAACTCTGCAGAGCCCGTCTAGTACCATTTGCACTACTCGATGATTTGAGCAAAGCTTATGATGCAAGAGTTTTGAAATGCATTTGGGAACCAACACAGTTCAACGACTAAGGCACACCATTAGTACCAGAGAAGAAGTTGAAGCAATCAGGACAAGGGTCAGGAGACATCAGAGTATTTGGATACTATTCTAAGGCGGTAAACCCGCAACTGAAAATGCACAGAGAGCTCATCCCATTTCATGAGAATTTTATCAGAATATTCGGAGTATACAGTTATACCAAAATAGATCTAGCAGACGCCTACAATCAAACACCTTCAGCACCGGGAAAACCAGAAAAGATTAGTCTTGTCTACACATCGAGGAGTCTTTCTACAGAAGAGACTACCTTTTGAATTCAGTTCGGCACCAGGTCATTTCCAGGAGATCATAGAACAGTAACAAAAAACCTTCCAGGAGTTTCAGTATACTTGGACAATATTCTGGTGCACAAAGCAGAAAACAATAGCCATCTACAGAATCGGAGAAGATTGGTGAAAATATAGGAGTACAACGGACTGAGATGTTGAATAGACAAATGTTCATTTGCCCAACCGACATTACAGTACCTGGGACATAAACTTACTAAAGAAAGGCTAGAGAAAGAAAAAAGCTGATGCTGTTCCATAGATGACTTCGCCTACCAACGAATCAATGCTACAATCTTTCTTGGGATCGATGCAAGCAAAGAGGAAGAGATATAGAAGCTATTCAGCTAGAGACGCTTGCTGTGCACTCAACCATGGACCAAGATGAGTTGGTCAACCGAGATGGGTATCTGTAATTATTACCAAAGTCTATGAAACTTGCTGTGTGAATGTGAAAACTGTTCCACGAGGACTGACATGGAGATGGCACATTGAGCAGCTTCAACCTAGATACCCAGGTGATGATGACATGAATCCTGGAGAAGAACCAAAGATAGAACCTGAAACTCTACCTATGCTTCTATCTTCTTCAGAATATATACCAAGCCCTCCTAAACAGAAGAGACAGAACCCTAGGCTACAATATGGTGATCAATCTGGCCAACACAATCTGCGACCATCCAGACAATAAAAACAGACCTGACATGCACGCCTTTAACGCGGTCAGAAGGTGTTATGATGTCACATGAACATTTATGTACAACCAAATTATTATTTTGAGCTAAAAACTTTTTCTACATGTTTTTTTCTCTTAGCTATGTAACTGCTTTTGTTTCTGCTTTTCTATATGAACCTAGACATAGCTCTAAGCTTGGGCTATAAGACAAATGCCTTTGCTTGGAATAACCAGCCTTTTCTAAAGTTACGAACAGCCTTTATTCAAACACTGGAACTGACTCATTGAATTCAGCAACAAAATTGAATTAACCTATTCTTGTTATATAGAAACACAACAATTTGTTCACAGATATGCAGAGAGAAAAGAAAAAAACAATCACCTATACATCAGAAATGCTAAGCAAATGCAGAAAGAAGCACCATCCATATTTTTGCTCTGAAGAATTCCACCAGTACCTGTATTATAAGCGTTTCCTAGTGGTAACATCGCACTGCTTGGACCCCTACCAAAGGAGTTTCAGCACTCGCAGTTAACTCAGTAACCAGATGGTCCTTATCACTCAGCCAATATGGCTACATCATTGAATACAGATCAAGCGAACCTCATCTAAATGATGATGCTCTAAGCAGACTGCCTGGACGATCAGAGGCAAAGCTTGACAATATGAAAGAGGATATAAGCAGTGTATGCACCACTCACATCATCAAACCTATGGATCAAAGAGTACCGGTAAAATAAAGAACAAATGATTTGTTTTTGGTAGCTGTCATGGGCTACACAAAAAACAGATGGCCAAGAAACAAGGAAGCTACAGGAGCAGCATACCTTAGATTGCTGACTCGCTATTTGTAACAAATACATGAGTGCTATTATGGAGCCAAAGTTGTCATTCCATTGAGCCTCCAATGTCAAGCTTTTCAGATCGTACAACTTGGACACTTTGGCATGAAAAAGATGAAGATACTGGTTTGTACAGCTGTCCACTGGCCAGGGATTGATTTGAAACTGCGGGGACTTGCCAACAATATACAGCATGTGCAAAGCACCAAAGACTAACATGGAAATATGTCATCACCCATAAATATTCCCTGGGAAACCTTGGAGCCTTATGGAGACCATGCAGTGAACTTTATGGGCACCAGCTGGTTAGTTATATGATTGAAGTTTATTCTAAATACTCATCTCCTCAGAGAACCCATTCTACATATACTAAGGTAACTTGAGAAGTATTGGACATGTTTGCACACTTTGGTTTTCCCACACGGTTCTTTCTGACGATGCATCTAGTTCCAATTCCAAGTAAACCCAAAGTTGGTGCAAGGGAAAAGGAAAAAAACCGGACTTGAATAGAACACACTATCTTCCAGCAGCAAATGGAGCAATAGAAAGAGTAGTTCAATCTAGCAAACAAGCTTCATGAAAAACTGACCAACCACCAAAACCAACAGTACAAAAATTCTTGATGTAGTATAGGAGAATACCCTTACCAACTGGATACTCATCAAGCCAACTGTTGGATGAAAGCCAGCTCAGGTGCATAACTGGCATTTTGTTTCCATCACCAGCTAACGTAGCACAAAACACCAATGAAAAATGGAAATGGAAGGCTTTTCACTTGATTGTTTGACTTATCTATAACATTATTATGTTTCTGTTGTTATGAGAATCCAGATATTGCAACAATCTGTGGTAATATCAAATAATTGCTTTTGTTGAAAAGATAAATCTTTTCTAAAGTTACAAATAAATTTATATCAGTACACTGGAACTGACTCATCAAACTCAGAAACCAAATTGGATTCATTTACTTCTTGTTATAGAGAAATATAACAGCATGAAAGCCTTCTATTGACTCGACAAAAAAATTTTTGTTTTCTTGAGCGGGCTGTAAACAAAGAACAAGATTTTAGCTTGCTCTTTCACCAGATAAATCCGGATGAAGAACTGAAACAAACAAAGATTATTTAAACCACAACCAAGCAGACACATGAGCACACACACACATACATAGGTCATTCAATATCCATATGCAGGTATCTAACTCTAAACGTGAGAAATAGAAGTTGGTTTTGCTACTGCAACTTCTGAGCTAGCTTATTGTGTAACAATAAGTAAAAGAATAGCCGTAGTAAAATATGGTGTTTTTCTCTATACTTATTTGCTGAACATAGTCTACAAATAATGAAAAATATATGTTGAGAGTAAAGGAAAGTGCTCCCATGTATTTACATTCAAATAAATGTTTTCATGAACGTTGGAACTATAGTAAACAGTTTTGAATATGTGCACAAATGAACACAAATGCAACGGGAATTCATGTAAACAATTCTAAGAATGGAGGTTAGCAGACCTAGAATGAACGTTCACCATATGACTGACTGAAATATTTCATGCTTAATCTAAAGCAGTTAAAGGAAAAATTTTCAACAAGATCTCATTTCAACGTTTGATCTAATTGATATCTAATTTAATAAAAGCTAGCTAGTTTGACAATTCTGACATGAACTTTAAAACGGTAATTCACATGTGACCAAGGATGTGCATCAAGACTTCCTAATATAAACATAAAAACGTAGTCGATTATTGCACAGTCAAAGTTTATTCCAGCTCTTTCTGGATTCGTTTCCACCAAAATTTCCTTCAATTTATTCGTCGACAGTGTAGTTGCTCAGGATATCAACCTCAAATGCACACTTATGTTTTGTTTTGCAGAGGTCAATAACGCCTCACTCAAAGTCTTAACAGTTTCAAACATATATGTTTTCCTGAGTAAAACATTAAGAAAAAACGTGACAAAAACAAAATATTGTTTGCTGTAATGTATTTGAATTAATCATTACCTTTATCAGTGTTTTCATTTGAGGACCGCGAGTCAAACACTGCTTCACATATTGGTTTTCCTTCCCAGGCTCCACTGCTCTGACATTTGACTGTTGTGACTTTCTCATAACCATACTCGCATGTGTAAAGCAACTGGGTGCCTGGTTCATACGCATCATCTTTCGAAGTCAACTCACCATGCTCTATTTTTTTCTGAGTGCCAGAAACCATACAACGCCTTGCTATTGGTTAACAAAAAGCAAAATGTAGAAAAAGCAGCACCTAGAAGAGAATATAGTTGTGTCAAAAACGAATCATGCATTAGAGCATCCCAGCATTGAACAAGGTTTTGTTGAATTTGTGAATATTCAAGTCTTAAGCAGCAGATTGATGTATTGAAACAACCCTCTAGACCTACTAAATTCTGATCTACAAGCCTGCGAAATACCCCTCTTCCAGAAATTCTCGCCAATTTTTACACTGCTTAAAATTGGCGTCACCTTCGGGTATTAACTTCTTTGTTGCGCAGCATTTATTTGACCAATCAGATCCAGCTATTTATTTTTTATTATTGTTATCATTTTATTTATTGTTATTCTATCTACATACTACTGTCCATTCTTGTATGAATACCATTAATTGCTCCCTAACTCACCAAAAAGAACACAATTTTTTTTTGATCTTGTTGATGTAAAGAGTATAAGGTGAGATGATCCTTGTGATTGTGGTCACATTGGACAACCTTTCAAATCCTGCAATGGTCTCTTGCTGCCATTTCACATATTAAAATTACGTAATAAACAAACGTTGATTTTGTTTATGATGCCTGTGCACTAATTGCGTCCATATTGATAGAGTGCAGCATGCAAGTCAGATGAAAAATGACGTGGAACAGTAAATTCCCACAATAAATCTTAGAATCAGTTTTTGATGGGGTGTCTTCATAAGGATTCTTTATTCCTGTTGCAACGGCCTTCAGTAGACCTAAGACTAAATGAATTGCCCAATCAGATTTAATTTTCAATGCAGACGATGTAACTTCATTTATAAAAAGCTGCCATCATTTATTATAATTGACCACGCACACAACCTGGAGATGATGTAAACGGTAATCAATGTAAGTTAGAGTAAGCTAAGTTTCAGCTGATGGGACGAGAATTTGAGGCCAATGGCTTTTTGGCAAGCTTGTAAATCAGGACTGAGTAGGCCTAGAAGGTTATTTAATACATCAATCTGCTGCTTAAGACTTGAAAATTCAGAAATTCAACCAAAAAGTGATCAGTACTGGCATGCTTTAATTACCTGTCAATTGTTGCATGTAAAGGTGCTCAAATTGAGACCGTGATTCCGATAGCACATTTGAATCATGGCAAAAACAAAAAACTTCCACTTTTTGCACACAGGCTAGCCAAGCCAAACTGGCGAAGTTAAGTTTCAAAAAGTTGATCTAAATAATATCTGGACATATAGTTTTAATGATGTTTAATACCGTGACGTACATTTTCACTAAATTTTCAATTTATACAGTTCATCATTGCTAAAATGACATGAGTGTTCTCTTTCTCATATCACTTATGAAATAAAATTGAATGACTAGCAACATATAATAAGGGTAGGTATTATAAAGACGGTAGCATCATTCTTTATAAATAAAGCTATCATCATAGATAAATTGTAAAAACTGTCGAACTGTTTCACAGTGTGGCAATGTCTGGGGCAGAAAGTATTAGTAGCTCCCTAAGATGTTCTGTTTCAAGGATTAAAAAAGGGGATAAGAATGATTATTAATTATCTAGACAAACTATAAAAAAAAGCTTGAACATAAAACCAGCTAATCGGGGAAAGTCTTTAAGTATAGGTTTCTCATCAAAATCATATTCAGGAAAAAATATTTTAGTTGCTGATCATCAGACTTTTTCCAGACTGTCTTGGTTACTTTTAGACAGCAATGTAAACCATGCTGGAGCCTGTAGCAGCCCCGTGAAAGTATCAAGGCACAACTTTAAAGTACGTAGAATGTTAGTTGCAAAGACTTTGCAAACTAGTCGCTCCAAAATGCTGGTTGCAAAACAAAACAAGCAAATCTGAAGAGAATTAGATGAAAATATATTCAAAAGTGAAAACAAGAGTATTTTACGGAACAAAAAGAAATATGATGCAAAGTGAGATGGGAAACCCGATTGTAATTGTGGGACACCACACACTCTACTAACTGCGCCACAGTGATCACTCTAACTATGGACCATTGAAAACAACCTGAGTGTTGCTAATCCATAAGGTTGAGCAATAAATACATCTTTCGGAAAAACCGTTCGGAGAAAAAAAAATTCCACCACTGGGAATTGAACTCAGAGCCTCTCAATAGCTTGTCACAACATAAACCATTAAGCCATCAAACGATATTGAACGGTGGTTAATGTAAAGTACAATGCTCGGCCTATTTAAAAAAAAGTATCTTAGCGTGCCTACTTTGCCAAATACTGCTCAAAGTTGTTCAAATTTTTTCAGACCGTTTCCCTCAGCCACCTGAAAAACATTTCATAAATAAAAAATTTTGACAAGAATTTCTTTCATTCGAAACGTAGTTATTGAACAGATTTTGCTGAGGCAGTTCTCAGTCATTGTTTTTGTCCCACTTCGAGCCTTTGCAAAAATAGAAAAATTACTTTAAATGAATGTTTCTTTGAAAGAGTATGTCAAGGAGAATATTTCGGTGCATAAATCAAGTCAATTGAAGTAGCGGTTGACGAGTAACAGCCCAAACTTCATTTTGAAGCACCTTTTTAAAAATAGAATAGCTGTGTTATTAATATGCCGGGAAACACAAAAAAAATCAAGATTTGAAAAACAACGTATAGGACTACGTGCCTAACATTTTCATTAGCCTCTAGGTTGTTTTTTGCAACTCCAGGAAAGCATTGGAAACTGCTGTTTCTGGTGAATTTCAGAAAATGGAAAATAAAAAAGTCTAAAATGGTATATCGATACACCATGGCACACAATTGTTGAAAATTTCAGCAAAATCGGGAGGCCGCGGTATGTTGAAAATTGAGAGCTCCAAATTCTGAGATGGCCGCTTGCGCATTGATTTTTAATGTCGTTTCATCAACGGATATAACAAAACGAGTAAAATTCACCAGCATACAAAATTTTGTAGTTTTTTGTGAATCGAGTCTACGTTTCTTAGGCCATTTAGAGGCTAAACAAAACCTGTATTCACACTTGAGTTACTATGTTCTAATATCTTCTACAGCAGTGTAACTAGCTTATCAATTGCGTTACAAAAGATTTTGTAGCTCTAGGTATAACGGTTTTTTGAGAAAAAGTGGCAAGATTTTCGTAGGGTTCTTCCTGGAAGAAAAAAAATGATAAAAAACGATAGCGAAGTATTTAAGATTCTCTAAAATACTCTTGCTATTGAGTGTAAAAGAAAATTTGCCTTCTCATCTCACCTTGTCTCTTCAATCGGTGCCTTCCATTTGCTTGGATCATTGTTTCTTTAGCATCGATTACTAATCAAAATAGAAAGTGTGCATGTGAATTATTACATATATTCTAGGTAAAATTCAGAGCTCATCTGACAACGAATTGCCATCAAAAATTGAAAAACTTGACAGTGAAGAAAAAAACAGAATTGCACAGAAATATCAATAATAATTCCTTTGATAACTTGAGGAAAAATTTTGAGCATTGTATTTTGTTGATTTTGACTGGCTTTAGCTAAAATTGAACTTAATAAGATGGCAATAATAACGAAAAACAAATTATTGCTGTCATGCTACTTGTAAAAATTCAACAAATCTGAGTGATACAATGGCTGGTGAATTATGCAGCTTTGTTTAGGGGAATACTGTGATGACTCTGCATAGTTTACCCACCAAACCGCAGATATCAGTAGAGAAGGGAATTACCCTAGATGTTAGCTATGCGTCTACATGCAAACCGTGTACTTGCAAACCGATGCTTTGGGAGGTTGGAGCCAAAAGCAGACCTTTTAGAGAAGATGGTTCATGAAAACTGATATATTAGAAAACATCCTGCAATACATCAATTTTTTACCCAATAAATGTAAATTTTATAATGAATGTTAATTTGCAATCATTCATTCACATTAATTATACGTAACTATAGCATAGCGGCTACACCACTATTATTTTGAATGTGTTAAGAGTTTGTGCTGAGTGGTGTAGTATTGAAAAATTTTCGTGATAAAGACAGTCAGGACCCTCACCCCACCAAACCATTGCTTTAGATCTACTTCCACCCCATCCCTGGCAACCCAGTGCCAGTTTTAAGTTGACCCAGGAATTTCTCCATACACTATAACCAGCTATACCGGGTCTTTTTCCAAGCCTGTGCTGACCCTGGGACCTTTGTATATGGCATAGGAAACCTATACCCGGTTATTACTGGCCAGTATCCTAGCCTAGCCAGCAAAGATGGTTGGAAAAGTTAGCTTGAGACCGAAGGAGTTGGATACCCACCATTGGAAAGTGAAGGCAGGAGACACAATGCAGTAAGAGCAGAGACAAACAACTAGGGATTCCAAATAAGGACTGGTCACTTCCACCATCTTTTGGAGTGGTGGAAAAGTAGGCCTGAGCTGCTTTGTCATGTGCAAGTGTTTCTATTAGATTGTACTGTTTTTTTATATTGTATGAAGTATGACGATTTTCTATGTGTTGTTTTGCTGTCTGAAATTTGCATACCCCGAATAATGGGGTGAGAGTTCCTGATGCCCTCCTATAAAAGGAGCTGCTGCACATTGAGTGATCAGAAGTCTTGTGGATGGTATTATAGTGCCTAAATAGAATCGATTCATAAAGCAATTATTTTCTTAACTCTGATGTAGTGTGTCTGGGTCTTGGACCCTGTGTAGGTTGTTAGAGCCTAGTCGGAGTAGACCCCAGGTGTTAAAATGAGAAAAGGAGTGTGTACAAGGAGTGTACACGAAGTAGATGCCGTGTGATGGCAGTAGAGGACAGAGATCTACTACAGTATTGTGTGTTGTTAGTTTTTACTTAAACTGTGAACCTTAGTTATCAAAAGAAAAAACATTGGTTTACAGCTTCATCATGTTTTATGGTTAATCAAACTAGGTGCCATTTTAGTATTAGAAGCAGAGAATGTGATTTGAGATTTCTTTCAAATCTATCAGCCAGCTATGGTGGCTCAGAATGTTTTGACTTTTGCATTTTTTAAGCGCATGAATGCTTTTGAAAGACTCCAGATTTTTGTAAACCTTCTATTCAGTGTGTTAAATCATTCATATGCTTTGGAAATCTGAGCTGATTTGCTGATTCGCTCTATTCAGGTCTCAAATTTATTTACAATCACTAAACACCGAACCATTGAACTTCGATTAAATGATCATAAAACTTTTTTTATATTAACTATTGTTTTTCATTATTTTAAATGTACACAACTTAATTATGTCTGTGAAAAACAATTAAAGAGACTTTGTTCAACAATTGTTTTCACAGTTAAATAATTGGATCTATGTCTATTGAACTATGTTTGTATTGGAAAGGTCGAATAGTGGCTATAAAGAAAAAAGTGGCAATCACTTTTGGTTCAAAAGCGATGTGCTTTGCAAACCTTTCAAATTATTTCAAAATGACTTAGATTACATTCAAACAGTTTAGACTATTTCAAAATAGTTCCATTAGGTTTATAAATAGTTTACACTATTTCAAAAGTGTTCACACGGTTTTTACTGGTTAAATATGATGTTTCATAGCGTTAGAAGGTTTCATTTTCAAAGCGGATGAACAGATTTGAAATAGTCCATACGGTTTGCAAAGCGTTTTATACACTGAACATAATTGGATAACTATGTTTAAAAATGGGTTTAATGGTTATAATAGATTAATCGTTGGTCTCAGCAGTTGCGGGATTCATGCTATGAAACTGTATTTCCTTTCTAACAACTGTAAATTCTGCAAACCTTATAAGTGTCTTGCAAATAATTCAGACGGCTTAGAAATGATTCAGATGATTTAAAAAATTACAAACCGTATGGACACTTTAGAAAAAGTATGAACTATTTACCAACCTTATGAACTATTTTGAAATAATCTGAGCTGTTTTAGAATAGTTCACACTATTTTGAAATGATTGAGAAAGTTTGCAAAGCACATAGCTTTCGAACCAAAAGCAATCCTCATCATTTTATTTATAGCCTTTATGCAACTTTATCAACATAGACATAGGTCAAAAGACATAGAGCAAATAAATTAGCTGTATAAAACTGTTGTTGAATATACTCTCCAAAATTAATTTTCCACAATTATAATGAGATTGTATTTATTATTTAAAATGAAATAAATAATTTTTAATAGAGGGATATTTTTATTTTATTTATTTAAAGAAAATTCAACTGTTTTGGTGTTTAGTAAACACATTATAAATCATAAATGGACTGTAGATCTATGATCAATAGAGCAAACCGGTAAATCGGCTCGGATTTTCAAATCCAACGAACAACTTCACAAAGCATTCCCAAGATTTGTAAAAGTTCAGACTATTTCGAAAGAGTTGAAACGGTTTGTAAATCATTCAAACTTTTCAAAACGTAAAACACCGAACGTTCTGAGCCACCATAGTTGAAGTATCTGAATCATTTCTGAACTATCTAATTATTTGCAAAACAACTATACGCATCGCAAAATTTCCGATTGTTAGGCAAAAAGTAACAGTTTTATTGCATGAAATCCTGCAACTGCTAAGGCCAAAATATCAGTTATTATAGTCAACAAGCCGCTTTTAAATGGTTTTTAGGCTGACTTAATACAATTAACCAACTATTTTCTAGATGATCTCAAAACTGCCAACACGTATTGAAAAAAAAATCACCTAATGTTGTGATTCACCATAGCCTGCAATTGCGTTTAATGGAAAAGTCAATACTTCCTACAGAAGTGCTTCTCAGTTGTGTTTAGCAAAGGAGGGTAGTGAAATCCTTTGCAACAAAGTTTCAAAGGGGTTACTTATCTGCCGGAAGAACTTCAAATTTTTGTCAATTTAAAAAACTTATCATCATATAGAATGTCATGGCCTTAGTAGTTTACTTGGATTGGCTTTAAAACTGTCAAACTTCTATTTATTACTGGAAGGCTTTTTATAGCCAAAGCTATCTGAAAATTGGTATAAAATTCTGAATGAAAAGTTAATTTGAAGTTATATTTACAAATACAATATATGGTAGGATTTTGGCTTCTACATGAAGACTTTTGTAAGTGAAACCTTTAGTTTGGCTCAATAGCAAAACATGTATCACTGAACCTCTTGTTTTTTAAAAGAAACAGTGATTGAAAGGTACAAATAAAATATATTTCTTAACATACTAAGTTAGCTATATTTTGAACAAAAAACTACACAAAGTATTTATATATTTTAGTATTTAACCACTAATAGACAAAACATTGAATTTAATTAAATCAGAAATCTCAGGGATTTCTATAAAAATCAATGTGAGCAGATGACTCATTGGTACCCTTGAAAAAAAGGCATGTGTCTGGTTTCGTTCATGAGTAATGGCTTTTGTGAATTTTTATAACGAAAACCCTCCTCAGTTGTTAATGGTACTAATAGCAATGTGGTGATGAGGCCCATGATGACTATCTTCAGAAAAAACAACTGAGGCGAGGTAGGCCTATAAGACTCTTTCTGTTAGGCAATCAAAATATTTGGTACATTTCTATATCAGTACATTGAACATCTTTTAATCATTTATTTTAACCTGTGTCAGCATTTATCAGTGGATAGTTGTTATTTTTCTTTTACATCGCTATAATGCGACTATTATACAATTACATCCAATGATTGAAATGACTGTACGAAACAAGGAAGCACCTGTGGTCTAGTGGTTAATTTCCTTGCACTTCAATCCAGGATCTGGAGTTCGATTCCAAGCACGGTTATCTGAGAACAAGATATTCGGCTTTCTATGTGCCCTGCTTGGTCGGATATGGGCATAAAAAAAACCGTGGTCCCTAGTTTGATTGCACCTTCCATAATAACTATGGAGTCATGCTAGTAGAAGATCCTCTTTTGCGTTTTCAGTAGCCGGTGTAATGGCGGGCATGAGTATATACTATAGGGTGCTTCTTACACAAGCTCCAAGCTTATGAGACTGCTTTATGGTTGCCCTGGTTACACCAACTACACAAAATTTTGGTTACACACCTAAAGCCATGGTGTATTGAATATATATAGTTGCTGTCAAATAATCAGGCTTTTCTTTAACGAATACAAAACAACGAAATGCACTAAATCTGCTTATTATTTACAGCTGTTAATGATTATGCTACTGATAGTAGTAATGGAATCATTCAATAAAACAGGAATTGATAAATTGATTATGAGTGATGATGATTTTATGGCTGTCAAAAGTTGTTGTCTACTAGCATGGCAGAGATGTGAGACAAACGCAAGCTCCATGCAATCTGGGCATAATTTCATGATTGAAATTTTTCAAACCGCAGTGTAAACCAGATTGCAAACTTGCAACTAAAATATTTCAAGGGTGATTAAAGTTTGCTTTGAGGATCTTGTGATGGCCTATGCTGGTTGGCTGTGGTGGTCACAGCATGCCCACTCTTGTAAGTTTAACTGAGATTCTTCCTATAATTATTTAGAGCTAGTAATGTACACAGCTGAGCTAAACTAGACAAGCTACAACTATTCGATATTGTCTCAACTAGGCAAAAAAAATCCTTAGTGAAAATAGCTCAGAAACACAAAACTTTGAGCTCTTTTTTTTGTGTAGCCCAGGCAAAATAACCAAGCTTTATTGAAAATGAATGCATTTCTATAACTGTGACTGGCTATGACTTTTTAGTCAATTCTTGAATGGGTGAAATATATGATTTTTTATAATCAGAAAAACACATTTGAATTTAGATAATTGCCGTACTAACAGCGCTTCCTAAAAAATTCACCGAAAAAAATTCAAACTTCGGAAAGTATTTTTGGTGAAAACGATTCATTCAATATTGAAAATACTAGACTAGTAATTTCTCATTATTCTGGTAAAGCAAAACGTAATCGCTTGCAAGCTGAATGGACACTGAAGTTTTAGCATAAAAAATTTTGCAATTTTCTTTTGTTTAGTATTTGCATAACCTAAGAAAACATACTGAACACGCATTGCACCCTGCGGAAAGCAAATTATAGCTACATACCGAGTTTGGTAAAATTGGCAGCGCACACCGGGACACCCTCCCATACATTGTTGGAACCACATCTTACATCTTCACTCGGTACATAACCATTACCACAGGTATACTGCAGCTTATCAGTGAACCGATAACGCTCCTCAATGAGCAGTTCACCATTGGCTAGGTTGAAGTGATCATCGGGTAGAAAGCATTCGTCTGTAAAGTGTGAATATATATTTTGTTATAGGTTCACATTGAAACCCTGCGTGTAAGTTGATTTTTTTTAATAGCTTTTAATTCACTTCGAAAATTGGAAATAATAAAATGATTCAAATTTTCTTAAAAAACTATTTAGGACCATCAAAGCTTTGCTTGTTTGCACTGTTTACCCACAAAATTCATATCTAAGTTTTCCTACTGGCTAACCAAAAGCAGCAACCTCCTTGCTATTGACAATGGCAATGTAGTGTTGAAAGCAAATGACAGCACGTTAACATAACTGACAAATAACTCTCTTGTACATTTGCATAAAGAACTTGCAGCAGATGGTGCAGCACCCGTCACCAAGAATGGCAACCACCGTAAATTTTAAATCTACCAAACTTAGTTTGTGTAGATCTGTAAAAAAGCAGTTCGACTAAATGAGTCAATTGAAGTTGTTTAAAAATCCACTTGGTAAATAAAATGATAAAAAATAATTCAGACCTCAAGAACTTAAATATGAGAAAATACAGTACATGCTTTATTACTAAATAACTCAACATGCAATAAACTAGCCACTCAATTGTTATCAAAGTAAATTATTTAGGTGCATTGACCATTGGTCTAGATATAAGCTGCATTTCTTTTAAAACATGATGGTTCTCCAATCCTTGTTCCTAACTTCTGCAATAATGCCGCTTTGACCACACACCTCATGAGGTGGGAACTTATTGGACACCGTTTTTAATTTACCTTGCATTGTTGTATTGTATAAAATCAAAGACAACTTCCCTTGAGGCTTCGCCGCAGTCTAGGCAACTGGAGTGCACCAAAAAAACAATGTTTTATGTAAACTCAATAAGTTTTGTTGAGTTTGGGGGTAAATCTGAAGTATAAGATCAGCTTTGAGATAAAACTTCATGATTTTTCACTGCATGAAGCAAGCTAGAGCAGGAAGCGCGTTGTTTGAATAGAATGCTCACTTCAATTAATGAATCTAAATGGGAAATAGAGATTTTCCTAGTAACTTTATGAAAGTATTTTTTTTTATAAATTTGCATCAAGTTTTCTCTGTGACTGTAAAATTCTCATTTTTTTAGCCGTTTAGTATAATCAGACTACTCATATCCTTATGCTTAACTCACTTCTCACTGACAGAATGCGGTTTGTTACAAGAAACCTGTTCCTTTGTTCCCTACTTAGCATCAGCTAAAGTTCATATCCTGACTCAGAAATAATTTAGATATTTAGTAACGTTGTGGTTTCTGACAACACATTGCTCATTAGGGTATATCTAGTATTAGGATAAAGCACCCCAGGAACCAGTGCGCTCACACCTATGCTTTGCCCATTACTGTGTGAATAACCCTTGCTGTGCATGAAATATTTTGAAAGATATATTTAACAAAATATATGTTTAGCAGACTAACGTATCTTTGAAGTAAACAAAAGCACATTTCTTTGAAGTAAACAGAATCACATTTCTAAGTAGTTAGGTTGGTGAAAAATGTGGAGAAGTAAATATAGCTAGTAAAGAGCTCTAGGGGAAACTATGAAAATGAGCGTGTTAGAAGTTGTATAAGAGTTGCCGCTGAAAGCACTATTTGATTGAAAAGAAATTAGACTCATCATATTTAATTCACTTGGAAAAGTTAATTGCGTAGACAAGCCTAATCACCTCATGTTACTTTGAGCCAAGAGGGCAAAATTTGAAGCCTGCACGAAATTCGAGCCATACTTACAATAAACTGTGTTTACTTCAGAAAATACTTCACTAATTTATCATTTTTTTGAGAAACCCAACAGTTGAGATAAGGAGTAATGTAGGAGCAGATCTCGGTCAAAAATTATGAACATTTTTTGGGGATCCGGTATCAAGAAATTTCCAATACCATTTAGATATTTTTCTTGGCACATGATCCTCGCTATTTTGTTTTAGCAATGTCATGGTGTCTATGTACAAGAAAGTCCTGGTTCCAAATGCCTGTTTGTTGGCACCAGGTACCATGAGAACCTGGAAGGTACCTTTTTGTTGCAAAAGGCATTATTGGTGTTTTCATTTTCTCTGTAATTGTTTGAACTAAGTATTTATTGTGCGGGGGGGGGGGGGGGGGGAAGTTTATATTGAGATTTGTATGATGGTTTAGATCTTGTGGTTGACTAGTTTATAAACATGGTATGTAGATTTAGACCGAGGTTTGCGTTGTGAGTTTGATGGTTAAATTAACAATGTGTAGTTATTGGTATAATTTGGTTACAAGAAATACAACTTAGGCTATTCGTTTCCATACATGTCCATGTCCATACTCATGTCCATTTATGTTAATGTCCATTAATGCTCATGTCCATGCACATATCCATGTACATATCCATGCTCATATTCATGTTCATTTATTGACGCACTAGTTGAGGAACTCAACTAGTTGCAATGTGGAGTTGTCCTCCTCTTGCAATGTGGAGGCGTTCTCCTAGTCATACAATTATCTATCTTAGATAATTTTATGCTCATAGAGCCTAACCTGTTTGCTCTCAAGATCGTAGTCTTTGGCATTCGAAAAATTGTCTGTTTGTCAAAGACCTAACAACCGGGTTCTAATTATTTACTATTATCTGTACTTTGGTGATGCCTCAGAGACTCTGAAATTTCCATCTCAACTCACACCTCCTACACCTCCAGTACTCTGAAACATCTGGACAAGATCATATCAAAGTAATTGCATGTGACTAAAGAGCAATATCTACTGCAGCAGCAACTACGACTCTTGGAAATAGTAATGTAGGCATTATCAAATAATTATTTTAATTTCTCTCATTTGTAACAACTAGATTTCAACTATTTATAACCAACCAAAAAAATGACCAACTTTTTGTTATACTTTTTAGAATGGATATCAAAATAAATGACTTGAAAATCTCCTTCTCCACTCACAACTCATACCAGGGGCGTAGTTTAGAAAAAATCTAAGGGACTGCAGGCGGTCGAGGGCGCGGCGGTATTCGGGCCGAAGGCCCGTGCTGGGGAGGGTGCGGGAGGGGCGGCGAGCGCCCTCCCGCATGTCGAAAAATTTTTTCAATTTATATGTCAGAAGCCCCTATTTCCAGGCATTTAGAACCATATACACATGGATGTAACACCTGATTGTAACTGTTAATAATTAATGCAGTAGGTAAAATTATTACACATTGTTAACAACAGTAATACCTGAATGCTTAATGACACAGCAGATTTGATACTTACCCATTCAATGAGTTAATGTCTTACACCTGTAATGTGAAATGAGAGAGTTTTCAGTTTGAAGTCATACAGCTTAGAAGATATACAGCTTTATTATGTGCAAAATTTGAATCAACCATCATCACCTAGCACTAGCAGCTTATACGTTCAGCACGCCTGCTATTGCTACCCACAAACAACTTGATAATATTTTTTGGGTCAAGCTCATCAGTGTTCTCTTTGTAAGTTGTCAGTGTCATCAAAGCCTGCAGTCTCTCTTGGGTCATGCTAGACCGCAAATAGGTCTTGAGACGCCTTAGGGTGCTAAAAGAGCGCTCTGATACCGCATTTGTAGCAGGTAATACCATGATAAGTTGGAGAATGACCTTCACCTCAGAGTAAAGAGCCATTGTTGGCAGCGCTTTAAACTTTTTGACAACCTCAGAGAAGGAAACCACTGGGCCTATTGTACTGTGTAGCATGGCAAGCTGGATGTCCAGCCTGTCAAAGTCCACATCAGTAGAATAGGAGGGTTTCAACATGGCAAGTGCAGCATCATAACTTTCACCATTTGAGGCTTGCAATAACATATCTTGCATGGTGGAATATGTTTCAAAACCCGGTTGATCAAATCGAGCTTCGATAGAGCCTTTTGCGTGATCCAAAACAGCAAAATATTCCTGCCGATGCAGATCTTCTATGGTGTCTGGCTGATGGGCAGTGTGACCCGGTCCAAAAGCCAGCTTGACAGGAACTTTGCGACGTCTTGGCAGGAACGCTTCTTCTACATCTACAAAAGAGAAAAACACAATGAACTGCAAATTTATAGAATATTTATAACCATTTTCATATTTTAGTCACCTTACCATATTTGATTCGACAGTTGTCAACTTCAACATAAAACTCATGAAATGCACAGTCGTTTCTTAGAGCTTGGAGAGCCTTTACTGTCTCCTTGGCCATAGCAGAACCGCTGGATGCTGACACCTCAGTGCCTTGAAGTGTTGTTGCCAAGTTATCAGTGATGGAGAAAACTCTCAATCCCAACATAACTCCTAAGACAAAGTAATGCCAGCCTGATTAGAATGATGCAAGTAACCAAGATCAGAGGAACATAATTACCATTAACAACCAAGGCTGAATGGTGCAACCGCAAAACGTGGCTATATCCGAAATAAGTTAAAAATACAACATTTACCAAAGCTATACCCATGTCAATCATAATTTAACTTACCAAAAAGGAAATTGAAGGATGTCATCTGTGTTTGTACACCTGTGATTCTCATTCTCAGCTCAGACTCGATATCTTCTTGTAGACAGTTCTCCCACAGCATTAACAGATATTCATAGTTCTGCAGGATAGACTTCAGACAACTAGCACGTACTGTCCACCTGAAGATACATGTACAAGACATGTTGTTGAAAGAAAGCACCATTAAAACTTAAAGTGGGCCTTGTCTCAGAATCAATTAATCTTTGGGTGAGCAAATTATACACTAGCAGCAGAAAATACACACTTCTACAAAAGATGAAGTGAGCCAAAATTCCTGCCTACCTTGTGGGGCACAAAGTTCTTACTCCTCCACTTTTGCTCTGCACTTGCTCCTTGATCTTCTCGAGCATAGCGTCTCTCTTGGGCGACCTCTTGATCAGCTTGGTGATGTCATGAACACAATCCAATGTGTTGGACAGCAGCTTGCATGATTTGACGGTATCTTGTACAGCAAGGTTTAGGGAATGGCCATAGCAATGAATATATATCGCCAGTGGATATTCACTCAACACTTTCGTCTTCAAACCATTAGCAGCCCCCCTCATAGAACTAGCCCCATCATAGCATTGACCTAGTGCAGGAGAGATAATAACATGAGTAACACACCATCAAATATTACAAAAAATTCCTACACAGATTTGTAAAATGTGCAACAAACAACCTACCCCGACAATCACTTAGAGATAAATTCAACTTGGCTAATACATCTTTCAAAGTAGCATGGAGGGTGGCAGCTTTGGTGTTTGGTACATTCACCAAGCCAACATAGTCTTCTTTGGCCACTAAATCAGCATCCACATGCCTACAATAGCATATTTCAACACCAATGATAATACAATCAAAATAGACAGCAAACTATTATTATTAAAATAAAAATATTTTATTCACCTTAAGCACACCACAACCTGCTCTTTGTTTCTGATGTCGGGTGTCTCATCAAGCATGACACAGTAAAATCTATTTTGTTGAATATGGTCAACAAGCTGCTGAGTCACAAGAGTTCCCATTAGACCTAGAAGCTCATTTTGCACCTCTGGAGAAGTGTAGTTGTGCTTCTTCATTAGCAGAGGTGTCAGATGTGGTTGATACTTGGTTAAGAATTGCATTACCTATCAATATAACAACAATTGTGAAGCTCATAATCACAAGTACATTGGCTACTACTCTTGATGTATTGAACGGGATAAAATACTGACCTGATTGAAGTTCGAGTCATATTCGGCAAGTTTGCCATCCTTAAGCTTTGAAGCACCCCTCAGAGCTAGGTTTTGTCTTGCCAGCAGTTTCAATGTGTAGATAGTATATGTCAACGTAACAGCATTTTCATCTTTGCTGGACTTGATCTGAGCAGAGAGAGCCTCATTGATGGGAGCCTTGTATTGTGATTTTCGAGAGAGCTCCGACACTGCCTCAAGATGTTGCGCGCTATCGGCATGACTCTTTATTTTTCTGAACCCATCATTCCAGTTGGAGAATCCATCGATGAATGCAGATTCTCGATATTTTGCGAACTTGATCCATTCTGTAATAAGTGGAACATGTGTCACGCTATAGAAAAGAAGCACAAGTTAGAAATACTGTTAGATAGCACACAGATAAAGTACATCATTCATATCTATAGAAAATGTGCACTCACTCTTTGCAGTTGCCACAACACAAGGATAGCACTTGATGACATCCCTTTCTCGATCATAATGCATCCATGGATGGGTAGCAAACCATTGATGTTGACAAGCCCTCTCCCTCTTTTTTTGGTCACCGAATATACGCTTGGGGAAGGGAAATGATCTATCTGGAACATGCTGCTTCAATACTAAAACAAGAGTAAACAGTGATGGAGCTTCTACTGAATCTTTGAAAAAGAAAGTGAAATAATTAGTGTTATTAAATGTCTAGAATATTACAATTAAGGTTATCTAACTCACTGTTGTCAAATGAACTGCTCTGATGCGTTTCCTGACCACTGCTGGCCCTTTGAAGTTCGATTTCTTCCTCGATGCTCTCTCCTTCATCAAGTGCACAGTCATCGTTATAAAAAACAAGTCGATCCCTATCATCACGGGGCAAAACTTTCACTACAAATGGATAAACAATACTAATGAAATGTACCCATGTGAGGATGAAGATATAATATGATACAGCAGGATCTAGCTATGCGAGTACATGCACATGGCAGCAAGCAATGATAGCTAAGATATCCAATCAGCCGATATCATATCTAGTTAGATATTATCGCATTAATATCTATGGATAAGATTTGCCAGATATTAATAATAATATCTAACAGATATAATTGGCTGTATACAATAAAGGTTACCATCAAAATTGAGGTAGGGTAAATGAAGCTCAACGAGAACGGGAACCAGCAGACAGAGAGGAGCCGCGTTGAGGCATCAGAGATGGAAATGAACTTTTCACATCCTTAGCTGATCACTAGACTAATATAAGCTTCAGCTATAGATAGTGCCTGACAAGAATAAAAACAAACAACAGCAGCAAGCAATTGTCATACCATCACTGTAACAATCAGCAGGTGGTGCAACAAAAGGTGAACTTTGTGTTGAAGGGGTAGATTTTTTCTTTGACCTACAAAAACATCGCATTTTGAATGTAAACAAAGACCGATACTTACTGGAATAATAGACTTCACCCCGTTATCACCTCCATAGCGTATTTTGACAGGTATTCTCCAGTAGGCGGTAAACATTTCGCCTAGTCTCTCGCAGTTGTTGGAAATGATCACTTACGCAGTAAATATAATAACACCTCACTGTTATGTCTATCAAACTTGTTGATTAATAATTATCACAGGCATGGAACAAATATCCCATCAATGAATGATTGTAGAGTTTGAATCTAACACCATTTGCAGTCAAGTATCAAACAGTCATTGATGACAGTCAACACATGCAAAAAAGAACACTGATGAGTTGAGTTGCAGGAACACGAGAAGCTGATTGTTCATACCATATGCAGAATGCATAACATATGTATTGCTATAATAAAATATGGTTACAGTAATGTATTATTCACCATGCCAAATGGAGCATTACAATATTAGTTGCTTGGAATTAGTACGTTTGTTATGTTTGTTACTGGTGACCAAATAAATAGGGTTACGATAGCAATAAGTATTTTTAATTATTAATAAGTAATAATAATAGACACTCCAACAGTTAAACAAGCTGAGATGTTAATAATGGCTACTTAGATTTTTATTATATGAATGAATAACAACGATGAATGAATAATAATAATGAATACAACAACCATCGTACTACTACATGTCAAATATTATTTTAAAAAGAGATGAAACAATTGATTTATTTTTAATTAAAGCAAAGGATGAATAATAGATAATAATAAACAAATAATTATAATAATGATTTGTTTATTATTATTATTTATTATTATTCAGTAAATAGTAAATAAAAAATAATAATAATGAAATAAATTAATAATAATTAATAAATAATAATATAAATATATATTATTCAATTATTAACAATAGTAGAGGGGAGTTGTCTTACTGCTGTCAATGATATAATAGGTGTAGCGAGTACAGTAGTTCTAGGTAACATTGGTGGTGGAGTGTAGTAGTGGTACGTGGGGTATACAGAGACTTAATTCACTCTATATTATTACTCCATCATCATCATCACCACTCATCAGATCAACAACAACAAGTAATAATTATTCTGCTAACTGGTGAAAGTCGTGAGTTGGTTTGAACACATATAATAGGAAGCAATGGTGACTTCCATTTCCTCTGTTCATCGTGATTTAGTCCATCACTTTGACATGTAACTTGTTTCTTTCTTACCAAAAAGTCAATAGCGTTGCGTTCGGTTTGGAAGCTGACATCTTTCATTTCAGTGAAGCCTCCATCTACACATTTGACATTTTCATTGTTACGGGTGCCCACACCTACGTGATTATAATAGTGTTTATTTTAAAAATAGAAGGCTACATAACCTGAGGTCCAACTCTTTGTGATGAAACTGCCAGTTGCTAATCAAAATCGAAGTAATTATTTTTGATGGCTAAAATTCAGGCTATTTCACGACATCGCTAGCCACTTGCCAAGGTTCATCTCCAGCGATACATAATAATAAAAAATCGTCAACAATACTGATGATTGTTTGGCCAAATAAAAATTGCAAATTTGAGCGTTTTTCAGTGGAGGTTAAAAAAAATTTTTTTCTCATGTATTTAAGAGGACGGCAGTGCCGTGCTGCCGTCCCTTAAACTACGCCCCTGACTCATACAATTCCAATAACTGAAGCTGAAAAAATGATCTTCAGCAAAAGCCTACCTTTCAACACTTCCCTTACACTATATACAATCAGAATGCAGCAGCAATAAAGACTCTAAAAAATTTAGACAAGATTAAATCTAAGTATTTGCACATGACTAAAGCAACAACAAGTACTAAAGCAGCAACCAGGACTTTTGAAATCACGCTAGACACGATGCCTCTTTCGAACTCCCGTTTGAATCAAAACACATAAGCAACAAAGATTCTAAAAAATCCAGACAACATAATCCCAAAGTAATTGCACATCTTTTACAACCGCAACTAGGACTCTTGGAAATGATAAGGTGAGCATTAATGACTAATTACTTCAGTCTCTCTCATTTGTAACAAAGAGATTTAACTATTTATAATCAAACTACAAATAATGTAGTAGTTTTTACACTGGCTACTAGACACAATGGAGTCACTCCATCAACTTCCGTATATTATTTCGGGATCACTCCGAATTAATGCTACTACTGACGGGGTCCTAGACCCAAACACACAATGTCAAAGTTTAACTTAATAATATCGTATTTATGCATAATCCATTTAGCAATATATAAGGTTAGCTAGCAACTCCACAAGACTTCTGCTTCACATCATGCAAGAAAGCTCCTTTTATAGGAGAAAGGGAGGAAAACTCACCCCCTTATTTGGGTGAGCCAACCACATAATACCATAGTAAATACAAACAAATCACAAGATAGCATACAAGATTATATACAAAGTTAGCCAATCAGAGTCTTGAGCACATGGTGTTTTGCTCTGGGCACTTGTTGCCGCTCTTTTTCTGTAGCTGGTAATCTTCCAGTCCTTATTAGGGCATGCTGGTATTTTTCCATTCCTTATTAGGACATGCTGGTACTTAGCTTGCTCTCCTGGGCTTCGTAGTTGTCCTATTGGAATCCTGATTGGGGCATTAGGTAGCTTAGATCCCAGGCTACCTCTTCCACCTTCTTTCTATACCGGCCCGGGGTAGCTGACCCAGGGTAGCTTTTTAGGTGTGGCATAACCTCTACACAGGATCAGGGTCTTCTGGGTCCACTCTCAAGGGGATGTTTCGTGTTTAGACCGAAGGGGAAGGATTCATAACTTATGATTAGGGGGACAGGGGACAACAAGGGGTGGGGGGTATGGGGGCGGGGGGGTTGTCAGGTGAATACTTATACAAATCTCTCACAATAAGCAAGATCGACTACAGCAGGAACTAAGATTCTTAAAAATAATAAGGTGAGCATTAATAAACTACTTTTATTTCACTTTATGTAGAACAAATCACTGAGAACAAATGAATCAATGGTAACAATAATTTTTTTTCTATTTTGTAGACATGGTGCCTTCTTAAAACTCTAGTTTAAATCAAAAGACAACAGCAATAAAGATTCCATAGCGCTCCCGATCCTGTACTACGGTTATAGCTACACAGCACATATCAATGTGTGAGTGATAAAACAGGCTACCAAGCTGTTATACGCTACACAGGGTCAATTCTTTTTAGTTGTGTTCAGTGAAAGCATAACAACCGTTAAGACATGGCAAAAACCTTTACAATATTGACAAGCGATAGCAGTAATGGAGGCTTCTCAACATTGACACTAAACGAAAAACTCAGTAACTTGGACATAGTACAAAAAAAAACAAGTTTGAGCTTACAAGTTAGAAGCTAAAAAAATCTTTTCATGAAGATCTCCTGACAGTTGTGACTCCTTTAGTGCTGAGCAGACTTTTACATCAACTGTAGTTATCTTTCGTTGATCTTATTGAGTCAGTCTTTATTGGTTAGTGCATCTCGCAGCAAATTTTTTAAAAGCTTAGTGCTTAGTGCCCTTGAGTTTACCCTGTCAGTATCCACATCGTATTTCTCAAAGTCTCTCAATCAATGCAAAATTTTTACACCTATCATTTGATCATCTTTGCAAGTTGTCATGTTGAATCTTTATCGCTAATAGCATCAATATTTTAGATATCATTCTGCTCACAGTTTTTGGGTGTCAAACAGCCTCCTTTTCACAAGCATCACAAGTTTTTTTCATTAAACTCCTACTAAATTTTTTCATACGTTTTGGTAAAAGAGACGCATCCTGATGATTGGTAATTGTGTTTCTAGCGAACGGGGATGATGCTGAGAGTTTGGGTTTTTTTAGCGGAGCTCCAGCTCACTTGTTATTTGTACTCTCCTCTAATTTTTTGCATATGGCTCCAATAACTTTCTGTGCTTTGAAAATTTTCATCTGACTTTTTGTGTTTGGACAAATCAATTTCAATTGCCATTTCAAACAAAGCATTCTGGATTCTCTTCATATATCTCACCGTTTTGTCTTTTGTTAGCCTGACATACAACGATGGTGCAACTTTGTCTCAGACCGTTGGTTTAGCATTCCTTATTTTTTCTGTCGGTGTAGGATACTCCTCTTTTCATAGACGGTGAAAAAGTTTTAAAGGGTGTCATTCACACTTTTCTGAATTGAAAAAATAACTACATAGCTGCGTTCAGCATACTCTCTTTGACTATGCTATCAATTTTTAAAGTTGTAAACCTACTGGAGCCTTCGCAATAGGCTGGCAAGTAACATCATCTCTAGCTGCCACTTGAAAAACAATATTTTGCAAACCCTATGAAACGTGACGTCACGCCGCTGGTGTGCATTTGTTATGGTCACGTGAGCGCGCTATATGTTTAATGTAATGGCCACCGATGTAACGCATAAAACACTCACTAATAGGCGCCAGTTTAAAAAAGATTATAGCCAGTTTTAAACACTTAATTGATCAAATCCTCTCATGGGGCTTGTTCTTCAACACCCACAACTTGAAGCTATTATGTTGAATTGTTGTGTACTCAGCCTGAATTGGCACAATTTAACTTATTAGTGGCAGTATTAACGGCACTGATTGGCGGGTGATTTAGTGTGAAGATCATTTTGTTATGTCCTTGACTTGATCACTAGCAATAGTATCTATAAATTATTGTTGTTGGTTCTTATCTCGTTATCGTGAACAAAGAACAACAGTGATGATGATGCTTCATATAATCATCATCATTGAAAAGAAATTTTATTTATTAATAAAATACAATAATAATGGTAAATATTTATAATAATAATATTATTAATTAATTATTTCAATCAATTCATTGGCTGCTCATTTTTTTTTAATGGAGTCAGTGTGTGTATGTAATTGACTCACACGTCACAAATAAGAGATACTTGTCTGGAATGTTGATCAACAGAGATGATATGATTAAAGAGAGTGAAAGTTTGTAAAGTTTACTACAAGGCTTGTGTTATAGTGGCAGGCGAGTAATTGATCCTAAATTATTTGATTTGCTGTTGCGGCAGTTGATATTAGCGCACTCGCTAGACTAGTTGTAAAGCATTCACTGAGCAAGCACGGGTAGCCAAGCATGCCGCGCTAGTGATCACATACTTGGGCAATAAGCTATGGACTTTGGCACCGAGGTTATTGATCGGACCCCTAAATGGTTTGTTGGTCTATTGGCTAACCAAAAGTAATTAATTATGACTCGCTATAAAAACAAATGCACACCAGCGGCGTGACGTCACGTTTCATAGGGTTTGCTGAAGATTGTTTTTCAAGTGGCCGCTAGAGATGATGTTACTTGCCAGCCTATTGTGAAGGCTCCAGTTGGTCTACAATTTTAAAAATTGGTAGCATAGTCAAAGAGAGTATGCTGAACACAGCTATGTAATTAGTTTTTCAATTCAGAAATGTGTGAATGACACCCTTTAAAGCGGGACAAGTCATTTTGTATTGACATTAAAACTGGTGCAATCAGAGTGATTATATTGTCTAAAAAACTACCTCCCCCAGTTTGCATTGAAGCACTTGGTTTGTCAGCAAGTGTTTGTTGTGTACCGATAAGTTTATTGAAGCTCCTTCTTGAAGTGCTGCTACCCGATAAACTGTTCTGCATCTAAAAAAAATTTTGTAATATGTTTTTGTCACACAAGAGTCCTTATAGATAGGATTGAGCATAAATTAACATGGATATAAGGAAGCATACACAATTGTACATAAATTTAAAAATGTACACGAAATGAACATAATTAGACATGGACATGGATACACATATGGACATGGATATGTACATGTAGACATTTGATCATTAATATGGATATAGACATGTACATGAATACGTACATGGGCATGAGTATGGACATGGATATGGATATGAATATGGACACAGTCATAGATGGACCTGGATATGAACACAAATGGACATGAATATGGACATGGATACGTAAATGGATATGTGCATGGACATGAGCATTAATGGACGTTAACATAAATGGACATGAGTATGGACATGAACATGTATGGAAACGAATAGCCTAAGTTTTACTTCTTGTAATAAAACTATACCAATAACTACACAATGTTAATCCAACAATCAAACTCGCAATACAAATCTCGGTATAAGTCTGCATACCATCTTTATAAACTAGTTAACCCGATGGTCTAAATCGCCATACAAATCCCAATATAAACGACCCCTGTGCATTAAAACTTAGTTTAAAGAACTACAGAAAAATAATAACACCGATAACACCTGGTGCAACCAAAATTTACCTTTCAGGTTATTATGGTACCTGATGCCAACAAAAAGGCACTTGGAACCAGGAGAACCTTCTTGTACTTAGACATCATGACAGAGATCTGCTCTTACATTACAACTGAGATAGAAAACCAATTACAACTAAAAATGTAATCATAACGTAAAGTTTGTAGATGAAGCCGAGATGGGCCAATTTTACATCTATATCAACCAGTTTATTTGAAGCGAAGACCATGAAAGAACTAAGAAGATTATAAAGTAGTTGAGGACCAACACACGGATGTTGCTAGCATTCTAAATAGTCTATCACTGTATTGTTTGTCTGATGTTCCTTTTCAGTTAAAATCAATACTCAAGACTCAATGTGGCTAACTGAAAACTCGAGCAGGTCTCTTGGTGCGGAATCTTACAGAGGATGAATAGTGATAAAGCTCTCAACTACACGTAAAAAATATGGCAATCAAAAAATGGAAACACAGGTGGAGATTACTCTGGAAACTATTAAGCAACAGCCAATGTATAGAAATCGAAACCTATACCACTAAAATAACTTTTCTTAAGTATTAATCATTCTTATGCGACTAAAGCAAATGTCAACACTTTATACTTGAGTTCTCTGGAAGGTTAAAGATTTCAAAAAATAAAAAAATATCGCAAACTTGGTTTTATTTAAAGCAATTTTTCAATTAAAATAATTTTTTTCAACCAGCTTTCAGGCAGTTGCAACTGTGACATATCCCCAAATTGGTAAACAATTTCATCACCATATTTTGAATAGAAAGAAATTTTCAGTTGCTCACTTGCTAAAGAAAATACTGTAGGCTAGTGATAAATAAACAATGGCTATTTGGTACCCATTATGCAACAAAAAACCAATTGCTGTATGATGTGTGACAGAAATCTGCTCCTACATTACTACTGATGTGTTTCATACACGCAGTTGTGCTGATTTACTTTACCTATAACGCATGGTTGGCTGTCGACTTTTGACCACTTCAGACTAGAGCCATCAAAAGGCCTGTCATTGACACACTTGCTCACCCTGGTTACCTTCTCATCTTTGAAATGATAGCCTCTCTTACACTTATACTTTACTTCAGCTCCCAGAATCTGCTGCTCCAGTGAAAACTTTATGTCGGTGTGCTCAATTGGAGGGGGTGACTTGATGCAACTTGGGACTAAAATAGTCAAAGGTAATTTTCTCACGCTTGACACAAAGCCATGAGAAAAGAATTGGTATGCGCCCATGAATTATACTCATTTATGAATGTCTAACTCAATTACGCGCAGAAAAATACAAACTGCTGTACAAATCAAATGAACCACAAAGTTGTAAGGCCAGGGATTGCTTTTCCCCATTTGGTTTTGAACCACAAAATTCTGTGAATAACACCTTTTTATTATTATTGTCAAAAAAAAATCTTACTGCTACACAAAAATTTGCGAGCTATGGAGGTGAATAACTGCTGCAATGCTTAAAATTGTTATGTCTAGTGTAATAAATATGTTTGCTTCGGAACATGGCAGACAGTCGTTATCATCTAAAGGTGGTAATGTCCAGCTATACAGGACAGAGGCTACACCCTGCATAATCTGCAAAAAATGCAAGTGGAGCTGCTTCGGTTTGTGTTACCACTAAGCAAATAAGAAATCTGTTGGCAAAATTGTTGAAAAATCATTCGTTTAACTTTTTCGCATTGCAACTGTTGTATTGTTTTGATACACAAATAAGCGGGCAAGTCACTGTGGATAAAACAGTGTTCTGTCCACGGCACACATTTTGGCTGGCAAAAAAGAATAAACTTTGATACAATTTAAAAAAAAATATTGAAACGAAGGTGCTTAGGACTGATCTTTTTAACTGCGACTGGATTTGAGAGCATTGAAAGAATGATAGCCTATATGAGAGGCCAAACAATAATTAGTTTACCAAATTTTCAGTTTGGAAAATTAACTACTGAGGTACATTAGTTGTATGGTGAGTATAGCATGTACCACCAATAGCTATAGAGACCACTGAAACTACATATATATGATACTGGTGAATCAATTTACACTCCAAGCAAAGTTAAACTCTGGTTATTGCGTAGGCACTTCGAAAATTTTATGTAAAAACTATAATTTTATTAACTTTCCAGAAGTTCAGGAATCTTCATAAAAAATAACAACTTTTAAAACAAATTCAAGAGTCTACCTGACAAATCAGGAAACCCAACAGGTTGGTCTAAAAAATTAGCTAAAGCTTACCACTCTATAGTGTAGTCAGCACATGCTTCTTGAGTGCAAACCATAGAATTATATCCCTTCCTAGAATGCTAACTGTAGTTGAAATATCACATGACCGAACGGTGACAGAGTGTACTATATAAAAGTTATATGGTACACAGTTCTTGTAAAAATGGCGTTGTAGAACAAATCAAATCCTTTATTACATTTGCTTTTATGATGAGCTTGGAAGGACTACTTTTATAACGTAAAAATGACAACAATTTGGGGCAGTATTAGTGTGGTGCACCATTTTTGCACTTCCCAAATGTCACCAGCCGCTATGAACTGGTCAGCGTTCTAGAAGGGGAGATAATTCTATGGTGCAAACATTAAAAATATAGTGCCAGTTGGCAGTGTTAGAAATATCTGTTTTACTCCGCGCTAGCAGTAATGTACGGCAGCTTATTTATCTTTACCAGCGAGGGCCATTCAGCGTCTAGCCAGGAATGTGCACAAAAATCAGAGCTTTCATCGCATGATATATGTATTTGCTTATTTTAAAGCTTTCAATCGATGAGTTCTAGCAACTTGAGTTTGAAAAGTAAAGTGTTACTAAATGGCACTAAACTTAACTTTTTGTTTTGTTTTGAAGACTGATTACAAACTACTCTTATCAATAAGGCCAACCTCTAACTTGCATTCAAACTCTTAGCTGACACAGTTAGACACATAACTGGAGATATGTACTATATAATACCACCAACCTTTTGCGAAGAAGATGAATTTTCTGACAAAAAGAACACATTTCCTGAACAAAAGCAAAATTAATAGAGAAATAATTACTTAGAGTTTTGAGACAAACAAACACCTACCTCTGAAAATAATGACAAAATTCTCTTTCTGTTTGGTTCCAACCACTTCAACAGTCCCGTTATTCTTTGAAGGTGGCAAGACATACCTGAATTGCCCTCTTTTTTTAATAACTTTTCCAATTCCTTTGTCGTTGATAGATAGGTCATTAATTGAACCTTCCCCAGTTTGAAATTCAAACACAAGTGATGTTATGAAAGGACCTGGAATATCTGTCATGGTGAACTTGCACTCTAATAGTTCGGGGTCATCCAAACGGCTGGTTAAAACAAGAGACAAATACTGCTGGTTGTTGAAACCCTTCATAGAATAAACAGCACCACACCTCTGCACTGGAATATAAAGTGTTCTTTGCATTACAACAAGTACAGTAATTGCCAGTAAACTTTCAAATAACTTTTTTGTTGAGTTGTAACCTGTATTCAACAAGAGTCACGACTATTCAAAAAGCAGAAGTATTGTTCCCAATTATATTCTTTGGTAATCTTCACACGAGATTACCCTCAGTGACCCATTAATTTTCAAGATGCTTTTCGTTCAAATATATGGATCACGGAAAAAATGTATGTTGAAAAGTTTAGACGTAAATTCATCATTGATAGCAATTATCTAATTATTGTTTTGGCGAAATGAGGTTCTTTTAAAGTTTTCCATCCTAAAAAATATTATCAGTCAGAAAGGTTTTGATGCCACGCACTGCTGTATTATTACACAAGTACAAGCAGCAAATGCAACGGTTGTTCTTGTAGTTAAATAGGCACTAGTTGCTTAACCACAATCCAAACATTTTTTTTACTCTACCAAACCATTGACGATCCACTTTTTTCGATTTTCCCCAAAGAATGAACCAGATCTGTATATATTTAGTACTATCCAAGTTCTCAGCCACAACCACACTACAAACTCTCTCACGCAAGTGTAAAACAAGAATAATAAAAAAATTAAAAAAGAAACTAGACATAGATTGAAGAAGTGTCTCGCTCCATTTACAAACTACTTGAAAAACAATTTGTTCTAATCATGACTCAATGTGCCAAAGCAAAACTCTGTGCATGTAACAAATTTGTGCATGGCGGACACACCCGAATAATGGAAAAACATCACCATAGCAAATGGTGGCCCCTGAGACATGTAACCAAAGTGATACTTAATGCTGAAAGAAATAAAGTGGAAATATTTATCTCCTGTAAGCTGGAATAATGACTGAAGTCCGCGACAGCTCAATAGTAGCCGATGTAGTCGAAAACAGAGACAGAAAAAAATTCCTACTGCTGTTGACTAATGTTTATGTTGTTGATTTGCGGTGCTTGGTATTCGTTGCGCAATATAGTTGATAACTAATCAGGTTACGCCTAAACTTTGTGCTTTTCCATTTTTATTAAATATTTGGCTGTAAATAATAATTCATATGTCAAGTTTGTTACAAGCTTTTTTGTCTATCTCACCATTGGAGCAATTAGAGAAAACAGATAAAACACTTGCAAGTTCTTCCCTGTCCAAAGCTATAAAACAAATTAAAGCACGATGCCTCATTTTCATTTTGACTTAAAGTATATTCCTGTAGTTGAATGAAAGTTAGGGCGAAGAAATAAGGGGAACTTGCCACTAATGTGGAAAATATCGGAAAGCCATTGAAGTTTAATAGAGATAATTCAAGCATACACTAGTTATTACATAAAAATCCATCGTCAAACAATTAGCTGATTATTTTTTCATTGCAATTACTTAACTTTTTAGATCACTGTTATGCATAAGAATGTTTAAACTTTGTTTGTAGCTAGAAAAGTGGTGCATAGATTTGCATAAAAAAACGTTTTAAATGTAGACTTGCCCACTTGAACCCAACATGAACACTATAACATGGGGGATAGATACCTTGAAAGAAAGATTTTGGGCCTAAAGATACTGAGGTCAAAAATTATGACTGCCCAGTTTCTAATAGTCAAAGCACTAACTAATATATGGTAAATTGGAAATTCCCACAATCCAATAAGAATCTAGTAACCTGCTAGAGGACAGAATCTTATGATGACATTAAGTTGTAAACAGAGCCAATACAGTTGCCCAGTTAATGTTGTAGTAGAAGAAAGTATGATTGAATATTGTTATGTATATTATCATTGAACCACCAGGCACTGTTTTTTAAATATAGATGTTTTTGAATCCTGCAATTGTACCATTTTTTTGTAATTTACACTAGTTTTTCATGTTACTGAACACTGCTAGTTTAACGCTTTTGCGCTGTTTTACGTAAAAGCTCCTTGATTGCTATTGTTCAGTGCAGTGGTCTTACTGAGATTGTTTGTAGATGAGTTAGCCAAATAGCGGAAAAAACAAGTCAGTACCCTATCGTACCTAGTGTCTCTGCCTGACTACGGTCGTTTGTGCATTAATTGCTCGATTTGTTACAAAGAAAAAAGGTCGTCTGGAAGCAAAGTGTTAACAAATCTTCATTTTTATTATATTGATGGAACTCAAGCAATATTAGAAAGGCCATTGACCGCAAACCTTAAAATTAATGGGATGCCATTAACAAGAATGAATAGATAGTGGGCTTTATCGTCTGCATCCAATCAGTGAATCCCAGATGAACGCGGAAGTAAAGGAAGGGTACAGTGCCTGCATCATGTTTTCATGCTGTAGTAGAAATCGATAACACACACAGACATGTTGCTGATGTTCAGTTATCTCCCCGGAGTTAGAGTGTCAGTGGTGATCAAGAATCGGTGATGTGGGAGTGGGTTTCCACTTATTTGCTTCCAATAACTTAGATAGCTATTCTGTTAGTTATGGAGATGGTAAAAATCCCAAGGTGTGAGATAAATTGACCGACAATCTGACTTGAGTACCAAATCTGTAAGTAAGAGGCGACACCCAGAGCAATATGTCTAGGTATATACACACTTAATTTTTCTTACTTCTGCATCAATGTAATTTTTGGTTTTCATATTTTTGTTCCCTTATCTGATTTATGGATCCAGGAGTTATGTACAGCTGTTTCCATTTCATAAAATCTAAGCATTTTCATACTCTGATACGAATAATTGGAGTTTATATACCAAAATTGTCCTAAACAGTGTTAAATATTTAAATATTGGTAGACTATCACAGGCATCCCGAGGAATTAAAATAGGGTGCTCGCGAACAGCGGGAGGTCCAGGGCTATAAAACTCTTACATAATTTGGCTTTTGGTATGGAAACTGCATCAGTTCTAGAGCTGGCATTGATCTACTTTTTGTTGACGGTAGATGACTTGTAATGTCACAATTAGTACGTTAAGCAGAGAAATCAGGTCTCATTTGCAATTCTCTGCAAAAACAAGCTTGCAATTGTCTAATAAATGTGGTGAATTGCAAAATATGTGACATTATAAAAAAAACAATTACTGAAGTATTTTTATATTTCATTTTTGCAGAAAGTTTCCATTCCCCATATTAGCCAATAACAGTTTTGATTGGTACATGACTTTAGCTGTCGCTGGGTTTGGGATACTAGAGGTGGCCTTGTTTCCTACCTGATGATTGCCTGCCTAAGGCAATGGTGGGATTTAATTCCATTGTCTGAAGGAGTGCTTTCCCATGGCAGCTGCAGATAGCTGTTGACCGGTTGGCTGTCCGCGGGGCCGAGTCTATTGTGTGTGGGGGTTTGCCATTAAATGTGAGCAGCATTTATAAAGAAATAAAACTTTCTTTCAATTAAATTAGTGTTCATAATTAGAGTAATGAGGTGAGAGATTTTTTCTGTCATACTTTGCTTCAGTTGTGCAATATATGCAATTGAAAATGCGTTGTAATGCTTCTATTTATTTTCTGGTTTTACAGTTCCATTTGCTGTTCACCACTCACCCTTTGTTAATGAATATTCACCAATCAACTAATAATAACAACAACATAGAATCTTCAAGTCTCCTACTTTCACAACTCCGAGACTACGACGTGGCAATGTAGAGCTATGTTCCAATAAACAACGCTTTTCTAGCTCTATAAGACTGCCATTCTAGGTGCTTCTGTCAACTATACTGACACTAGATAGAAAAAAAAATTTTTTTTCAAGCGGTTGTGCCAGGGGCCAATGCCTGCCAGTTGGGTTGCAATTGAAATTCCTTCATTTATCAGTAAAAACTTTATTAAGCAACAATTATTCAGAGATTTTAGGGCTTAAAGTGAACCACTTTAATACGATAATATACGGAAAGGAAGAAATATAGTTCCAACCTAAAGACGATGCGATTTTTAAGCCATGTAAAAACTGGCGGGAGTCACTGGAAAAGGGTTAGTTTGGACGTTTGTAGATAAAGACTGAGTGAGCCTAAAGAGTCATCCAATACATCAACCTGCAGCTTAACCCCTGAATATTTCGGAAATTAAAAAAAATGTGTTCATTGATTCTTTGTCCAAAAATTTTATACTGCATAACAAAGATTTTTGAAAGCTGAAATGGATCCAACTACTTTTCTTATGTTCATTTTCAGAGTGTTAGTATATGGATGACAATGGTGAACATGAATATCACCAACTTCCGAATTGATTAGAATAAGTTTCAGTCATACCAACGTCCAAAGAATCCTAAATTTTAATTTAATTTAGTCTGAAGAAGCTCTATAAAAAATACAATTTGTTTTAGAACTCACCATTGTTGAAGTATTCAAATTCGAATCGTTGTGTATAAAATTTTCTCAAATACTGAAATGACAGTTCTTCAGTTGTAATGTTAATAAGGGCTCCGTAGGTCCTGTTTCTTTGATCCAAGCAGTATTGGTCGCTCTGCACAATAACATTCTGTCCACTGATACTCTTACAATCAAATGCGTATGGCTTTAAAAACATTCCTGGTATATAAAGGTGGCTTCCTTTTTCGAACCCGACAAGTGTTGTCAGTGAGAAGCTTGTGGCCCAGACGTCAGGTTCATCACAGTGAATTTTGCCGGTAGATCGGCTTTCGACATTTAAATAAGTCCAATAATGTTCATTGTTACACATATTGATATGGTAATGTCCATCGACTGCCTGAATGCTGGTGACCAATAAAGCATAAGTGAAAGAGCAGAAGAGAAGTTCCATTTCTTGAGCTGAAAAAGAACGAAGTCTTCATCATAAAATTAAAAATTGAAGTCATTTGTGTTGTATCAAATACATGCTGGTTGTAATAGGCATATGACGAATGGAAGATGTACAGTTTTCTGGTGGTATCAAATTAAAAAAAAAAACGCTTTTTTGAGTACAAAGTTACTTTAAGACTCTGCTAAAATCAGTTTTGTGACAGCATGTTGAGTAAATGCGCAAAACTCTGACTGTTTGATAAAACTTCTCTTTTGGAACAGTACTCGCAACAAACTGAGCAACTAGAAAAAGCTATAAATTACAATGATTGAAGAAAAAACCTGATATGTCTTCAGAAATTGAAAGAGAAAATGTCAGGAGCAAGTTGAAAAAAAAAATTTTACACAGCCTCCACTTTCGTTTTTTTCCTATGCTTTTTCATTTTCCGCATATAAAATTTACCGTAAGTTTTTATGACCGAGGCTTCCAACCATATTAATTCGAAACTATTCAGTTCATTTCAATTTATGTTGATGTGCAAATCTTTGTGAGAATTCTAAGATTAAAAATAAAGTTCAACTCTCACAAAAAGATTGAAAAGTGCAAAAAAATTGGTCATTACGAAAAGCTTTGTGTGTTTTTTTTCCGGATAATACACAACAAGGTGGCTCCAGGTTATCTTCTAATTGTGACACATACAAAGTTGCCTTCCCCAAGGCAACCACAAAGCTACTTTGAGGTGAGCACCTGCCTATTGATAATTACCCAGAATGCCCTAGATTTCAGAACTTGGCAGAAAAAGCAGTGAATAATGTAGAAAACTTAAAACAAAAGCGTAAAAAAGTCTGAACTCTTTAGGCATACAGACCTACTAATCCAGAAAGAACTTTACAAAAAGTGCTAAAAAAAGAAGTCTATAAAAGCTTTTGGCGGACCACCCAAACCTAGATCTCTAGCTCTACCCTAACTGAAGTTATTTATAGAACGCTGATGCTATTGCACATCAAAATGCAGAGCTGTACCAAGCGAGAACTTAACTGCCTTAGTCAAAATATCACACCTTGTTTTGCCTTAGCTTGATTTTCAGTTGATGTTGTTTCGTTCACGTTTTATATTAGAAAACATTGTTTATTCGGTGCGGTATAAGATTAGTTTAATTATTATTATGTAACATGGAATTCATCGAGTTTGATGTGTCATTCATCAGTATGATTTGTTCCTTTCCATCTTCTTACTTTTACCCCTCAAACAAATTTAGAGGCAAAATAAGAACTTGATATGCAAGTAAAATGATCTGCTGTATTTTTCTTTTAGCCACTGCTCAACAAAGTTGCTGAATCGATTTTGATAGCCAATACATCACATCATCATTTTTAAGTAACATCTTTGGACTACAATAAATGCATACATAATGAGGTGGGGAGTGAAACGTGAATCGTCAGATATTGTCTGAAAGTTAATTTCAAAGGCATTTGAAAGTAACCAACCACAAAATCTTCAGTTTTCAAATGAGTTTAGATTACTCATAACATTGTTGTGATCTAGAAGTTTTAATACCTTCAGCTTCACTGTCATTGTTACCATTTTTAACAACGCTCTCAATGGCAATCATTTTTCACAGTATATTCCTTGTGAGCACCTATACAATGTAGTGGGGTTTCTATATAGTCACACCTGGTAGTGGAGCAAAAGGTTTTACAGATAAAGTAAATGTAGTCGAGAATGTTTGCTAGGGCTGGGTTCGGAGATACCTATCTAACTGTGAGGTGATCTTGTTTATTATTTCATCTATGTTTGTCAGAAGATAATGATGCAATACATGAATTATTAGTTCTTTGCTACGTTATAATCCAGTTATTTTCCCTTTCTATGTGCTCTTTTTATGTTGGTGGTAAACACTGCTGTGAAAATACTTTGGAGAGCAATTAATAATGTACCCCGTGTCATTGATATTTTTTTTTTTAATCTAGACCATAGAGACGACCCAAAAAGTTTTGCAATTTCCACACAACTGTTCAAACATTAAAGTTGTATGCTTACTTTGTAAAGCTATGAAAAGTGTCTGGGTGTGCCACCAAGAGTGTATATCTGGAAAATTTACCATTTTCGGTGATGAAACTCATGAAATCAAAGCCAGCTAGGTACAACTACCTAGCGGTGATTGCAAAAGTCAACATCAACAGGAGCTTCATTGCCATTTACATTAATACCAGGCCTTGCCTTGGCTAAACGGATCGACTAATTATGTTTGGATAATGTTTTTCATGTCGAGATGTAAGTTTGTAGCGGTTTACCATTATAACTCTGAAATAAAGCGTTTGTGAAATCTTGGTTCACATAGATATTAAAGTTTACAAAATGAGCAAGTCATTTTGCTATGGGGATGCAGGAGAATACAGGGTCATTCCGACTAAGTTTTCTTTGGGCTTGGAGTCATACTTATAACTGGTCTTATGACCTGAACACAGGTTATAGCAGAACAAGGTCGCTTGTGAATTGTCATTCAATTATGAATAATTTTGACCATCATAAACAAATTACAAATGTCCAGGTGCATATTCTCCAAGTTTACCATCTCCACATACAACATGAAGTCCCCTATCTGGCCCAGTTGTGATTGTAATAGGTATGCAGCCGTGTTTTAGCATGTGATGAAAATTATCAAGGTGCAACGTCCAGTTTTACTCTCCAAAATTCCTATGATGAGTATTTCACATCATTGTTTGACATACACCGAAATTAACATATAAACTGATTGCTGTTATTGGCAATGTTGCAGAGCCTGGTGGTGCTTTCAATTTTACTGTCCATACATACACATGCTATTTCCAAGCAACACTGAGGATAAAGTTGTAGATTCAACTCATGCATAGATTCTATCCGACGTTAGTTTAGAGCTCATTACACGATTATTTGCAAGGCCATTGAGAAGACCTTTCATTAATCCTGCGATAATTTTTGGCAATTTGACCAATATATTGCCCATCCTAGCAGCTCCATAGATGTCCCCAACGTTATGTCGCTACGGGGGCATACATACTGTCCCTTCCCTCCTACTTCTCTCCCTCTCCCTCTCTCTCACCAAGCAGTAACTTGATAAAGCAATACTAGTTTATTCCCATCAGTGCAGCAAAAATTAGGCTGTCTTTTACCCAATTTAATTTTGTTTCCAACTATTGCCGAGCTGGAAAATTTTATAGCAATGTCATTGTTTATTCTTGGCAGTTGCAAATGTTATTATTTTGATTTATTTGTTTTAATTTTTATACTCTCATGGCAATAGCATATGGTACTATAGCTCATCTTTTAGTTTGACCCGGTCCCTTTCGCATGCTCTTCTGCAGTCCTCCACTGTCTCTCAACAACCTTAACTGATATTTTTTCTCACACAAAACTCAGGAAAGTAAAATAGACCAATGATATTTTTTGAAGTGCAGAATTAGCCCAGGACAGGGATAGGACCAACTCTAGATAACAAATTTAATTAAAATTCTAATACCCTCAAATCTGAACAATCAAAATCAAACAAATTTTCAAATACCTTGACTCTTTTTTCAATTGAAATTCAAATACTCTAAAACCTAAACTATCAACATCAAATAACTTTTCAAATATCTTGATTCATATTTTTTTCAATTTCAATCAATTTTCAAATATCCTAAAATCTAAACTATCAAAATCAAATAAAATTTAAAATACTTTGATTTATAAATTTTTGATAAATCAATTAAAATTCAATTATCCTCAACTCTAAACTATCAGGATCATAAAACTTTTAAAGACCTTGATTCATATTTTTTTCAAACTCAATTAAAATTCAATTATTCTAAAATCTTAACTGTCAAGGTCAAATAAATATTTAAATAACTTGATTCTTATCTTTTTAAATCAATTTCAAATTCAAATGCGTTTAAAGCTAAACCATCAAATTTGAATAAAAATTCAACTGGCTTGACTCAAGTTTTCTACTTTAGTTTAAATTCATATGGAATGGACAGTAGAGTGTATGCCTTGAGAAGCTTGAGAATTTGGAGAAAAGAAAAAACTAGTTTAAGTTAAGCTACATTGAATCATAATTAGAGCTACTACCGCTCCAGTTTTATTTTACTTTGTGTTTATTACAAAAAAGTTACGAATTTTATGGAATGATAGGATTGATGATCTAAAGGTTATAACTTCATTCACTAAGCTTTTGCCTGTTCACCATCTCGCTTACAACGCCTTCCATGCATATTCAATGGACTCAATTGTTGTCTCTAATGCTCTCCAGCCAAAAACGGATTGCATAATGCACCTGCAATGGTGTAGTGTGGTGGTTGGGAACAACCATAAAACATCAACCAACTCAACTTGAGAAATTTAGAAAACCTTCAACACTAAAATATCGAGTTGCGAACTATCTTTATTAAAAAATTTAACTGCAAATTATCCAGTTTAAAATATAAATTTAAATATCCGTAAATGCAAAAAATGAGACCAAAATATTTATACAAATGATTATAGTTGCCAACACTGAAATTAATAAATAAGTGAAAGCACTTTTACTTTTAAGCATTAAAGTTCAAATATAAATGCAGATACCTTTTGTAGCATACATTCAAAGTAAAATATAAACTCAAATACTTATAGTTGCTTACATTCAAATTTGAATGAATTCAAATACCCTAGTTGAAAACATCCAATTTCAAATAAAAACTCAAATATCTACAGTTAAAAGCATTCAATTTCACTTACAATTCAAATACTGTGAGAGATTTGCATGATAAGTCTACCCCACAACACCCCAAGACCCCCTCCACCCCTTGCCCTGTCAACAAACAAGATAGAAACAACCCCTGAGCCTTCCTCCCTCTATATCTATACAAATTCCCCCATAAAATGGATATCGAGGGCCGCGGCCCTGTATAAACCTTATATAACATATATAACCTACCCAGGGTTGCCCCAGTGTCACCCTGTATCCATTCCCTTCTACCCCGAAGTTATACAGTACCAGTATCCCCCTGTATACCATCGTTCTCTAACTCCAAAGCTATACCAAGCAGGTATAACCCTATATACTGTTTTTCCCTTCCTAAAAGAGTTCTCCAGTGCCAGTATCACACTGTATACTACCCCCTCCCCCTCCCAGTAGCTATCCCGGCACGGGATAAAACTGTGCACTGATCCTTCCTTGACCACTCCATACCCGTTAGCTTGCCATTGACTAGATATGGCCAGAAAAAGAGCTAGGAGCACTGGCAGAAACCCTGTCGGAGCTCAACCCACAGTAGCTTTAGAACAGCATACTGAAGCCCTGCAGAATTTGGTGCAACCTCCCCAAAGGCCAACACAGATGCCATTCAAGGCTTCCAAGTATGACGGCACAGGTGATGTCAAATACTTTATCACTCGGTTTAATGAGGTTGCAGACGCCAACGACTGGGGGTCAAGCCACTGCCCTAATGCACCTCAGAGAAGCATTGCGAGACGAGTGTGTCCACCCCCCCGCCCCATGTACAAGGTATTTTCTCTGCCTTACATGCACGTTTGGGCTTACCCCTGATGAAGCACAAGCCGAATTGATTGTGTTACGACGCTCTCTCAAAAGCTCACTTCAGCAACATGCTAATGAGGTAGAGAAGTTGGTCCGCATAGCATTCGATGACCTCCCTCCAAGAAGAGTACACCGGATGGTTCTGGAAACCTTTGCCAGCAATTTAGGCCACTGTTACCTGCAACGACACCTGCTGGCTGTGCAAACCCACAATCTTGAGGGAACCATCAGAGCCGGAAATGAATATCTACAAATAAAAACTGGTTTCGAAGAAAAACATTCCAGAGTGGGGCTGGTGGAAGATGGGCCTTCTCTAACTACCCCCCCCCCTCCAACCAGATTCATCAGGCAGCCACTACGCCCAAGGACGCTCTCCCCCTCTTGTTGAAAAACATTTAGATGTTAACAGAGGCCGTCAAACTCCAATCGGAGTTACAGAAAATGTGTAAACAACAAAAACCATCCTTTACTGCCAATTCCCCATACCCTCACACCCTTTCACCTCCCTTCCAATGTTGGGGGTGCTATGCCATTGGCCACCCACAAAAAAGCCGTCCAGTTAAACCCTGGCCATCTACCTCAACTTCCCCCAAATCCTTTGCGACCGACCCCTAACTGCTCCCGAGCACCCCGGAACTATAGAAAATAGTTAGCACAGTTGGACCAACACAACTCTGTGATGCCAACCTCCCCCTCCCGAAGATAAAGGCGACCTGTTGTGCAGACTCAAGAGCCCTGGCAGCTGCCTACCACCAACCATTATGCTCCTTTGCAAGAGTTAGGAGACTTCGAATCTTACCCAGCTGTACAACATACTCGAGGTGAAACTCCATATGCGTGCTTTCCTGTGCCACTGCACACTGCTCAAGCTCACAATCTCTATAGACAACACCACGCTGTTCTAGCTGTCCACGGCCATGAGGTGTACTACCCCACAGGGGAAGTTGGATGAAACATATCCCGTTGTCACCCAACCCCGCCAATAAATAAACCGCCATCTCGCAGTCGAGAACGACGCCCCCTGCCCTCAGCTGTCAAGCCATTCACCCTCCTATATCCTCCACCAGAGCGCCCCTACCAAGCAAGTTATTTCTTACCTGGCCGAGTGGAGGGAAAACCAGTGTCAGTGCCTATTGACACAGGGTGCACCACCAATATGTTGTCACAGCACCTATTCAATCGGTTGTCTCGTTCCACTTGAAACGCCCACCAAGAAGGAAACTGCCACAGTATCCTGGCAGGTGGATCGCATATCCCCTTCTTCGGTGCAATCCACCTGCCCATTCGTCTTCGAAACATTAAGACAAAACCAGCCTTTGTGGTAAGACAGATAAATGAAGATGCCATCCTGGGCGTGCCCATTCTCGCCTTTCACTAGTGCCACATGAAGTTTGATCAATCGGTCGTTGTAATTGATGGCCAGGAGCTTCCATGCACTGACCAACAGTTCAGGATGCTCACCACAGGCATACAGGTGATAAGAGACACCCTCATCCCTCCTGACCAGTAGATGACAGGATTGTGCAAGGTCATACACCCTGCACATCTCCCCATTGGAATTGTAAAAGGTACCCCGGACTCCCCGCCATTGGCCGCGAGTCTCAACTCCCCCAATGCCAAACACCACCAACCAACCACTGGACCTGAAGTCTGGAAAGACCATCAGCAGGCACACAGAGCTACGTGCGAGAGAAAGTGGACCTAACTCCTGCCAATTCCCCTCTCCTGTACCAAAACACTTGCAGGAGTTGTACCTTAAAGCTCTGGACAGTTGTAACACTCCACAAGAAGCATTCCAGTCAGCCCCACTCCTACACTCTTACGAGCCAGTGTTTAGCAAAGGAGACCACGATATGAGTCTCACAGACCTAGTGGCGCGTAGTATCCCCTTGAAACCTGGAAACCAGCCGATCAGGCCGCCCCCTTACAGACTAGGTCCTTAAAATGAAAAACAAGCGAAAAAAAGAGTGACCAAACTACTTGAAAAAAGATTAATAGAACCTAGTACTGGCGCATGGAGTTTCCCCAGTGATGTTAGGAATAAAAGGACAGCTCCTAGCGGCTTTGTATCGACTACCGGCGCTTGAACGCTGTGACACAACAAGACGCCTACCCCCTCCTTTGGATAAACGAGAGCATGTACGCTCTATCAGACAGTTGCTACTTCAGCACTCTCGACCTGGTCAGTGGGTATTGGCGGGTTCCCCAAGACGCTGATGCCAGCGCCAAGTCCGCTTTCTCTACCCGGTCTGGCCTGTAAATATGGAACGTCCTTCCGTTTGGGTTGACTTCTGCCCCTGCCACTTTCCAGAGGCTCATGGAACGGGTGCTCCATGACCTCCATTGGAAATCACTCCTCTTGTACATGGATGATATTATCGTCATCGGCCCTGATTTCCACACCCATTTCCACCAGCTAGCCAAAGTGCGACAATGGCTAAAGGCCGCCAACCTCAAGTTAAACCCAGTAAGTGTGAGCTCTTGCAATCACGAGATCGCTACCTGGGCCACGTGGTCAGTGAACGTGGTGTATCTATGGACTCCAAGAAAATAGCAGCAGTCCAAGACTGGCCACCCCTACCTGCCTGAAAGAGTTACAGGTATTCCTTGGCACCGTCGGGTAATACCGGCAGTACTTACCCCAGTTCTCCACCGTGGCTAAAACCCTAACCAAACTCACCTGCAAGGGTATCCTCCGGGAATGGAATGCCCCTAGAGAGAAGCTTTTGTACAGCGTAAGTACGGACTGCTCTCTTTCCCAATTCTCGGCTATCCTGATGCAAATAGTCCATACTTACTTGATAACGATGCCAGTGACAATGGCGTCGGAGCCGTCCTCTCTCAGATACAAAACAGTAAGGATCGAGTAATCACCTACTATAGTAAGACGCTGAATCCCCCTGAACGCAACTATTGTGTCACACAAAAATAATTACAAGCCGTGGTCAAAGCAACCAAGCACTTCAGACCCTACCTCTATGGACAGACCTTTTGGATTAGGACAGACCATGCCTCTCATGTGGTTATGCAAAATGAAGGAACCGTCCAGCCAAGTAGCTCGATGGCTCCAGACCCTGTCCGAGTTCCAGTTCACAATTAAACATCGTAGTGGACACCTGCATGAGAATGCAGAAAGACTCAGTAGGCGGTGTTTCCCGAACTGCAGGCAATGTGGACACATTGAAGCCAGCGACGGCGGACCTACGAAAAAGGAGATAGTCTATAATCTCCCCATCCTCCCCCAAACCACCCTCAGTCCAAACCTGCACTAAACAACCCCGTTGTCGCCAGTCCCCGAGGAGAAGCTGTCGCTCGTTCATGCCCCCTACCCCTTGACACAGACTCAATGGAGGCCCAGAAGACTGGCCGTCAACCCGTGGCAGTCATATATGAATCCATCAAGACTAATTCCCCATTGATCCCTCCCAGTTAGAACTAGGCAGCAAAAAATTACGACAGCTAGTGAAGCGTCGACACTCTATGCAACTCCAGCCGGATGGTGTCCTGGAGCTACACCAAGTCGAACAACACAGATCAAACTGGTGTGCTCTATGCCCCCCAGTTTCAGAGGCAAGGTGGTCTGGAAAACTAATGTCATGGCCCACCAAGGTATCCAATGTACTCTCAAAAGGATCAAACTTACATGGTATTGGCCGGGCATGACCGCTGATGTACGAAGAGCAATCAACAGCTGTGAGAATTGCCAGCGAGCCAAGCAGGGTTGAACAAAACCCAATCCGACCCGGCAACGAACGTATGTCGGCCGACCATGCCAAAAGTTGGTCGTAGATCTGGTCAGCCCTCTCCCCGAGACAGATAGAGGTAACAAGTGTATACTTGCTTTAACAGACCACTTCTTCCGCTGGCAAGATGCCCTTCCCCTCCCCAACGCTACAGCCCCAGTAGTTTCCACAGCCCTAGATGAGCACGTGTTTTGTTAATTTGGACTGCCTGAACAAATGTACACAGACCAGGGTGCTCAGTTCCAATCTAGTCTCATGCATGAATTGTGCAGTTTCTGGCGATTCAACAAACTTGGACTACCCCCCACCACCTACAAGCCAATGGACTGGTAAAACGCAACAATCGAGTGCTTGGATATGCACTGCACTCCCTCCTACTGAAGAGGCGGCCAGAAGAGTGGGACACGATCCTTCCCCAGCTAATGAGAGCATTCCACGCCACACCCCATTCTACCACAGGAGAGACCCCTAACTTCCTTATGCTTAGTAGAGAGCTGCCTCTGCCCGACCAGTTGACTAACCATCGAATGTGTACCGGCACATGAGTATGCCCAACACTACAGCAGAGACTTGAGGAAGTACACGAAACCCTCAGAACTGAACAAAGGCAGATACGAGGTGATGATGGAGAAGAACCCTCCCTGTTTAAAGCAGGTGATGGAGTAAGGCTAGAGAACAAGAGAAGATGAAAGGGTAAAAACCCCAAACTTCAGCCTAAGTTTGTTGGACCCTACCTAGTAGAAGAGGCCTACAGCAATCATACTTACTTGATTGGCAGACATGAACAGTGATCAGTGCAAAATGGCAGTCGCCTCAAGCCACATAAAGCCTGTCTGGAACCATACGGACAAGCCCCTGCAGCCCTAGAGCCAGACCGCCACCACAATATGCTTGGTGCTGCTCCCCGGAAGTAAAAAAATCCCTCATCACCCCTCCAAGACATACCCCTCCCCCTCCTGGAGCTACCCTTGCCCCAAGACTTCCATTTGGCATTTCTCCCCCCCCAAGGCCATTGGTTGGAGACGAAGCAGGACCCATTATACAACAGCCTGTAAAGGAAACCCCCCCCCCTAACACCTCCAGTGAAAATTGTCCGACTCAGAAAAAAAATGGTGAGCTGGAGGTCGTGCGATGAACACAGAAGTTGTCCCCTCTCCTGTCACACGCCTCCCTACCAGAGCTCCCGCACCTACAGGCCGCCCTAGGCGAAATTTTGGACCATCCCAACGCCATGGCCAGCCCTGGTGCCACCAGGTGGCTGCAAAAGATGATTCGGTGTGGAGGGAACAATACTGCGAGAAATTGAGGTTACTGGCGGAAGAAAAAACATTTACCACTAAGCCTCTGGACCCCACACCCTCATGCCTAATCTCAAACAAATCGCTCGAATGTCCTCTACTTTCACACAAACTCTTGACACCCCACTTTTATTTTTCGTCTCTTCAGGAGCCGCCAAAGACGCCTCCATTTTCCCCCACTACAATGCCACAGCAGTAGTAACATATGAGCAGATCTCCCTACCAAGTGTTTTTTTGTGGATTACACCTCGGGTTGAGGCAATGGGTTAAGGCGTTGAATGAATTCGCCGAGTTAATATTGTATTTCATTTGAGGGGCATTTGAGTGGCATTTGAGTGGCATTTAAGTGGCATTTGAGTTTTGATTATTTTTTTACTTAATTAGAACTTATATGGCATATCGATTATGGCATTTGATTTTTTTGATATTTTTCACATTGTAAAAAAATGGAACGTGATATGATTGTATTGTTATTGGAAGTTAAGATGTCGACAGAGGATGATGTTGAGATGAGACCAATGAATGAAGTTGATACTGTTGATGGTACTACACGTGATATGATAGATGTTTTACCAAGTATGAAGCGTAAAGCATTGATAATTATGATGATTTTGGAATTTGTCGTAGGATTTTCCACTTTTGAAGGTGTTACTGAGTTTAGTATGTATGAAGAAGCTATGGAAAAAATACAAAAAGCGAGAAACTCTCCTGTTGGAATCATAAATGAAACTGCTGTTGGTTGATGAACATCTTCTTATGATGAATGGGAAACCTGAAGATTATGACCCAAGGATGCGATCTCCTTTTACAGTAATGATTGCAGGACCAACTGGATCGGGAAAGACACAAGCGAGTTTTCGAATGATTGAAGCTAGTCAGACTATAGCGCACCCCCCACCAACAGAAATTCACTACTGTTATGGAGCCTACCAAAAAGACTTTGATGATGTACCAGGAGTGATTTTTCATGAAGGCATGATAGATATAACAGTGAGTTTTCCCAGAGATGGTCGAAATCGATGGCTGATAATTGATGATCTCATGGATGAAGTTTCTGGTAAAGCCCGTGGCAATGCTTTGTACACAAAACATAGTCATCATTTGAACATAAGTGTGTTTTTTATTGTTCAGAATCTGTTTTTAAAAGGAAATCGTACAATTTCCTTGAATAGTCATTATTTTTTTCTTTTTAAAAACCCTAGAGATGCTTCTTCTATTTCCTATTTGGCTCGACAATGTTTTCCGACAAAAGTAAAATATGTACAAGAGGCTTTTGAAGATGCAACAAAAAAACCATACTCTTATTTACGAATAGATACGACTCAACAGATGAATGATCAACATAGACTATTGGGAAATTTTACATCAGATCTCCCTATGATATTATATGTACCCAGGTAAAAGGATATAAATACAATTACTATTTGTTTCACCTCAATCATATTTTGTTATTCAACGACGCAACACGAAAGCGTTATAATGACTAAAGCTTTGGAGAAAAAATTAACAAAAAATGCTGCTGTGTTGTTATCACTCAACAATGCAACCTTTGCTATTCAAAAGTCTGTTATAGCCAAAGCCAAAAAGGAGTTTATTATGACTCTAATTGAATGCGCTAAAGCTATTATAAATGGAACGATACCATTGACAACATCTCAGTATAATCAGTTGCAGCGGAACGCGAAGGATATTAGCGGTTTAGTAAGAAGATCAACGTTAGATGATAAGAAAGTTGTATTGCAAAAAGGAGGATTTTTAGGCGCTCTACTAGGACCTATCATCAGCAATATAGTTCCTGGGTTATTTAAAAGTGTGCTAGGAGGAGGGAGAAGATAAAGATGAAAGTCTCAACACGAATGATGCGAAACAGAATGGCGATTTTAGCTCTGGATGATCTGAGTAAGAAAGGAAAAATCGCTATAGTCGAAAAGGCCAACTCAGATTTGTTTCAATCATTGATAGAAAGTGTTAAAAATATTATTTTAGGTAATGTTCCTCTTGATTCTGAGCAGTTTATTGAGTTGCAGCGTTACAAGAAGGAACTACATAAACTTAGTGGTAGAGGGTCAGTTGATGATAAGCGTAAAATTTTGATTCAGACTGGTAGAAGGAATCTTTTGGACGCTATTATAACCCCTATTGTATCTGTTTTGTCATCAATAAAAAAATGAATCGTCAGCCTTTAACATTTTCCAGACGTATTTTTATACTCACTGAAAATGAATACTATAGATTAACGGAAAAAAAGGAGAATAAAAAAGTGGTAAAGGAAGAGAAGACCAGACCTCCATTGTATTATAATCCTATGGAAGCTATAACAGTTAGAAATATGAAGAGAAAGCGAAATGATCTATTGGAAACGGCTTATGATTCTGACTTATCCTCTCACGAAAAGTTAGATGAAAATGTTGAAAACCTACGTAGGTATTTCTGATGTCAAAAAGATTAAAAATAACCAAAATCAGGCGCAAAAGGATAGTTGGAGTCCCATTAAGAAAAAAAAGATAGAGTCTACTTCTCCTTTGGCCAATAGCACAGTTATTGATGATAAACCTAATGCCTTTTCACCAAATGTTGATAAAGACATTGAGTTAGAATCAGTGATAATGAATGATGATGATGACATCGGGATGGAATTAATAAAAGGGAGGTTGTTTGATACTGAAGACTCAACCCTACTTGGAAATACATTTCTTACTGATGGAGAAAATGAACCTGATAGTGAAAGCAAAGATTTAAAAGAGTTTGAAAAAAAATCAACTGATTTAACAACAAAAAAGAGTGATCAAACGATTGCTGTCAGAATGTTGAATAATCTGAGTAAAATTGGTAGATTCGACTCGGAGAAGAACAGACTGAAAATTGGAGAACATTGGTTGAATCCTAAGACTTCCAAAACTTTACTACGAGACGTTCTAACCGAAGGAGGTAAAATACAATCGGGAAATACCAATTACAGTAGATTTAAAAGCTTGCTAACTGATGAAGGAATCACAACTGTCAGGAAATCCCCGCATTAAACACGTAGGAGTCAGAAGAAAAAGTTGGTCATTCCCGGTACTAATTCATGGACATCGACACGCTAAAAGAGTTGTATTACAATCCTGCATTACATACATCTCTACGAGGAGCTAGAGCTTTACTGAAAGCTCGTAGAAAACGAGAGGGAGAAAAAAGAATCCATGAATGGTTGAGTGGTGAGGATGCCTACACGTTACATAAAAGAGTTGTAACTAAGTTTAAACGTCGTCCTACAATTGTAGCTGGAATAGGGGAACAGTTACAGGTAGATTTGATGGATGTTCGATCTCTAAAAGAAGAAAATAATAATACAGCATTTTTACTGACTGCTGTTGATTCTCTATCTAGAAAAGGATGGGCTGTGCCGCTCATCTCCAAATCAGGGCAGGTTGTAGCCAGTGGATTGAGAAGAATACTAGAAGGGGAAAACTATAAGGCTTTACAATCCGATAAAGGTAAAGAGTTTGACAACGTCAATGTCAAGACTCTCCTGGCGGAAAAAAAAATCAAGCGCTTTACAACCGAAAATGAGACGATAAAGGCATCAATGGTGGAGCGTTTTAACAGAACTTTAAAAGAGAAGATATATAGATATTTGACATATAAAGATGATGACAGATACATTGATGTTTTACCAGAAATGGTTAATGCATACAACAACACAATTCATGGTGCTATAGGTATGAGACCGAATGATGTGAATTTTCAAAATCAGGAACTTGTATGGAATCGTGTGTATGAAGGAGGTGAACATAGTTCAACTCAAGAAGCAAAACTAAAGATTGGGGATTATGTGAGAATAAGTAAGGCAAGAGGAGCGTTTGAAAGAGGATACACCCCGAATTGGACAATTGAGATTTTTATAATCACTGATGTACTTATTGATGAAAAACCTGTTGTATATAGGGTGAAAGATTTGGCTGAGGAGATGATTGATGGTACCTTTTACGAAAAAGAGTTGCAAAAAATAAAAAAACCGACGATTTTCAGAATTGAAAAGATATTGGGAAGAAGAATGAGAAGAGGTAAAAGACAGATTCTGGTTAAGTGGTTAGGTTACGGAGAAAAGTTCAACGAGTGGGTAGATGAATAGTTTATAAGGAAAGAACGCTCGATATAATCATCATACGTTGGGAAAATTTCGATGCGGATAACTTTACCCTCAAACTCTAGTGGTGAAGAGTTTCCTGATAATAACAATTCCAAATTTACAGTGAGACTGTATAAATATTTGGTTATCAATGGTGGTAAATGGGAGGTAGGTCTGCTAGATATGTCTTATTCTAATAATTGGAAGAATGTTACCGAAGGGAAAATATATCTAGAAAAGACTAATGTCTCTGGTAAAAGCGAAAAGTCCTTCATCTTAATCGGTAATGAAAGATATGATAGTATGGAGGAGTTGGAGCAGATTATACGAAAGAGAATGAGTGAAATGGATTTAGACAAAAAATTCGCCATCTCCTACAACAAGATCACCAACACCACTTTACTAACTAACAGCGATCCTGATACTGCCATAAGCTTTTCCAAAGATATAGCATATATTTTTTGGATTTGAACCCAAAACTATATATCCTCATGGTAGATACAATAATATCTCACCCCCTGATATAAATTCCGGTTTAACATCTCTGTATGTTTATTCCAACATTGTTGATAATAGAATGGTAGGAGATACAAATGTACCTTTACTGAGAGTAGTTCCGGTTCAAGGAAAGAAAAATAATGTTGTGTATCAAGAATTTAAAAATCCTCACTATGTCGACGCTTCATCACTAAATAGTGATCTGATTCAAGTACTTATAACGAGTGACGATGGCCAACGAATACCATTTGATGGTGGAAAGGTTGTGTTGACGGTTCACTTTAGAGAGAAACAATTATAATGAGTTTGGTACGATACACCCCTGAGGACTCGAAAGACTTTTTTGATGAGTACTACAAGATGCAAGCTGGAAATGGAATTGGAGTGTATAGTGGACGGCAGGTGATGCTTAATATGAGAGGAAATGGGCTTGGTAGTGTTTTTTCAAGTATACTTAAATCCGCAGCACCAATGCCGAAAAGAGGAGCAATTAGTTTGGGGAAAAGAGCATTGTCTGTAGGTGAAAATGTAGCGCGTGATCTCATCGATGGACAAAGCTTTGCAGCATCAGCAAAGAAGAGGGGGTTGGCAGAGTTGAATGATCTGGGGGGAGATGTGCTCAATGCAGTCCGTCTAGATAGTATGACAAGGAGAAAAACAAGAGGTGGAAAGAAGAGGAGAGGTGTTGGTAAACGTGGCATATTTTAATAGCAGCATAATCCGGTATAAAGACAGCAGAGCTTGATATCTATATTCATTAAGTGATAACGCTTCAAGCAATCATCACTCGCAAAAGATGGCTAGCCTAAATGGAACAACTGGTAATAAGTTGGAAGGTTCTTCCTACAACATAAATCCAACGTTGGATGTATTTGCTACGGAACCAACAAACATATCGGTAGAGAGATCCGAATATGTTGTCATCAGACCTGATAAGTTAGATCCTTATGGTAGTATTGAGTTAACCTTGTCAGGGAGCACTGAACATTACACAGATCTCTACAACTCGTTTCTGCAAGTTGAAGCCACAGTTGTTCAAGATGATGGAACCGATATTACAGGTAATGATGATGATGCAGTTGTGTGGATGGGGGATTCAATGCATACATTATTCAGCGAGTTGAAAATGTCGATAGAAGGAACCACTGTTGAATACGCTAACAACTACGGTTTACGCTACTACTTTTCACAACTACTCGAAAACAGTGCAGAAAGAAAGAAATATCAAGGTAAGATGGAAGGATGGCTGTATGATGATTCAACTAGCAAAGACGCTGCTGATCACAAAACTGCAGATAAGAAAAAGAGGAGAGCTCTAATCATTGGTGGAAAGACAATAGAATTAACTGGAAAACCTCATCTCGCATTATTTCAGCAGAAAAAACTAATAATTCCAGGTCCTAGTATGCAGCTGGAGTTTGAGCGCGCCTCCGGCAAACTAGCTTTGTTTGCTGCGAATGAGGTGCCTGCAGGAGGAGCAAAGATTAGAATTGATAAATTTGAACTTCATCTTTGTAAAGTGAAGGTGAATCCTACAATACAAAACTCCCAACTCAGTTTGGCGTTGGAAGGTCACAACTACATTTATCCAGTTGATCGAAAACGGATAAAACTATATGGAATTCGTGCTGGTGTTGCGCAGATTGACATCATTTTGGAAGAAAACGAACAAAAACCTAAACAGATCTATTTAGGTTTAGTTGATCACAACGCAATGAACGGACGTTTCGCCTTGAATCCATATAGAATGAAACACGCTAATGTTGATAGTATTGTATTGAGAGTTCGTGATTGTCCAATTGGAAGAAGATTTGAGCCAAATTATGCTAGATGGATTTTTGGAAGAGAATATCATCAGTTTCTACACGCTACCGGAACTTTGCTTGAAGGTGATAGTCTCGGTATTACGAAAGAACAATACCTTGATGGTACTACACTTTATGGATTTGATTTGACTGGTGATTTTCTTAAAAAAGGATTTCACTCTATGAAAAATGTCACAAAAAGTGTGGAAATTCGTTTTAGCACTAACACGACTGATGGATTATCCCTGGTAGCATACTTTGTAAAAGACGGTGTGTTGGAGATGGATAGCATTCTTCAATTAACTATCGGGGGAGACGCAGTGTTTTAAACAGAAAGTTAGAGATGAATACCATGCAAATTCGTTCGATCTTATCTTCAGACGTTTTATGTCAAAGCGTAGGGATTCATGTTGGAGCTAGAGAACAGTTTTGGAAGCAAATTTGCAATTTTCCAACAGGATGTTTCGTATTCAACACCAATTATTCTCACCAACCAGGTGAGCATTGGTTGGCTGTGTACGCTAATGATTCAGAGGTGGATTTTTTTGACTCGTTTAGACGTTCTGTTTCCTTTTACCCAGATGTAAACGAAATACTAAGTATTCATGGAGGATATGAAACAATACAAAGTAATGAAACACAACTAAAAAATTTTTTGTCAACTGTATGTGGTGATTATTGTGTATACTTTTGTTTACTGAGAAGTAGTGGGTGGAGTATGGATGAAATTGTTAGAAGTTTACGAGATATAGGAGATAGTGAGATGAGAGATCACTCAATACGGAGATTTATCATACAGACTTATCCTAACTTCGAGTTCATACAAGATAATACAGTAGAAGGAATAGATGGAGTGCATATACAAGGAACTAATTTACTAAGTAAATTGTTAAAATAAATTATTATAATTGATCTTTATTTGTTATAACAAATAAAATGAATAACATACAACTTATCTCATTATTTGTGCTAAACACTACAGAACCTATAAAAACTATTATTTTGTAATGTTTCAAGCAAGAAGTAAATAAGATCTTCTCATTTTCTTCCTCAGGAGCGCTCTTTAGTTATATTTAAAAGACATAGTAACTAATGACTCTATCATACATAGTTATATGATTTAATTTTACAAAAATACTTCGGAACTTTCTTTAAACAGATATGAAACTTACCATCATAGAAGACGAGACATGTCCTTTGTGTTATCGATTAAGGTTCCGATGTGCTGTTCTGGACAATTCTCTTTTTCATTTTCATCAAAGTAGGAGAGACAGGTGTGTTGCAGCAAAGTATCAAACAGTTCTGAGGCTTGAATGAAAGCTTGAAGAGCCGAGAGTAGAATGACATCGTAGGAAATCATGTGGTTCGTATTTTGTCTTAGTCCTTTGAATACGATTACACCGCTTTTTCCGCCACCACAGATGAAGCTCTTTGAGCAGGGATGTTAATATCTCCAATCAATAGCTCTCCATTCACCATACATCTGTAATTAGTCACTATAATATCGGCAGTCTTGTTCCAACGAGTATCACATTTTCTTAGCATTCCAGGATTCTCATAAGCTATAACACTTCCTGTCGGAAAATCATGTAGGTGAGCAACACTGAAATAAGCCTGTATTTGTCTCAAACTCTTGCCGTACAATGAGTTGAATGGATCGTTGATCTTTCGATTACATCCTTGAAATTCAGCGGTACAAAAAATCGCATCTCCTGTCTTTCCTTCTCCCATATAAATTAAAACAATCGAACGTGTTTGCTTAGCTTTATTAACAAGCAGTCCTATTTCGGTTGAAACATCACTCTTCACTCGAGTTCTCTTTTTATCCTTTCGATAGTTGTAAATGATGGCACACTTTGTTTCATCACGAAATTCAACAGACAACACCTCCATAACTGTTGGTACTGGTAGTTCGCAGATTTCCATGGTCTCTTCATGTTTTTCTAGACTATCTGGAGAGAGAGAGTTTATTAACCCGGCGCTCTTGTAGGTGAGAGTGGTTAGTTCATTACTTCCGGCATCTTGAAAGGGTATTCTGGTGTGACGAAAAAGCGTTTCGTCTCCAACATCCGTCAAAACTAGTTTTTTGCACTTCGAGTCAGTTTCAATATCATCTTTTGCCAAATCAATGAAAGATCGTTTCGTCATCGATGTTCTTTTTGAAGACAGCTTGTTAGTAGGAGATGTGAATGAAGTAAAATCTTGTTGGGATTCTGGTTCATCAACCACCAATTGACTTTCTGGCATATCAAAGATAGGAGAAGGTGATGGGGAAAGGGTTTGCTGGGGTCCTGATTCTTCATTCATCGGTTGACTTCCTTCGTCTTGAGTATTCATTCTGAAAAAAAACAAAACATTTTGTTTAATTTTTTGTAATTAATTTTAAAAGATCATCAAGATCATAAGCCTTCAGCTAGTTGTGTTAGCTAACAGAAAATAAATATTTTTACTCTTACCTTTATAAAGAAGGTGAGCTCCTAGTAGTTGCAATAGAAGGTTTAGTAGATGTTGCTTCTCCGCTAGCCGTTGTAGAACTGGATGCTTTCTGTGTGAAAACAGTGGCTCTTAAATAGGTAAAGTTGCACTGATTAAATCCTATGAATGAGCATTTTTTCACGCGAATTCAACCCAATGCTTTCGCGGGAATAAATAATTTATTTTCACGCCATTGGAAACCGTTGCTTTCGCGGGAATAAAAATTTTATTTTCAGGCGAATACAAACCAATGTTTTCGCGGGAATAAATAATTTATTTTCACGCGAATAGAAACCGTTGCTTTCGCGGGAATAGAAATTTTGTTTTCACGCGAATACAAACCAATGTTTTCGCGGGAATAACTAATTTATTTTCACGTGAATACAAACCAATGCTTTCGCGGGAAGAAAAAATTTTTATTTTCACGCGAATAGAAACCGTTGCTTTCGCGGGAATAAAAAATTTATTTACATGCGAATGAAAACCGTTGCTTTCGCGGGAATAACAATTTTATTTTCACGCGAATACAAACCAATGCCTTCGCGGGAATAAATAATTTATTTTCCCGCGAATGGAAACCGTTGCTTTCGCGGGAATAAGTTATTTATTTTCACGTGATGGAAACCGTTGCTTTCGCGGGAATAAATAATTTATTTTCCCGCGAATACAAACCAATGTTTTCGCGGGAATAACTAATTTATTTTCACGCGAATACAAACCAATGCTTTCGCGGGAATAAATAATTTATTTTCTTGTGAATAGAAACCGTTGCTTTCGCGGGAATAAAAAATTTATTTTCACCCGAATAAAACAGGAATATTTCACGCGAATAACACTATTATGATAGAGTTTTCACGCGAGTGTTTTTAATGGTTATAAGCTAAATGAGGAGTGGCTTATAGTATATAAGAACAGCTCTTTCTGCATAGAAATCATTCTCTCCAGCAATAACCTCGGAGCGTCAACTACTACAACTGATAATAACGTCAGGAGCATCAACTACTACAAATGATTTCTTGGTGATAAGGTAAGAATTAATAGAAAACTATTTAATAGAAGTTAAAATGTAATTATTGTACAACACTGTTTAATCATCCTATACTAATACATAACATTTTATTTTAGTTCATTATGAGTTTACAAAGATATACAATCAAAGACTACCTCCCGAAGATATATCATAGTTATATTAAAGAAAATGTCGAAGTACAGGAAAAGGCTGGATATCGCTTGACATTACAAGAGTAGTAATATATGAGCAGATCTCCCTACCAAGTGTTTTTTTGTGGGGTCATTATCTGGGGTTATGCAATGGGTTACGGCGTTTGATGAATTCGCCGAGTTTATATTGTGTTTTATTTGAGGGGTACTTGAGTGGCATTTGAGTGGCATTTAAGTGGCATTCGAGTTTTGATTATTATTTTACTTAATTTGAACTTATATGGTATATACATTTTGAATGTATGGCATTTAAGTTTTGATAATTTCTTTTCATAACTCGAGCTCATATAGCATCTTGAGAGAGAGAGGAGAGAGGAGATGTATCTACCTTGAATAAATTCATTGATTAAAAGCGAATCAATGTATGACTATATACATTTATTACATAATAAGTAGGGGCAAAATCTCCTCATATAATATAGCTAGATACATAATTCGAACTCATATATACATTGAATGCTATAAAATATATCGGATGATAAAGTTAAATATTCATCTATTCTTTATCGATATTTATAAGGATGATGAAAGATTTTTTGTATTTTATATACATATATATATAGTTATAGTAACTGTGGTAAAAGAAGTCTATTATGAAGGTTTTTATTTAAGCCAAAGTAGGCTCGGTAGATACTCCATCAGAACACACTCGTCTTTTAGCATAAAAATATGTGAGACCACGTTTTATTTGGTTGTATGTCAACATTTTTTGATCCTTTACTACAAATCCTCGATTTTTACCCATAAACGACTTTTTTGTGTTCAATACATTTAGATAACTGTCTTTGTTCAATTGATTAATTCGTTTGTTCAAACCTTTTGAGCTAAACTTGTTTCCTTTTTCTCCCCAGCAGTAATAGGATTTAGAGTTAAGTGCAACAATTCCATCTCCGGTAAATTCCTCTTTAAACAGCCCGGGTGTTCTTTTTCCGTGTTTTAGTACTTTTTCACAACAGTCTTGCGTGCTCCATTCTAAACCCATTGTTTTGGTTCTTAAAAACTCATCCCTATGTTTGTCACAGTATGGGCGTGGAAACCAATCACCATATTCATTGTAAAACTCTTTTTTCATACTTGGTTTTACCAGTGTTTCTAATGTTCCGCTCAACGCCATGTATGCGCTATCTGTATCCATTTCAACATATTGGAAATCACTTCTGTCAATATATCTATAAATAAAAAGTTTGTTTCGATTTCAATTATTTGGAAGTTTTACTTACTTACACATAATAATGGTAGGGAATTAGGTTTCACTTACTTATCCATAAAGTCGTAGTAAAACTGTAGCATTCTCAGTTTAGCATACTGTAGCACGGAGAAACCCAAGTGTACTGGAACATTCATAGTTAGCTGAAATGATGGTGATACTGATTAGCAAAGTAAACTTGTGGAATATAAATTTTGAATTGCAAAATAATTGTTTTAAAACTTACTAGCTGTTTACAGGTTACGATTTCATAAAAATCATCTGCTATCTCTTCCATGGCGATAAATTTGTTTCCTCTGATACGAAATGAAGCTTTTCTGGCGCCTTCGATGAACTTGATGGTGGTATGTTTTTCTTTATCAGTGATTGTTTTTCCATAAGCAGCATTTCCTACCAACTTGCTAGTAGTAGCGAGTAATTCTTGACTAGGGTCTGCATCTCCCATTCTCCTAGCGTCTGAAACCGATGTTCCAAAAGCTTCAAAAGCTTTTCTAGGAATATATTCTATTAGCTGATAAACTTTGGTGACTTTCAATCCTTGTTTCAAGTACCATTTCAACAAAGGACTCATTAGCAATATCTTATCTCCGTACATACTTCCAACTAATGAGCGTTGAGGAGTCTTTAAAAACCCTTCGGCTTCAGCAAAGACTTTCATTTCATCGCTCAAGTGTTCTCTGGTTAACATCGTATTTTTAAAAATCGGAGGCATTTCGGAGAACTTTTCTTCCTCTTCCTCAGGAACTTCGATGTCACATTCAACAAATCCGAAGAATTCTTCTGATTGAACTCTCTCCAACACTTCTTCTTGATTCAGCTTTTTTTCAAGTATTTTAGGGTAGAAAGAATTGTAAAACGTGTTGACAAATTTTTGTAAATTTGTATGAGTTTTTACACGCTTCATCCAGTCACACTCCCAAATCGAGATTACAGTGTAACCTAATGCTCGAAGATATTCTTCATTTTCCATCGTAGTTTTAAACAGATTTGCTTTTGATTTTCTTCCACTAGCTTGAAGCTCTTGCTCTTTAGCGTTGTTATAAGAGCAGTCGTGTCCATGCCAAAAACATCCGTGGAATTGAAAGACATGACGATTTTCAACACAGAAACCATCAACTGGTAATCCTCGCTGTCCGAGAGTAACTTCTCCTCCATTGAGCTGATGTCTGATATTGATTTTTTTTGAGAACATTTGGAACTGTAACCAGCTATGAGCTATCTTGCTAAATTTTACTGGTTCAGCGACAAAGGAGTTTTCGATTTTTCTTCTTCGAGGATAGCCAGTAGGCATTGATTGCATCATACACCATAAATAGAGCGCATTTGCATCAACTCCATAGATTCTATCACAAATCTTTGCTTCTTTTCCCAACCAATGTTCTCTAATTTTAGTTATACCTTTTTCGTGATATCTATGCATCACTAGACTTGGCCCACCAACTATATTTTTCTTTATTAGAGGATAAAGTTCTGCATTGCAGTTGTCAAGCAGACAAATTGGGAGAGTCTGACGAAACGAGTTACCAAGTTCATCAAAATTCAAGTATGTAGAGAGGTATGGAGGGGGTGGTTGAGGTGCTTTGTTAAACATCCATCGAATCGCTAATCCTGGTAAAGATATACCATCTTTTAACATATCAATCCCATGCTCTCTGTAGATTGATCTTTGTCTTTCCAACGCTTGAACAAATGGTTTTACATCCAAGTTGTTGTACCATTTTAAAAAATCCCTCATTGTCTTCATGTCGTTATTTTTCCATGCTTCTTGACAAATTATGTACTCTTCTTCACTGATATTCTTTTGTTTTAAAGAACTGTAAAAAGCTTCTCTTGGAGGTAGATGTTCTTGATTAAGTTGTTCCAAGTCTTTCATCCATTCATAAGGAAAAAATCCTTTTCCGGCTTCACATTTGTATGCTTTGAGATACATTTCATAGCTATATCCAGGAGCGATGAAGTTTGTACAATCTAAAAACAAAAAAGATCCTATTCCGATAACAGGCATCTTGGTTCCTTTTTTTATAACAAAATCAAAATCTGTGTCGGAGACATCTTTCAATTTTTGAAGCAGTTTTCCTTTCATCACATTGACATCATAAGTCTGTGAATTGAAACCTAGAATAGGGAGTTTTTTCATATAGCTGTACAAATCATCCAGAACTTTTTCAGCTCCTGTTCTACGTCTGAAACGATTTTTTTCAAAATCACTACGAAACTTTTCTTCAGCTTCTTCCAGTCGTTGTAATTCACCTTCTATCTGTTTTATGATTCGCGAAAATTGTTTTTCCAATCGGCTATATGATTCTTCACTAATATCATCCAAGTATTCAATGAACTTTCCAACGCATTCATCATCATCCCCATTATTGACAATACAACGCGGGTTGTTGAAGCCTGGTACATTTGAACAAATTGAAATACTTAAAAGTTTATGCTCATTCGTGTAAATGGTTGTGTCTGTATCTCGATCTTTTTCGCAATTAGGTAACAAACACTCTATGTCAAATGTTGCAAAAAATGGATAGTATCTCAAGGAATCATCTGACCCGATATCTATCCCGAATTGAACCTTCAGTTTGTCGAATATTGTAGCAGTAGGACTGTATTGCCCTCCAGAAAACTGCATAGTTGTTGCCTCTGAGATTGAACATCTGTGTCTTTTCAGATTCCCCAATCTATCATAACAAGTAGAACAGGTTGGACATCTGTAGGCTTTGACATATCCTTCCAAGTTTGTAATAAGACTGAAGTGATTGATATAAAGATCCAAATATAGATTCTCCTTATAACTGGAGTTTGAATTCCAAATAACTGTTGAAGTCATATCATCATTTAAAGAAAACACTGTTATCTTCAGTTGAAATGCTCGCTCCAAAAGCAATAAATCAGCTTCTGTCACTC
>CALYOO010000015.1:248751-285785 GCA_945261195.1 Cryptosula pallasiana | reverse complement strand
ACTAATTGCAGATGGATTCTTCAGGGTGGACATTCAAAACCAGCCCTTTGAGAGCCAGCCCTTCGAGAGCCAGCCCCTTCCTTGACCATGTTTTAGTGAGTTTCCAGACCTTCTCCAGTCTAAATATCACCAACCAGAGACGACGCTGAAATCCTCCCCTATTCCCCTGCCCCCTTCCAAAACACGCGAGCTATATTCATTGTCTGAAAATATCCCCCTACAGTACCCCTACCCCCTAGAAGTAGCAACCAGCAGACCAAAATGACGAACCCCACTGCCCCCACCTGGCATAAGCTGATACCCTTTAGAAAGCATATTTTCTCTTCCTCACCCCCTTCCTCCGAAACCACCTACACTAGTGAGAAGCAGAGTACTAGCGATGGATGTATCAATTGGAGATTACGTCACTAATGAAGCGGTGTATGTGAGAGGTTTGCATGATAGGTTTACCCCTCCACCCCACCCCAAGACCCTCCTCCACCCCTTGCCCTGTCAACAATCAAGGTAAAAACAACCCCTGAGCCTTTTTCCCTCTATATCTATACAAATTCCCCCATGAAATGAATACTGAGGACCCCTGTCCTGTATAGACCCTATATCTCTCTAAAGGTTAACTGCTTTCACCAATAAATTACCTCAGCATGCACCCGCTTTATTCAAAAAGTTTCAATTTTTAGAATTTTATTTAAATACATGTATATAAGATATGGTAATAAACTTATGCTCAAATGAAGCAGCATCTTCTCTTCTCTGAGTAGAACTAATGACATAGTGATTCCACCAATCTAATTTACTTTTATTATTTTTTTAGTTCTGAGACCAATTTTTAGTAGTAACCTTGACAGATCGACCAACAACAAGAAAAGTAACACACTAAAGATGAAACTGATGGCACAACTGGAAAGAAAACAAAATTCTGACAAGACTAGCAAAATCTGAAGCAAAAACATGCAAAAAAAGAGTTAGAACATTGCAACAACAATCTAGCAATGGCTGCACAAAGTACCGAACATTTCGGAAATTGTTTTTTTCTGAAAATGATTTTTAATTGATTTTTAGTCAAGATAAAGCCTTCATTGTTGTGCAAATGAACTAGAACCATTCAGAGCTACATTTTGATGTAAAGAACATCAATCAACAATTTAAAAAAAATAATATAAAAAATTTATTAATATTTATTTATTAACAACTCCGTTTCTAAATAATTGATTAACAGCTTATAAACTTTTAATTCCACAATCGGAGAGCTCAAACCAGCTAAGATAATAATAAAATAACTATATCAGAAGGAAGAAACAATGTGCTAGCTGTTTGCTAGAAAAGAACTGACCATCATCATCAAAAAATTACCGAAATTGAATATAGGAAGTGATGGGGGTCAAGGAGATTTGAAACTGTTTCCGTTTAGAAGGTGGTAGAATCTTGAAATAAAACCAAAAAGTAGGCAAGTCTCAGCTCTACACGATGGTATAAAAATTATTAATGTATGTTTACACAAACGTTTGCAATCTGTTCCGAAAACGGGACGATTTTAATTACGAGCATTGCTCGTAAAAGATGAATTGGACAGATAACTCCTCTATGGACATTGCTCGTAGTGGAACGAGAGAAAGATATAACATATATAACCTACCCCGGGTCAGCTACCCCGAGCCAGTATCCAAAAAAGTTGATTCAGATAGCCTGGGCCTATAGGACTGGATGCGCACCCCAGAAAGTGAAAAGAGACTAAGGAGTTAGATGCCCTAATGACTGGAAAAGTTTCGAGCCAAAGGAGGAGCGGAAAAATTGGCCCAACATACTTTGACATGTGCTCGTTAATATTATTGGATGGCTTTCTGTACTAATTTTTTATTGCATGTTTTGATTGCGGTATCTTTACTCTTATTTTATGCGATTGGTTCACCCTAATAAGGGGCTGAACTTTGCTCTTATTCTCCTATAAAACGACCTTTTTCTGTGCATTTAGGTCAGAAGTCTTGAGGAGTTTGCTAAACAGCTTACCTTATATTGCTAAATGTCTTGAGTAAATAAAGTATAATTCATAGAAACTCTGTTATTATCTGTCTGGGTCGAGGAACCTGTGAGGTTGCCAATTCGGAGTGGACCCTGAATTATAGCAAAGAATTGTCATTGGATAGTAGAGAGCACAAAACTACTACAATAATTTTAATAGAAAACATTCAAATTCGAACAATATTCAAATACCAGTAGTTGAAAACATTCAAACTCAAAAAAAATTCAAATACCTGCAAATGAAAACGTTTGAATTCAAATAAACTTCAAATTACTACAATCAAAAACATTCTAATGCAAGTCAAAATACCTTTAGTTCAGGATGCAAGGCAATAAAACAAGGTTTTATTTGAGTAAAATCAGAGGCAATACTTTTTGATGAACAAAATTGGTTAAAGAAAAATGAAACAAACTTATTTTTGCTTTCTAAAAACATTGCTTCCATCCTAAGCTTAACATTTTGAAACTTTAACACATAGTTATGTTTTATATAAAACAGTTATTGTCAAAAGAAAGATAATTTCAAAAAACTCAAAAAATAATTCTTGATTTTCTATTTTTTAGATGCTTCATTGAAAGTTTAATTGTTTAGTTTCCGGAGTTATCTTCATCCTCATTTTCTGAACAGGTTCCGGAGCCAGATATAGGTTTCCTGTGATACAGATATTCAGGATACAGGTATTCACGCACACAAGATTTTACATTAAAATTGTGTTTTGTTCAAACAGCTTACATAGATATAAGCAGTTGCGGAAGTCAAAATTGTTAACCAAAAGCAGACAACTCCAAAATTTTGTCAAAACTTCATTAAGCTTTTCTGTCTCTCGAGGTGATCTCAGAGATCTAGAGTTTTTATTGAACTATCAACATATTGAAAGCTTCATAATACAGTTAAAAGTACGTGACCCAATGAAAAGTGAAGCTCAGTGAAAATAAGTTGAGGTTTCTTCTAGACTGTACCCCTAGAACACAAAATTTTTGACAAGTGATTTTGCAAGTTTGATTAGCAGACCAAGGGTAGGATTAACTTATGCTAGTAGCATTCACTATGCATGGAATGTCATAAAAGTAGGAAAGCAAACATAGAAGAAGTGTATGGCTTGAGTTACATCTGGGAAAAAGTGTATAATTCAAAGCCTACCATAATAAAAAATTGATCGGCGTATCAGACTGTTAGGGAAAACATCAAATCGGAAATGATTTTTGGAAAAATTGAGTGAAAAACCAACGGTGTTTCTTGGTGTGTGACCATAACAAAGCTCAAATCATTTGATAAAACTAAATGCAGAAATTTAAAAAAACTATATAGAGATCAGTTTGAAACACCAGAAGAGTACACTAATTGGGAGAAAACTCAACTGAAACTCGATTAAAGATTGAAGTACAGGGAATTTAATGCTTGTTACAGCTTCAGCAAGGCAATGGAGGGGGAAGGGGGGGGGGGGGCTTTAGTCGCTGGCTCGCGATTGCCTGTCTAAGACAATGATTGTATTTGATCTCATTGTCTGAAAGGGTGCTTTCTGCCGTAGTTGCAGATAGCTTGTTGGCTGGTTGGCTATTCACTGGCAAGAACTACTGTGTGATGGAGGCTTAACCATTCAATGTGAGTTACTCCTAGAAAAAAGCAGAGCCCCACAACATTTTTACATAACTTTTGATAATTGGAGCAACGATTGGAGAATTTTTTTTATCATACTCGGCTTTTTCCGATATATGCATGTAAAACTTTGTTATAATGCTCGTAATATTATTGTTGGTTCACAGTTTCACTCGCTGTTCACTACTCCCCTTTTCCAATAAAAATTTACTAATCGTGTAATAATAACGGAAACATAAAATCTCTGAGTTCCTACATTTGCAACTATTTGACTACTATGTAGGAGTGTAGAGCAACGCGCCAATAAACAATGCTGTTCTAGCCGACTCTAGTAGCTATTGTTTGTTCATTTTACAAACTTATTTAACTGCTCAAAAACATAAATATATGCATTACCAGTTGCACGGTAAACGTTGCACAGATGTCTTAAAAACCTCTACTGGCCCAAACAATGATCAGTTTGTTCCCGCAAAACCATGAGACCACGAAAAAAAATCATTTTCTTTCACTTTTAATAAGGTTTTTTTTATACCATCACGACCAAAACTGAAAAATCAGGGATATAAATGTTGGGGTTTCCTTTTTCAATTTGAGAAAACCACGAAATTCACGATAGTGGAATTAATCTACAGTCTTTAGCTAAACAACGCAAGAATTCAGACAAACTTGAGTGAGTTTTATGTGGCAAGGTTTTTCTGACATATCTTTACGAGATATCACTCAAAACAAAATATCTCTAAAATTTCCTTAAATTAGCAAGGCTTCAAGTTGAAATGAAAAAAGGTATCAACAGAACTCTTGAGTGTGATAAACAGAAAAGGCCCAGTTGTTCTCCAGTAAATAAAAAGTCTCCAAACAATTGAAACAAAAACAGATGTTATATTTATGAGCGGTATTATTCTGATCACTTGAGAGCCTTAAACAAGTAATTCAAAGGTATAATACATGAGTAAAAAATCTTGGGCCAGTTTCTAAAAAAGAACAATATGCAGGTGTTAGTACTGTTTGAGAACTTTGTGATTGCCAAACTTAAAGAATTGGTGAAGTTAGGTATTGTATTGGCGCACATGGAAAGCACATGCTCCGAGTTGCATACTGAAACAAGCAGTACAATGATTGGTTGATTATTGACCCTATAATCTTAAAAATAAAAAGTGGGCGTTTGCTCGTTAGCGATTCCATTATAAGAAACGGAAATGCTTGCGTAAAGGGGCGTGGAGCGCCATTTGCATGACGTGTGAAAGGGAGGCGACGCACCAGCCAATAGCAGTGCGCTTAACCGGTGTTCATCAAAGTAACTTGTCGTAAGGGGTGATAGTGCCGAACTATGCTAATAGTCAATAGTTTTGATGCGATTCGAGTCTAGTAAATTTAGTTTCCGGTGCAAGAGTCAAAACAAATTTCTTGTATTCTAAGTTGCTATCATCGGTATTTCAGTTTTATTGAGTATACATTATTATATATGTTATTATGTCGTCGAGTGACAGTGAGACAGAGTCTGTAGCTTCCACTGTAGAACAACATTGTTCAACTAAGGGATGGGAAAAGCAGCCGAAACGTAAAAAGACTTTTGAAATTGATGATGTTGAAGCTGATGACATTTTTGGAAGACAGGTAAATAAGTAAAAAAAATACTACCACGCACAATATCGCATATATTTAACTAAAACCATTAACTTGATATATTGTAGGTATTTTATTTGAACACCACTTCAAATATTCTTTGTTGCTAATAATATTTCCTCAAAATCAATAGTAGTGGGTCAACAGTAGACCTATTATCATTTATTATTAATATCAATCAATAATAACTAATAATAATAAATAAATCATATTTTCACCACACTGCTGTTGTCTGTTACTTTACTACAGACAACAGTGGGTCAACCATATCAATAATACATACATCAACAGTGCATACAAAAATGTTCATTGTTCTTCACAGTCTTCAGCTGTCTCATGTACACACTCATGGTAAATACTTAATATCTCTAGGCTTGTGGTGATGATGCAGCATATGTTCCAAGGCCTGTGCATGAGTGGTGTCGCTGTGGGAAATGTCATGCATGGCTACAACGGGACATGAATACCTGTTGCAAGGATCACAAAATCTGGGACTTGCCCCGCCAAGATGAGGATATTTCCTGTATAACCTCATCTCAAGACATCATAGATCTTTTGAAGCCAGCACCTCTTCGTGTTATGTACCGCAACTTCTGCTGCCATCACGGTAAGTTACTCAACTGCTTACAGCTCCTAAATTGTTGAGAGGCATCTTAGTGCAGTGATGCCCAGCTCCTAATTCCAGTCAGCATAATTGTGTAATGGTTTAACATTATCAATACAACAAAATATTTTATGAAAATGCATCTGCTGAACACATGTTTTCATCTAGCCACCATTATGTAGACTAGAATTCAAATAATGCACTATCAAGTGTTAGCAATGTTGATTCAATATAGAAGACAACCTAGCATGTATTGTTGTTGTAGCTCAACGATATCCTGATGCAGAAACACTTGTGCCATCAGCTCGCTGGACAGAAGAAGCCATAGCAGAGCTGAAGAACAAGCAGATGAGATTGGCAGCATATCGCGCATGCTTATCTTTCATACCTATCCAGACATACGGAGAAAGGAAAGGAGAGTACTGCCATCATGTGTATATTTAATGGTCAGAGCAGTTTTTATGCCAATAGCAAGTGATGAAGAATTTGCTGATTATGATTTTACAAAATATGTTCCAGAGTGTGATGAGGATGAATAATATTGATCGATATTGATTATAAAGTGTATGTAACTAATGATTTAATAATAAAGCAGCATAACAATATGCTGAAAGTCTAATCAATATTAAGATTTGTTGATACGGTGTGGTTTATGAGCCAATCCTCTGCGCCTCATATGCATTTGCTCCTCTAGCTGGTCGAGGTCGGTGTACGGCTCTGCTGTTGATGCCATCGTTGGCGGCTGTGTATCACTGCAAGCAGATATGGCTCCCTCTGTCACGCACTTGTCCATGTGGTTGAATAATTGGTCAATATAATCTAAAATGATGTCAGCGGATTAGTCGGTCATATAGTTTAACAACTGGTCAATATAGTGTGCAATAAAGTTGGCATTTATTAATCTGCTTGTCATGCTCAAAGATTACGTAGTATCGTGTAGCCAGAATATCCGACTGTCGTTTCATTCTGCGATTATATCAACGTGAGGCAGTCCGTAACATGTTTTACAGATGAAACTCCAATGAAGAGAAATTACTTACTGTATGTAGGATCAGTGTGGACATATTGCACACCTGGTCTCAATTTAGTAGTCTTTGATCTTTTTACTTGCCTCCATGGCTTGCCATCAGCTGTCAGTTTGATGCAGCGCTGACAATTCTCATTGTGGTGGATGATTGTTATCTGGACTCGGCAACAGATTATCAGCATTGTGATAGTTGAACAATTATAGGTGTATGTGAAGTATATTGTAAAATCATAACAACATAATTCCTGTAGAAAATTATAATTGTGAACAGCAGTTGGCCGATGATCATTATTAATTTTGAACCATGTTTTCGACCAACCTTTCATCACACTGATTGACCAAATCACGAACAATCCTTTTTCGCTGACGCTTCGACCGGGTTGTAACGACCTTGGCCTTTCTTGGGGTTAGCTAATCTTGGGTAGCTCTTGCATTGGAAGGAATAGATCCTGGTATGAGTCTTAGTCTATAAAAAAATAAACATGTAGGCCTACTGTGCTATGGACTATGGTTGATTTGTGTACTGTGCTATGATAGATTTGTAGCACAGTATCAACATTAAACACTTTATGTTCAATAAAAAAATCAAACTAAAAATTGTTTGGTGTCTTGCTGAGTGATTGTTTTGTGTCTTTCAATAGACAAATTGATGGCGAAATACTTTACTGATAAACTGTGATGTAGGCATATTATAGGAAGCACTAGCTAAGAGCCACTAGGAAAAAAAGCTGCAAAAATTCAGATGAAAGGGACCTGTTATCAAAGCTATGATCAATCACATAGACAGTCATTATTAATCAGACAGTTCACTGAACAACACTGCCACCCAGTGAAAAATCAACATCTAGAAACTAGACTAGAGCTATATATAGTAGTAGTATGTAGTAGTTAGTATTAGTAGAAAATTTTAATAATAACAAGTATTACTATTATCTCCCCATAATATATATATTTATTATAATAAATAAATAAAAAATTATTATAACATGTAAATAAATAAAATACTACTATGAACCGAACAATCCAAAAATCAGTTACTCATTTGTATGTTTATGTAGAGATCATTATTTATCTCTGAACATGTAGAGGCCCCTACAGTTCTTTGTCAACGTTGCAGCACAACAATGGTGGAGACCAGTATAAAAACAATATTTATTATATTAATAATAAATAAATAAATTAAATATAAAAAATAAAAATAATAAAGTAATTATTTGTAGATGTATATTATTTTTGGCACCATTTAGGTTAGGTAGTATTATATATTAGACTGCCCTACCTTATCTTTTCATCTTTCATCAATTGGTAATGACTGTAGTTGCTGAAGTCTGAAAATGCCTGAAACATAGGCGTGACTCAGATGTTATCTTTACTTCTTTCTGGTGGATCTTTAAAAACCTAATCCACTTATCTTTTAACGATGGGTCAGAGGGAAAACTTTGCAAATGTTCTGCCCCATCACAAAAAGCTGAGGCACAGAAACGTTGCCTTCTGCCTTTTTCGGACATTTTTTTGCGACTGAGCGCTGCAGTTGGAAATTCACAGTTATGCGATGCTATATGTAAGCGTCTCTCACACAATGATTTGATCACGGACTATCAACATCGGGTGTGTCATTGGCTTCCCTTTCACACGTCATAGAAATGGCGCCGTTACCGCAGCAATGCTGTAAGCAAGAATTACATCCGTCTGTCAACCGGAAATGGTCCTATGAGTACACACCCACTTTTCCCAGCCCTTCTAAAACCTAAAGAATAATGTTTTTTGGCCTAATTCTTGGTGATTTCTAGTCAATAGGGTCATAACTTGCAGATGATTAAATAAAAATGATTAACTACACCAATTCTTTAAGTTCGCACGACGATTAAAAAAGTTGGTAATCAGTCTTTGCTGTGAAAGCAATTTTTTCACGTTTGAGAAATAAGATGTTATGTACACTCTCTAGCGTTCCTCTCGCAAGGTGTCAATAGGGAGGTCCACATTAACATTTTCTCTACATTTAAAAGAGCCATCAACTTCGAGCGAAGCAAAAGTATGGTTATTCAGGTTCATAATAAATTTATGTAGAAATAAAGTGCTGTCAAGAGTATTTTTGCAATGAGAACAGTTAATTGTTAAAAAACATGGTATTTCATTGAAACAAAATTGATAAAAATTCAAGCTAAAGAAACTCATCATAATTACTAGTTTACTTGTAAGGCGATAATGTAGCCAATACAAATTGATTTTTCAAACCAGTCTTGGGACGTTAAAAAAAATATCATGGCGTAGAATCATATCTTGCAGTCACAATAGAGGTCAAATTTTTTGTCTCTTATTGATAGTTACTGAGAAAATGAGTTTTAAAAATGAGTCTCTCTGCACAAAAATTACTTTGTCTTATGTTCGCACAGCAGATAGTTTTACGCCTTATTATTGATACATTAGAGTGATATCCGTGACGCGTGACCAAGCGTGCGTAATTAATATTTGCGGTTAGTTACTAAATACTTCATTGTAATATATATAAAAAAAAATTGCGTTTTCATTTGGCAAGGGAGTTATTAAATCTAGTTTCTTCCCTCCATGTAAATGATCTATAACAAATAGCATATCAACAGGTCGGTAATATGACAGGTTAGTGATGAAAGATTAACTAAAATTATAAGATGCTGTGGCGCACTGGGAAAAGTCCTGTTTACAACGCGGTTTACAAACATGTTTTCTCAAAGTTACAATTATGTGAACAGTGCAGCGATAGGTTAATCTCATTTGGCTTAGTGTATCCTGTTAAACCCTTTTAAAGTTTTGTTTCTATCAGACTGTGGTCCAAAGTTATTGAAATTTTAGTAATTCCAGAATACTCGGAAACTGAAAAAAACCGGGTGCTACAAATATTTATATCAATGCTTTTGACGCGTGACGTCATATTTCGTGACCAGTTTGTAGACGCTAGATAATGAGCAAATGAAATGCGTTATATTTTATACATATAATATCACCATGTAGGGTTAAGCTAAACGTCACCACCCATCATAATTCAGTGGTTACTTGAGGTTTTAATTCACATATACAAAAAATTTTTACAAAAAAAAAATAAAATATTGAAACTACAAAATGACTACTTTTCGCATTGATAGGTTTTCGTACTTTCTATGTATGACAAAAATGCAGAAAATTTGAAACGATGATACCAACAAGTAGCCAGCTAACTAATGCAGTTTATTTCACAAAATTCATTTCTGTTTAGGGGGACATAATTCATAATTATAGCAATTTCTCATTTGCCTTAAAACAGCGCATCATTGCAGTAATTTTACGCTTTTCGCCTTCCTTTTGAAGAAAACTCTACCAAGCCAAAATCTTTGATAAGCAATGATACTTACAATTCTTAAATTGCTGCGGGTGTTACCAACATTTGGTCAGCAATGCAAAGCCAACAACAAAGCAAAGTTATCCCATCTACAGTGGCTGAAATGAAGACTTGAGCTAAAAAACTTGGATTAATGACAAGGAATGTCAAGACTGCAAGCACCGTGAAGCCCTAAATGAAATGCAATATAGTTTGCCATTTTTTATTTTGCTCAATCTCAATAAATGTGTGATTAAAAATCAACTCATGAGGCTGTTTCCTAAATCCAAGATCCAAAAAATTATCAAACTATGGTAAATTGGCAAAAATTTGAGTTTATTTCACTAGTGATGACAAAAGAACAAAGAGGCGCGATTGTTCTGTCTGATAACATAAAAGGAAATTGGCCCAACATGATGATAAACAAATTAACGAATGGCAAGGAATTTGAACACTAAACACAGTTTTATTATACAAAATTTAACTGTCTAATAATCAACCGATTAATTTTCACTAGTTACTAGCGCTGGGCGGTTAAACAATAAAACCAGATTTGATTTGATTTAACCTAAGGGCGACTTACCTTTCTTGTTTCAAAGAGTCGATGTCTTCATCCTAATTATTTGTTTGCTTATGCTTTCGCCGATGTGTCAGGCCAACATAGCGCCTTTGAGATCTTCAATTACTCTATTGACAGGCCAACAACTACCATCAATTAATGGTAGGATCTCATTGATCGGATTGCCTGTGATCGGCAGATTTATTTTTTCTCAACCAATGGAAGTTCCCTTGCATGCCCTATCAAATCCTATTCAGGGCTGTTTAGTAGCAATCATGGACAAACCACATCAATTACCAGTTAGTCGATCAAATAATTGTGGTTTCCTAGCATATAAGTGAATACCATGGTATTTAAAAAATGACTGTTTTTATATATATTCAATCCAACAATTGGGAAGGTAAAATGTCATTATTATGCTGTGCCTGGAAGAAACAGATGGCATGATCATAATGAATAAGTTTAATTCAAGCTAAAGACGTCCTGTTCTCGGAGTTGAGATATAGGTTTGAAGAACAGTTCGCAGGGAGACAAAATCTCTTTATTACTAGGCACAGATTTTTTTCGATGGAACAGATGTCCTCAGAAAAAGTGGAAACGTTTATTGATAGGGTGGCGAAGGCTGCAACATTTTGTAGATTCGATGGACTTGAGGATGATTTGGTGTTACAAGTGGCTACTAAAGGATTACACAATGACAAACTCCGTAAAGAGCTGCTAGCCATAGATAATTTAGATTTGAAAAAAGCTCGCAATCTATGTCATTTATTTACTAGTGCAGAGGAGTCCAACAACTTTCTTACCGACCGGACAGCGTCTACAGTTGCTGCAATAGAAAATAAACCGATAATTCGCAAACCAAATCACGGCTGTTTTACATGCAATTCGAAAACGCATTGGTCTAGAGATTTTCCTAATAAAAAACAGAGAGAGTCAAAGCAAGATATTACCTGTTACCAGTGCGGACTAAGAGGACACAATGCTAGGTTCTGTAGGAAGAGAGGAAAAGGGGTAAGAGAAGTCAAGGCAGAACAGAAAAGTAGCAATAGAGGAGAGGAGCAGGAATCCGACCGATCATTCTGACTAGGCATAGAAAGACAAGTTAATATTGTTAAGACAGCTACTAGTAACTCATTTGTCACAAAACTTTGCGCTAATGGAATAATGACTAATTTTCTGTCAGATACAGGAGCGGATGTTACCGTGCTTACTCAGGATACTTTTGAGAAACTTGCAGCACCTGCGATTAGTTCAACTAAGATATTGAAAGGTGCGGATGGCAGTCTATTAAATATGATTTGCGAGACAGAGTTAGAACTCACATCAAAGAAAGGGAATAATACAACAACATCCGCTTCTGTAGTCAAGGGAGCTGCTAGTAACTTGTTGGGGAAGAGAGAGATTTCGGATCTGAACATTATCAATGTTAATGGACATATAACATGTGAAAATATTGTGAGCAGGTTTCCTGCTTGTTTTGATGGATTGGGCACAATAGGACAAGAGTTTGGTATTAAACTCAAAGAGGGAGGGGTGCTATATAGACTCTCCGTTCCGAAGAGAGTTCCTATTGGGCTGAGGGACAAAGTTAAAGAAGAGCTTTGTAAAATGGAGAGGCTTGGAGTTATCTCACCTACTGGAAAAGATACAGAGTGGTGTGCGGGAATGGTGGTAGCACCAAAAAAGAGTGGGAAGATTCGACCCTGCATGGATTTGTCGAAGTTAAACAAAAGCGTCAAACGACAAATTTTTCCACTGCCTCACGTAGATGATGCACTTGCTTCGCTGGCGGGTGCCAAATACTTTTCGAAGATGGACGCAAACAGTGGGTTCTGGCAAATTAAACTCAGTGAAGAATCTAGAGAGCTTACCACTTTCATTACACCCTTCGGAAGGTTTTGTTTTAACCGAATGCCCTTTGGAATCTCGTCGGCTCCGGAAAAATTTCAACGGCAAATGACTAACATTATAAGAAAACTCAAAGGAGTGATATGTCATATGGATGATATATTGGTGTATGGCAAAATGGAGGAAGAACATGATGCTAGACTACAGCAAACTATGGAAGCTATTCAGAAAAGTGGATTCACTCTGAATATGGAAAAGTGTCAGTTCAAGGCCGCATCAGTAGAGTCTTTGGGACACATAGTGAATGACAAGGGAACAAAGGCGGCAGATGATAAAATAAAAGCAATAGTGGATATGACAACACCAAGAAATGCCAAAGAGCTAAAAATAATTCCAGGTATGGCCGATTATATGCGAAAATTCAGCCCAGGAATGACTGAGGTGGAAGCACCTATGAGACAGTTGCTGATGAAAAAGAATGAATGGAGCTGTGGGTCGGAGCAAGAGGATGCGTTCAAGGAACTTAAAACTGTGTTAACCACATTTTCTACCCTGATGAAATTTAATATCGAAAGGAGACATAGAGTAACAGCCGACGCCAGCAAAAATGCCTCAGGTGCCGCATCGATGCAGAAATAGGGAGAAGGGTGGTTTCCGGTGTCATATGCATCACGGACTCTTTCCGATATACAGAAAAAAAGTATGCCCAGATAGAAAAGGAGGCCCTTGCGGTAACCTGGGCATGCCAGAAGTTTTACTTCCGTCTAGTAGGAAGGAGATTTGAGGTAGAAACTGACCATAAACCTCTGATTCTGTTGCTCGGAGAAAAGGACTTATCTGATCTGCCCTTGAGAGTACAAGGAATTAAGGTATGGCTTATGAGGTATGACTATGATATTTTTTTTAGTCCTGGAGCTGCAATGCCCATTGCAGATAGTCTTTCAAGAGTGAACTACCCAGGGTTCCATGACAGGGAAGAGAAGATAGAGGCACATGTGAGATGTTTAATTGTATTTTCAGATCTTGTGGATAACCATTTAACGGAGGTGCAAGTAGAGACACAGAAGGACTTTGTCCTTGGTGAAGTCATGCAGTATGCACAAGATGGCCTGAAAGGGAGGTGATATCAGTGGGAGCACAGAGATATTATCAGTTTAGAGATAAACTGCATGTGCAAGATGGACTGTTGATCCGGGGGTATCAGGTAGTTATACCGGATTAGTTGAGAAAAGAAATGCTGTCAAGAGTACATAATGGACACCAACGAATTGTCAAGTGTCAGAGGAGAGCTAGAGAAGCTGTATGGTGGCTAGGAGTTTCACGAGACATACAACAGATAGTAGAGGGATGTGAACAATGTCTCAAGGAAAGAGAAATTAAGCATCAGCCGCTCAAACCAACGATATTGCCCGAGGGACCATGGCAAGAACTTGGGTCAGATTTATTTGAATTCCAACAGAAAATATATCTGTTAATAGTTGACTATTATTCTCGATGGATAGAGGTGTTTCAGCTAAGAGAAATGACATCCAAATAAGTAATAGTAAAGTTGAAAAATGCTTTTGCAAGGTTTGGTATTCCGCTGACTCAAAGAAGTGATAACGGGGGATGTTACACTGGTGAGTTGTTTAGCAACTTCGCAACATCGTATGGATTTAAACATGTCACTAGTAGCCCAAAATATCTAGAGAGTAATGGGTTAGCGAAGAGGTTGGTCCAGATGGTGAAAAAGATGTGGAAAAAGTCAGAAGACCTCCCATCAGTCGATGATGATTTATAGAGCGACACCTCTAGAGAGTGGATTCTCACCTGCAGAATTGCTGTTAGGAAGGAGAATAAGAACAACATTACCGCATATTGAAGAACGTGCAAAGGTATCCTTTGAGAAAAGAGATAAGGATCTGAAGGAAAGACAGAAGAAAAACTTCGATAGGAGGACAAGGGCTAGAGAGTTATCAGAACTAAATACAGATGACCATGTCTGGATAAAGTCTAGTGACAAAGACGGGATGGACGGTATAGTAATTGAGGAAACAGAAGAACCAGACTCGTATTTTGTAGAACGAGAAGGAGTAATTCGACGAAATCGTAAACATGTAACTGTGTTACCTCAGGACCAGGAAGAGTGCGCGAATCCAGTGGCAGGACAGCTAAAAGGCACCTTCGAAAGAGAGGAGCCAGCTGTAGATATAAGTTCATTTAGGACTACTAGGGCTGGTAGAATTTCTAAACCAAATCCAAAGTATCAAGACTATGTACAATAGGGGTAAATGTGATAGAAATCTTGTTCTGCACATTATGGACATGAATGTAATTGGATATTCGATAGTATATATATAATTTACTCATTAGTGATGTATATATATATACGTACGTGAGGATACTCGTGTTACAGATCATGTACCGATCTTTGTCTACAGGATGGATTTACTGGTGGGAAACTCTATTGTGAAGTATTGGGGAGAGGAGATGGGGGGTAACGTGAGAGTATTTTGATTACCAGTAGCCACTTTGGACTGAATACTATTGAAGGCAATGAGTGAACGCCGTGATACCGACAGGTATGTGTATTTACAATCAGGTATCCCTGATATGCAACCAAAGGGACAATTACATTGTTTATAGAGGTTAATCCTCTCAGGCAAAAAACCTTTAAGAAAGTGCATCAACATTTGTCTAATGCAATAATCCTTCTTATTTATGCACCGTTAAATGCTTCCCAGAACCTTTGTGATCAATACCATGAGGTGAACAAATTGATAAGTGGGTTGAACACCATTGAAACTCCGAACACCATATCAAGAATTTTTCATCGAGACCATCAGCAAAAATGGAGGGTTGAGTGCGCGGGATTGGTCGATGGAATCCATCCGACTAGACAAGAGGTATCGCGCATGGTTAGAAGGCTATGTGATGACGTGGACGATGGGAAGGTTACACTCAAAGGGAAATCACAGGAGAGATCCAAGGAAAGTAGAAGTCATAAGAGGAAACTCCCTGGGAAATCTGATGGGTGTGTAATGAGCAGCAAAAATAAGTTTGATGGAGGGGAAACATCTGGAGAGAATATTATGGTGACCATTGAAGGGCAGAGCTTATCTTCTGAAAAGTTTGAGCAGCTCTTGACTCGGAAGAAAGAGAAGTTAGCAGAGTTAGCTAAGGAATTTGCCAGGAGGGAGAAAGAGATAGAGGATGAGTGTGTGGAAGGGATCAGGAAAGTACTAAAGGTACCAAGTGCCAACAAAGAACAGCGGAACAGTACTACTGGAGAACTTCCGAAAAATAACAGTGAAACACAAGAGGAAGAATTCATGATATTGGATGAATGGGCACCTGGCACAAGGGATATAAGAACAGATATCCCTAGAAAAGTTTATCTCTGCTAGACAGAGCACTCTTATTTTAACGGAATTGCACACAGCACTTGAGAAAAAAAATTAAACAAAACAGTTGTAATGTTATTTGTTTCTGTTGTTGACTAACCTTAGATGTCTTGGAGATAAGCAGATCAGGTCTAAGACGTCTGAAAAAGCGGCGGGCATTCGAACACTGTAGCACGAAGTGAGAGGTCGATAGCGGAGAACATTCCTGTACTACTCACCGGCTGATCGGCTTAATAAGGTGAGGACATTACACTAACAAGTAATAATCATTGTTGTTTATAATAATAAATCAACAACCTTCTACACTGTGATCCTCAATCAATCGAAGTAACATTTACTAAATGATAATTGTAATAATAATATTTTGATCACAGCATATATATCATTATTATTATCAATTGCTGTTTATTGTTATTAGGTATTATTATCATTATTATTAATTATTATATTGAAATCAAAGTCAACTATTATCAAGTACAGAAGTGAGTGCTTACAACAACTGCCTCTATTCATGTTGTACGTCTATCAATTTGTTCAACATAACATATAAAACGACAATCACTCATAGTAAATACTTATTTATTAATGATGATAAAATAATAGCCACAACAAAATAATATTTATGATAATAGCAACCACTCATAAAGAAGTAGCAGTGTACTTAGACAACCAAAAACAAGAAGACCAAGTAGACACACAGCCCGCTATGATACCAGCTCACAAACAGGGTTGAGAGCGAACACCTTGATGCTCTATAGTAATATAGGATCTATCAGTTACAAAGATTTATAATAATAGCTCTTTTTATTTATTTTCTGTTTAATTACCGATCTCATGCCCAGGTAGCCTTTTTATTTCAGGTACTGAAACCTTTAAAGGTCACCTCTATTAGATGATGTATCGCTGGTTCAATAAGAAAGTATATAATAATAGAATAATGACAGGTAACTGAATAGTTTATGATCATCACCATGAAAACATTTTTTATCTACATAGTGACAAACTTGGAGTTAAACAGTGGAGACGATGATGATGTGATAATAACACAAACAAGCGACACATGCAAATATTAGTAGTTTGCCATCCACCCTTTCAACAAGCTGTCATATTGGGATCAACCCGTTCGACCAGCTAGGTCACAATTATTTAGAAGCAGAGGTTTGTTGAACATTGAAATAGCTTGCCGTTCAAACATTTGGTCATATATACCAACACAGCAATTCCGTTCAGCTACAACTTATGTAGTAGACTGAATAAAATTAATTAGTTCAACCAAATTAACCGTTCTGGCGATTTAACACAAAAAAAGACCAATATCATTGTTATGCATGCTTTGGTGTCAATGTGATTATCAATGTTTGCGTATTGCTAGTTGTATACCTCCATCAAGAACATCAAGAGTTGGGGTGGGGGGGGGGATAACTGATAAGATATGTTTAATGGGAAAATACACTGACTTGTTAACCATAACAAGCAACTGGAATCATCAACAGGGTAGATACCTGGAGGAGAAAGTCAAAGCGGGCAACTCTAGAATGAGATATACCTACAACGAACAGCAACAGTTATCAGGACTGGGTAATAATTATCTAGCAATACAAATCTAATATTAATCACACTAGCATACAATCTTATCATAATCGCTTAGCTTGCAAGAGAACAAGCTACAGTAATCAGAAATATGACTATAAGACAGCTGTTCCAGAGTTTACTATTCATAGGAGCTAATGTACATCATTACAACAACAACGACTTACTATTTATTTTATCAGTTAAACAAGCAACAATACAATTACTTCTACAATTCAATTACTTATTACTATTAATAGTCTAACGACTTTTAATAATCACACGCAGAAAACTATCAATTACATATTTATTGATAACAACACAGCTGTACAAACGATAACCACATTTTTAGTAGAAAAGGAAAGCTTCGGTGTTCTCTCCTTCTCGGATGTCAAAGTAAGAAGGTAATATGTCACTCCTCAGAATGGGTGGGTAGCAATGTAATTCCGGGCCTCTCTGGCAGGCCACAACCTACTTGGAACACCTACAGTCTGTGATAGGATATTGATCAAACAGGTCTTTGTCATTCGAAGGCTGCAACATAAAAAAATGAGTGTAAATTAGATGTATAAGATGGCGATACAAGCATGGAGACAACTTAAGCATTCATTGGACAATTGCGTCAAGCTTGAAATCTATTGGTTACTCATTCATGCTACTGGCACGATGACCTAGTGCACGCCTCTAACCATCGATATGTATTAAAGAATAGAACAATCGATAGAATAACCTAAGCAGGGCAACATTCAAGATGGTAACATTACTGGGAAGAAAACTCCAATGGAATTAGTTTGGTATCGCTATTCAAAAGAGGTCAAAACCTGAAATATCACAATTACATTATGTACTAGAGATATATAAATGCATTATACAAACTAAAACAGAAGACGTTTTTATTACACAAATCATATTTCACTCAGTTGCGATTATTTTCACCTGGAATGCTGAAAGATCCCAAAACTGTCGACCACTTCCGACGAAAAAAATCAACCAAATCCATTGTTTTACTTGATCAAAAGGGCATTGATTTTTTTAGTCGGAAGTGCTCGACAGTTTTGGGATCTTTCAGCATTCCAGATGAAAGTAATCGCAACTGAGTGAAATATGATTTGTGTGATGGTTATTCTCTTATTTAAAAATCCACCACCCTGCCAAGTATGGTGAAGTAGCTCACGTCGATCTTAGCAGCAAAGGCCGAAGCAAGTTGGCTTCAAAGAAGAAGAGTAGTACTGGGCAACACACTATTGGCCTGGCCACACACAGCTTTTCATCGGATCCGGCGCCAGCGGCGCTGAAATGCAGTGGCTATCAAAGTCACGCCGGATGCCGTCCAATCTGAGCAGCGCCGTACCACGTCATTGAACATGCCGAAGTTTTTTAGTTTTTTCGACGCTGCGGCTATAATGTTATTGGCTAATCTTTTTCCGCACTGGGTCAAGGATAATTTAAAAAAATTGCCGCAAACAATACTTGTACTAAGTCGTTGACATAAATATAACTTTTGCTTATTATGATAAATTGTACAAAAAAACATGATAACCACCATCACGATTGATTATTTTTATTGTGACTTGTTATTGGTGCAATGAATATAATAATAAGCAAAGGAAAATAATTATTATTACCCATGAAAAATTTAGTTACGATAATAATTAATTTTAACTGATACTTATTAAATGCTGAGTAGCAAATAATAAAAAAGTAATAATAACAATAAATTTGTGTTGTTAAAAAAATTATCATAATTTACTGATCATTATGATTACATTTATCATAATATTATTGTGAATTATTAGTTTTATTATTACTTGTTTTTCTTTGCACCCAAGGAGCCAAAGTCACGATTGCCGTCAGCCAGTGTGGCCTGTAGAAACCATTTCCGGCGATCAAATCAGGCGCCATGTCGAGCTGTGAGTGTCGCTGGAAGAGATAAAAGGTCGTGTGTGTGGCCAGACCATATCAGTGAGGCTCTGATGAGGGCTAAATCATACAGCCAGTAGCAAGTGACACTGTTGAAACAGGCTTTCTACCTCTCCATGTATGGATGATAAATGATATTGTCTGGTTCAGATCCTACTTTGGCGTACATAGAGGTAGAAATGAGCGTTTTGCAGTTCCAGTCTTACCTTGTCTAATCTAGGTTATCATTACGGTTTATCTATACATAGTTAAGTAGCATTTGTTCTGATTGCTAGTTTGCTTTTATTTCTTATTTGAACCAAGCGAGCATGAATGGCTAACTCTCCTTGTCAGTGCAAATTGTGACCTACAAACATATGGTAAATGTGACATTCCATGTTTTTTGATGTCGTTACTTTTTATTTATTTGTGTAGGTGTGGATCCATTTTAAACTGCATAAAACAACAGGTTTCGAAACATGCTGCAGGTTTTGGATTTACAGTTTAAATGCCCTCATCATTAGCATTTCTCTCGAATGGGCATCCCCCACATTTACACATCAATACAATATCAAGTAAGCAGGGAGGTACAACCAGCCCATTGGTTTGTAGAATTCACATTTTCACTGCTAATGTTGACTACCCAATTATTTTAAAGGTACCAGGTCTGCCAAAATCATTGAGGTGATCTTTGAAAATGAAGTTTTGGTAGTATTTCATACTTATAAATGTTATAGATTAGGAGTTTCACAAAGTATCTTCGGAATCCTATTTATCTCAAATTCTTTAGCTATGGATATAAGACAATTTCATAACATAAAGTTATTTTACTTTACCTTGAAAACTTTTGACCTAAATAAAACATGCAATTTGGGCTAGATGGAATCAACCAAACTTATTACTCTGTGCCTATGTTTTAGGATAAGTGTCACCACTGATGGCTGCAGCTCTTTTAACAGGGACCCAACTGATCATTTTATTGATGAATGGAACTTCACTACTTGTTGCCTTAAAACAGAATACTATCTGAAGTCGGACACTGCTGTGGATGTGTCACAGCTCTTAACAACTGGTTCGCAAGATTATGGAATGAAGATTTGGCATTGTAACTGTTGTTACCACTGACAAAGCTTTCAATATGATTGCCGCTGAATGACTGACCGGTGAGACGAACCTCATACTAAACCAGTTCTTGAAATGTGTCAGAATAATTCACTTAAATACTTGGTACTAAAATTTGTCGTTATTGTATTCATTCATATAGCAACTAAAAGAGAAGTGAGACTGAACGCTGTGTTGCGCATGAGACATATCGATGAGAAGGATCGACAATTAAAAAATTAGTAGTTAAGGGTTTGCTAATACTGTAAGTAACAAACGAAATGCTTGAATGTTCTACATTGGTAACAAGCTTTCAAATGCTCTGAGGTTTAAGTTGAAGGGCAATTTTAATATTACATCAGCAAGACTAAGATCTAAAAAAGTGAATTTTCATACTTACTCATCACAGAGTTTCAGCAGCATGTTCCGTTTTGTAATGAAAGGCACCTTGAAGGCCTAAATTCATTGCCTTATCCGCAAATAATTAATTACACCTATTAGCAGTATATAAGTAAACATAAAACGGTCCTGCTAGGGACGCTTTTTCATTACTCATATTACACATCAATCTTCTTCCAAAAAGTTAGCCATGTCTACATCTAGCCACATAACTTTATTAGGTGGAAAATATTTATATATACCAGACTATAAAATAGCGCAAGTCGTTAAACTTGGGATAAGGTTCCAATTCTTTTTGGAACTTCTGAGCTTTCGAGCATAAGAGTCTTTACTACCATTCGTCTCAATAAACCATTGTTTCCAAGGCCTTACAAGTCTAAGATCAAACGGTAATAGTTCAGCAATATCAGCATTTGCAACTTCATTCACCGAGTCTTGTGAACTTACAGTGTGTGTTGAAGATTTTCTATCCATGTTGGCAGGTTGAGTGATTTGAGTAGTTGTGCGTATTTTATACTTAGTCAGCACTTGATATTGGTAAGAGGATATGCACATGAAAAGCTCGCTTGACTTTATAATCATGAGATCGAAAAAGCAAACATTGCATGCATGTTCATCAGCTTACTGCGTCATTATGAGACTGTAAACCCATGGCAAGCCATAGACGATTCACTACTTACAATTTTTCTAAATTTAGTTGCTAGATGAGGCTATAACTATAGTAAACAGGCTAGCATATAAATGATAGACGCAAAAAGGTCCTATACCACAACCACGTGTTTTGAGACTAAAATGGGGGGGGGGGGGGGGGGGTAGTTTAATGAGAAAAAGACACTTTTTTTAAGTTAAAATAAGGAATAAATCGTGTTAATTGATAAAATATTGAGATAAAAACAGCAAGTGGTCCAGAACCGGCCTCGAGTCAACTTTTTGTTATTGGTAGTTGTCATCAAAGTTTCAGGTTGCATATTTGTTGCTTTAATAACAAATCACATTCGTCTGTTAGCATCATGGTTTGTCACGCAAAGTTGAGGCTTGACCTCTTAAGGCATAGGTCCCTGTGCCATTCACTTTGTCATTGTTTAATGCCTACAATATTTTAAATTTAGTAGAAGCTTATATAGTACATAATGTTCAGTGTATAATTGATCAAAATCGACCAACTTCAGGATTGAAAATTTATTCAACATCTGCTCTTTTCTGATGACACAAAAATTCTTTGCTACAGGTGTTGAAAGCTGGAGAGGGTGAATTAGTAGTAGTGAAGCAACCTTCCGAGCCTATTCCAGCAGGTAAGGTGCTACCTTGCACATACTGCTAGGGTTTTTATTCCATAGTCACTGAAACTTCATGTAAATACATGTGCCGCTTGGTCTAAGTCTAACAGGGAGAGGCACTCAATCGCAGCTACCAAGACGGATATATTATCGGGTCTAAATTTCTCTAATGATGATGCTCAGGATTATCAAGAATTGTAAGGAAGATTGACTGAGACAAAAAGAAATCCTGGTGAATTACTGCTATTTCTCTTAAGCAGATATCAAGGAATTTACAGCAATAATTGTGCTGCATTAAAATCAAAAGAAACTTACTCACAAATCAAATATCCAAATACACCCTCTACAAGCAAGAGCACAATATTTGCCATTGCTGACAATTGTTAATTTGAGTATAGTTCAATAAATTCATAATTCACTGCACAATGTGTAACTTCTCTTTAAAACTTATTTCAATCTGGAAATTGTGGAAAAAACCACTGCGATCATCATCTGATAAACTTTCAAAAACATTGAAAAACCTTGCCTCGATTAGAACTGTTTTACGGGTAAGAGTTAAAAATAAAAATGAAATCATTTAGTTTTATTTTCTAAAAAACGTATACTTCAACGGCAAGTAATATATTGTTCATGCCTTTTATTGTTGTTCGATATGCTTGTACACTAATCGCCATCATACACAAAAACAGCAAATTGTTTCTTACAGCAATCTCAGTTTGCAACTTTGTAAATCTATGTCTCAACAAAAGAATTCAAATTCAATTTGCAGAAGTAAGGACATAATTTCACCTTTTTTAACATTTTGTGTCCTAAAGAAACCGCAGGTTTAATTACTTTTTCTTTAGCCAGGGGCACTCTCAATTTTTTCACCTCCTCAACGAATCCTACAGCAGTGCAGTTAAAAATTGTTCCATTGACTTATAGCTAATGCCAACTGGATAATTCTTTTTGCAAGGTATAAAATGTTTTTAGCATGACCATTTCAACTTATCGTTTATTTTGCAGCTAATGCCCAACATTCACTACATATATCATAAACTTTCAACAACCCTCTTGACTTCATTTGTGATATCTATTTTGAGTACTGTAAACATTTGTAGTGCAATTGAGAAACGATACTTAGTCATAAAACTTCCATTCCTACTATCAATGGAGCAAACATAAGCAACATCAATCCCGAATTGTTTTAGGTTTGGTACAGATGATAAAGCAAGATCATGTAATCATTGCTTTGCGAAAAGGCTGTTACTACGTTTGGGTGAGAGAACTGTGTCGATCAGGCACCACGGACATAACCAATATACGAACCAAGATTTGAACTGTTGCCTGTCTATTAGCACTCGCTCAAAGCAAATGTGGCCAGATGTCTTTTAACCAGCTACTGCTGCCAATCAACTTTCAATTGCTGCTTCAATCCGCAAGAAAAATGGCTAATAGGTGCCCGCAAACTGGTTTGACGCTGGACAGTTCTGTCAAGCAGCTCAATCTCCACATAATCAGTATTGCAATTGCCAACAATGATGCCCATAAGCAGCAAACTGCTCAGAACTTCAGTGTTTTGTTCGACACAAACTGACAAAATAATATCACCAGTATGGCAGGGAAATGCCAACGTCTAAAAGCAAACAGCAAGGAGCAAAAACTTCCCTTGACTCAAGATATGAAAGATCTGTCCACATTTCGCCGTGCTGAGCTTGCAAATTTCACCCAGAAAGACCCTAGTCGAGTTGCCCAGTATACCCTTGCATACTTGGTTTTGTTTATTAAACGTCGGCCAATGGAAGTCGCTTAGCTCCAAGTAAGCCAATTTCTAGCTGAAATGCAAAAGTACATTCGTTAGCTGAACCGATTGTCTATTTGTATTTGTCAGCTACAAAAGTTTTTAGAACAATTTTTAAGCACGTAATTTTAAATGCTAAGCAAAACATAGCAGTTTTTACACTTCAATGTGGGTATTCATATTGTTTTTTGCTGCAACTCCACCAGCAATGATAATTGAAAGATGCGATGCAGACTTGACCATTTCTTTTGCAAACGCGATCGACTAAAAAAAAACAAAGTTTGAAAAAGAGTGCACATGGCAATCGCAAGATGTAGTTGCAATCTTTGGTACTTTTGATATTCTTATATTTGATTGCAGTTGTTTACAATAATTAAAGTTGGTATTTTAGAAATTAACCAAATTAGTATTTCAGAAAAAGTCAGCAGTAATGGTTTTTGAATTTTAATTTGTCTATTTACCAGCATTCAGCATTTGTAATGGTCACTAAAGTTGATGAGTTGTATCTTATTTAGGAATGATTGCTACACTTATTAGAATGAAAGATGTTGCTGTTAGAGGGAAGTCTACTAGGGAATTGCAAAAGGTTTTTATCGTAATACCGGATTACATGCTGCAAGCATTGACTTCTTTTGCCAATCCAAACAAGACAGTTGTGTTGAAAAGCTAAGTCTGTCACAGAAGGATGGTTAGGTACGACAAAGTTTAAATTGAGATACTGTGAAAAAAACTATAGAGATGACAGCAAGGTTAATGCATTTGTTCTTCAGATTTGTTAAAACTTCCCAAAAAGCACTTTCGTCTTTGTTATCTAGCATATTTTACATTAGTAATAGCATTGATTAGTATAAAAAATCAAGGTGGTTTTCAGTTGCTCGAACAGTTAAAATTTGAACTATAAAACTTCCATTTAAAATAAGTTTTGGCGACTGAAGCTTCAATGTATATGCAATTCAAATAACACATATTTGACGCAAACTGTTCCATATGAAAGCTAGTTTGAAGAGATGCTAATTTGTTTGACTGCACTCAGTTTCAAATAAAGACGTAGTGTAGAAGGAAACACATGAAACTAAACTGCATGCGCATTTGCATAACTATATAAGTGCCCAAACCTTCAACGGCTTGATTTGCTGCGTGCGCAGAGATTTAGCAAATATCTAGCTACTACTTGTTAGGTGACTTTTTTGCTGCAATTTAATCTACACCATAAAATTTGACACTTATCCATCATTATGTCCCATGATCATATTGACAACTCATAGGAGTCATTCTCTATTGCATGAAAAGTATGAAAGCGTGATTCAATCATCCTTTATTGATAATAACGCAACTAGTATAAACAGCCCATAATTCTGTTTCTGAAACAAATTTAAAAAGTGAATACCGTTGGAACTATGGTGATCGTTCTCACGATTTGACTAATGGGTCAATTGTTTCAATCTGAATAATGGGCACACATAAAATTTATCTAAGCTTCACAATTTGAAATATTTTCAGGCAATGGATATGGATGATGAGCAGTTGCGGTTGATTGCCAGCCACATGGGGCATAACCTGAATATATATATGAATGTGTATAGAGTTCAACGAAACTTGATGTAGCTCTCCAAAAATGGCCGAAGTTTTGCTGACAGCAGAACAAAAGACACTCCACACCCAAAACGCTGCTACACTTGAAAACAGTACCTCTAACGATATTGTTATTTACGGTAAGTTGCAGTGTTTCTGTTTGTCTGCCAGTGGACTATGGCATAAAAAATTGAGGAACTAAAAGTCTAACGCACTTTGTTATTGTCTTGCTTTCAGATGATCAGCAGAAAACCATGAACAGCAGCAAGTGCCCTGCGGATGTAAGTGCTTCCGGAGTTGGCAAACCAGCAGATTGACTATGTTCTATGGTGGCTGCATTTGACCAATTTGGACAGACTAACAGTTAATGCTGGTTTAAGCACAAAACAGGCTCAGCAGTTCCATTAGATAAAGTGATGACACATGTTGAACATAATACTATTGCTTTTATCTAGTGTGATACCTAAAACTCAGTAAATCATTAGTTTGCTGAATTTTCCTTCCTAAAATGACACTCTTTGTCCCTTTCATTTTATCTGTAAATTCAATACTTTTAAACAGTTTAATATTTAAACTACATATTTGTGAAAACTGACTTTGTTTACTTGAGTTTAGCAATTTTATCGATTTAGGGTTAAATAAAATGTTACCCATAGAAATATCACACAAACATTGAAAAGTCTAAAGAATGCATTATATGTATGCAGCTGATGCATGAAGCAGCAGGTATAGCGATGAAACTTTAATGAAAATTCAAACTTTCTTGCAATATTTCTGTATTCTAAGACCCCACTATTGTCTCAAAATCTGATTTCTACATAAAATGAAGCTTTTGAAGTAAATCAAAAAGTTTTTGATAAATTGTTTGCCAATTTGCCGATTCTTTTCATTAGTCATATACTTCAGTTTTTAGATATTGCTATTTCTGAACCACTGACAGCTGTAATTTTAATATCTGTCGGGAAAAATTCTAAGGTCTAAACAAATACTCTGAACATAAATTTTTTGGAGCTTTGCAAGAACTGTTCAACTTCAAATTATAGTTCTTTCCGTCTAAAATTAGCCTTTCTGATATTTGCGCAGGTTAGTGTCAGTTTACACCTTTCTCACAATTTCACAGGTTAGTATCAGTTTACGAAATTGATATCTTTGTAACCAATGAATCACAGAAAACGTCAAGCTGTCCAGCTACTCCTGCATCCCCGCAGAGTAAGCGAATATTATACAGAAGTAATTGATCCAGTGAGACTCTAATCACTCACATTAAATGCAAGCAACATGATAGAACAAGGTTCAATCAAGTTGAAAGAAAAACTACCAGCACCACATGATTGTACATCATTTAATACACTTTTGAAATACTGTCTCCAGTAAATATTCAGTCAGGGAACTACCATTTGACAGCTTTTTTTCAAAAACTACGGTAGGCATTTCATGTTTTACCAAGAGCTAATATTAAAAATAATTTCAAAAAATCTAAGTCTTTAAATATAGTTATATAATGGATAGGCCTTGAAGGTAATGGTAGCATAAGTAGATTGTTTTACTTTTATACCACAAAGCAGCAATCAGTTTATGTCCATGTCACTAGATAGAATAGTTTTTTTTATTTCAAATGAGTATGAATACCTTAAAATATCGTTGAAAAGGCTTCTTTACATTGCTAAGCAAGTTAACTGAGTTATTGCACTCTTTGTCTTCTTGCTGTAGAGAAGAACTGCAAAAGTGGATGGAATGATGAAGAAATCAGAAAGTTTTCTATGGTTGCCCAGACGCTGCTGAATGAGGGTCAGCCCATAGGAAGGTTTCTGGAAAAGCTTCAGCGAACAATTTCAGATCGAACAGCAGCACTAAGTTGCACCAGATACAGCAAATTGCTGCTAGAAAGCATAGCTCATCTTCCTAACTAGTTATATCACACTGCCTGTATGGCTAAGAATTAAAATAGTGTCTCACAGTTTTGACTATGCTGTGACATGCTGTCTTTGTGGATCATTTAATTGGTTTTCTTTATGGCCATGATTGGTATTATGGTGCACTTCATATGGATTCTGTCGCCTTGGGTTTAGCTTGCGCATTCGTATGTGCTAATCTAATAAATAAAGTCATAACTGGGAAACATTCATTTTTTGTAGTTGAAAAGCAAACAGCTTCAAAGTATTGTAAACAAATGGGTAGCTAATTCATCAGGTTAAAATGCATTTGCATCCAATAAACATGATATATCCAGGAGTTGCTTTCAAGTGCTAACATGGACAAGCAACTCCAATGCAAGACAGAGAACATATAAACACAGTAATTCAAACCAAATTAGGAGGCTTAACAGCGCATATTACTACAGCTTCTTCTTCTTAGAAAGATATTGAAAATGAATCTGGGAATCATCTCTTAGAGAATTTTTAGTTTTTGAAATTGGATTTTTTCTGTATTATGGCCTCAATTGGAACGAGTGTGACCATGTTTAGTTTAAACCTCCTATCAGAGGCTTCATGTTATCAAGCGGCCTCTTACTTTTCATATACCAAAGTTGACTCATATAGCGCAGTATTTGCTTTCATCAGTATTGAAGACCATAAGCCTAACTTCATCAACAACACTAGGTGCCGTCTTATAAACCCAACGAGATCTGAGATTTGAAAAATAAGTAAACACATCATTGACCGAATCAACCATAGCATTGTGAGTGCAACAGAAATCAACCAATAAAAAGACACCAAGTCCGTATTACAGTGGTTTAGTAACCTGCACACAAATAAGAAACAAACATTCATAGTATTCGATGTAGTCGACTTTCACCAATCTATCTCATCAGAACTGCTTGCAGATACACTGAACTTTGCCTCACTACACACGCACATAACTCCAGATGAGCGCCACATAATCATGTACAACAAAAAATCTTTCCTAGTAAGCTTAGATACATACTGGAAAGAGCGAACTGCAGAACTCTTTGATGTAACAATGGGTAGTAACGATGGAGCGGAGATAGCCGAACCAGTGGGTAGTTTCCTACTATACCAGATTACACAAAACATACTGATGCAAGTTTGGCTTATACAGGGATGAGAGTCTAGGTATAATCAAAGACACCCCTAAACATGCAGATATGACTAAGAAAGGAATATGTAAGATATTCCGCAAACACGGGTTGAAAACAACCATTGAGACAAACAAGGAAGTTGTCAACTACCTGGACGCCACCCTCAACCTATCAACAGGCAAGCATTAACCTTATGCCAGATCTAACAACAGCCTATCATATGTGAATGCGAACTCCGATCATCAACTATAAAAAATAAAAAACATCCTTCTCTCCATCAACAAGCGACTCTCAGACATATCATCAGTTGCTGAAACCTTCAACAAAGCAGTTCCACCATATCAACGTGCACTAAATAAAAGTGGATATAAACAACCTCACATTTGCACAAACTTTGACTCATATCATAAATAAATGCATATAGACTCAACTTTCCCTGATTCAATGAAATGCGCAAAAGTTCTACCGATCTATAGAAACAAAGGCGGTAAGTCAATATGTAAGAACTACCGTCCGATTTCTATTCTACCACTGTTTTCAAACATTTTTGAAAAATTATCAATGGGCAAATTAAAAGACAGTTAAATGGTGCAAAAATTCTTCTGTAAAACACAACTTGGATTTCAGAAGAAAAAGGGTACAAAAGAAGCTTTGATTGAATTTGCAAATACTTCTTTTGCTGCTTTGAATGATGGGAAAATTATTTTAGGTATATCTTCATCGATTTTTCCAAGGCATTCGATACTATAAACCATGGTATATTACTTACTAAACTAAAAAGCCTAAACTTCTCAAACAAAGTCATTCGACTTCTCAAAAGCTATTTGTCCAACCGAACTCAAAACGTTTTCGTCAGCTAAAGTATCTCAGAGCTTTTTTTAATTTCTTGTGGAGTTCCTCAAGGTTCTATTTTAGGGCTTACTTCGTTTTTGTTATACATAAATGACTTGGTGAAAACATCTCAAACTTTCAAAACTAATCTTTTTGCCGATGACACAAGCCTTTTTTTTTCTTCTAATGAACCGGATGACAAAATTGATTTAACTAACCTCGAACTGGATAATGTAAAAAAAATGGTGTAACATAAACAAACTAACCTTAAATTTAGAAGAAACGAACTACATTGTTATCAAAAAATTCCAAAATACATTTTCCTTGACCAACACTATAAATATTAATGACTCCCCATTTATGAAGCCAAAAATGTAAAATTCCTTGGTATAACTATAGATCCCTCACTAAACTGGTCTTCTCATATTAGTCGACTCAGACTGGATTTACATAAAAGCTTAGGGCTGATTTATCTAGCATCTTCCTATTTACCTTCTCAAACACTAATCTTGTTGAACAACTCCCTTATAAATAGTAAAATTTTGTACTGTATCGAAACTTGGGGAAATGCACTATTTTGTTATCTAAATAAGATTTTAGTTATCCAAAAAAGACTGCTCAGAATAATCTTCCATAATCCTCTCACTCACTCATCCGCTCGCCTGTTCAATCGCGCAAAAGTTCTACCTGTCCACCAACTCTATACTCTACGAATCTGCTCGCTCGCTCATCATAAATTCTACAACTGCACTTCATTAAACCACTCTTATCCCACTTGTTATTCCCAGCTCTCACTCACACTTGCTACTGCCTCAACTGCTTGTGGGCAAAGACAGGTCGCTTACCAGATGGCACTAGCGTGTAACTTGTTGCCTGCAAGTTTACGCCTGGAGGACAGAGTTATTCTGGGTGGGTTGTGTTAGTAAATCAATTTTACGATTTTTGTTTCTGCCTTGACTGCTGTTCTGGGTCCCGCGCCATGATCGGCTCTGCTGTTGCCCATGTGGACCCTCATTGCTAAATTTTTTTGTCACATTTTTTCTATGTAGAAGATTAATATGAAAATGCATACATACATACAACTGCACAAAACACCAACACTAAACACACAAAAAAATGAAGCATCATATAGTACAACCCTGTGTACAGCATTAAATGTCACAACCAATGTTGGAAAAGCGTCTTTGAACTTACTAGATCAGGAGTTTCCGAAACCACAGGAGCTCAATAGAATATTCAACCGCAACACAGTGAAAGTGTGCTACCGCTGTTGTAACAACATCAAGAATATCATCAACAGGCATAACAATTATCAGCTTAACAAAAACAAGCAAGTTGACAAAACCGGGGCGTGTAACTGTCACAATCCCACAAGCTGCCCATTGCAGGGACGCTGCTTAGCAAAATCAGCAATATACCAGGCAACCATTTCATCAGGTAAAAGAACAGACGTATGTTGGACTAACAGAAGGACAGTTTAAACTCAAATATATCAACCATACTGCTTTATTCAGGCACAGAGAGAAGCAGAATAGCACTTAGTTGAGCAGACACATATGGAACTTAGAGGACAATGACATCATCTACTGTATAACCTAGAAATTAATGAAATACGCTAGCGCTTACAATAACGCTACAAATAAATGCAATCTCTGCTCCTGGGAAAAATACTATACTGTATGCAAGCCAGAGAATTCATCCCTAAACAAAAGAAATGAAGTAGTAGCCACTAGTATACATTCAGAATTTTTTTTATTGAGAAGAGATGTAACTCAAGCCACTAATTATAATCACAAAGACATCTCATCGTATAACTGAATATGTATATAACGTTGTATGTGATTAACATCTTTTATCTGATGATTGCCCCTCACTAGATAGGCATGAAACTATTAGTAATAAATTATGTTTAAACTCAAACTTTTAGATTTTATTGAAGTAATGTATATATGTATATATATAAAATACATATTCAGAGTCGTCATTACCTTCTCTAGGTTATAACACTCTTGAATTTTTATTTTACTCAACGATCGCGAGGAAATTTTTAATAACATTTTTTGACCTGTTGCCTTTTGTTTATACCTGGCCATATTTGTCGACCTTTGTCTCTATTAGTGCGCATTCCTGTTCAGTGCAGTAGGTCGATCGGTGACGGTTTTATTGCGTATAAAATCATCGCTTAGCAAGTCCCTAATTATTTTACAATATTTCATTGCCTATGTCATCTAAATACTGTTGTTATGGTTATTGCCCCCCTCTGATTTACCTATATACATACATATATTAGATTAGGTTACCACTAACAATAATAATAATTAGTAATACTTGAGAATTTATTATTATTATATCTAATAATATTATATTTATTAGGATAAAATCGTTATCATAATAATAAACAATTTTCATTTCTATCAAATGTTATTATTTATGTTACTTGATCTTTGAGTTATTACAATTATGTTTGTCGCTTGCCAAAAATTTGCATTTTGGTGTTTGTTATTGTTTCTTTGCTTTAATAATTACTTGACCAAGTACTATAGATTAACTTTTAAGTCATTAGGTTCATGATGTTGTGCAGAGTTATGCTCTCATGACACTAGCCCACTTTCCCTATCAATTAATACTACTACTGTGGTTTGCATTTCCGATTTTGAGCTTTTCACACCTACTCGGATTTCCCTGAGCCAATCATCAAATATTTTCATCTCGTGCTCTTCAAATCTTTCTCTGCAACAAAGCACAAGTGTTTCTGCATTGGGTTTCACACATTTATTTTCTGTTTTGCGTTGGTTTTGTACCGTTTGGAAGTGATTTCAACACAGGTATTGGCAATGTTTTAGGTTTTGTTTCGTTTCTTTCCAAAAAAAACTGAAAATATTTCCATACATAGATAATGAAAGAAATTTGTTAGTTTTGTTTTGGGTTTGTCCGTTTGCTTTCGTACAATCTAAAGCCTTTCGACGTACAAATATTTTTTGTTACTGTTTTGGGCTTGTTTGTCTTGATCAACTTGACAGTCAGTCTCTCCTCATACAATTCATTCTTTGTTTTGTGTTTTATAAACTGAGGTGGTATCCAATTTTTTTGGATCAGCTGCAATGCCTAGAGAAAAGCGAAACTCCTTTTTGGGCAGGTATGTGTAGAATGAGGGTCAATGAAAGTATTAATGAAACTGATTTAAGGTTGCCATCTAACCGTTTGGGCCGCATTGTAAATGCATCACAGCCCATCAATAACAATGTTAACTGCCTGAATGCGGCATTTTTGTATGAACCAAACATACACTCAAGTTGCCATAGGTCAAATAACTGCTATTTATAGGTTTTGTAATGCTAAAAATTGGGCCGGAGAAACGTCAGATATGTGTTGTTCAGGAGGTAAAGTTAAACTACAGGCACTTCTGACTGAAAACACAAACAGGGCAAGGTGTTTTAGGATCGAAATGCGGAAATCCAACGCATCCCTTATGATGACCTCTTTCGGAGCTGAGAAAGAATTAACAGACAGAGGTTTTTTAATACCTACAAAATTCAAGGCCAGTGTCACCACATAATAGGTGCACTTTTGCCTTCTCACAGTGAGCAACCAAAATATTTGCAAGTTTTTTTCATGGGCGGCGGTGAGCTAAAAGCAGAACAATGCTGCAATCACAATCAAGGTGTGAAGTATGAGACAAGTTTTGATCGTCAGCAAATGCTTCATACTACTCGCCCATATGTAAGTAGTTTAAAATTTGCATTAGAGCATATGAAAGTTGGCTCCATCAACTATAAGTTAATCATTCATGCAGACAAAAACCTTCAGGAGAGCATGAACTTCGATTTAACACTCCCGTAGTTAATGAAATAGCAATCGTCATGATAGGAGAGCAGTATGCCAACAGAGACATTGTCTTAAAACAGAGAAACAACCAGCTCATAAGAATTTGCAAAACGCATAGGTCTTCTGATTGTCCGCAAAGCCCTTTTTCATTTCCGAGAGCAGGAGATGGCTATAATAACCTTGAAGTGTTTCAGGTGAACCCTGTTACTGGCCCCTACATAAGCAAAGAAGTTTCATGGAGATTTTTATGCATATCGCTTCATGGCTAAATCCAATTATTTCAACCAATTGTTGCGATTTTAATAACTTACAACTCAGCTGTTTGTTGAAATGTATGCAAAAATGGAAAGTGAACGATTGTTATACATTCAGTACGTTCATCTACAAGATTCAATAAATATTGATGGACACGCTCGCAATGTGGGCCAACAAATTATTCTGCCATAAACATTCACTGGCGGTCCCTGATACATGCTTGAAAAAACAAAAGATGCAATGGCTTATGTGAGAAAATAGGGTACGCCCGATCTCTTCATAACTTTAACCTGCAATCCAAAATGGCAAGAAATCTCTGATGAGCTGATCGCAGGGCAGACCCATTATGACAGGCATGACCTAATTGCGAAGGTATTCCATCAGAAACAAAATAAGTTACACTGCCTGCTTAGAGATGGCAAAATATGTACACTATAGAATGGCAAAAGCGTGTCCTGCCACACTCTCACACTTTGATTTGGTGTGAAGAAAAAATTCACACAAACCGTATTGATGATATCCTATCAGCTGAGTTCCCAGATCCAGACCAGGATCATGACTTGCATGACATCATAACATTTCAAATGGTTTATGGTCCATGTGGAAGTTTCAACATGAATGCGCCATGCATGCAAAACAGAAAGTGTTCCAAGCGATATCCACATCATTTGCTAGAACACACTAAGACAGGTCATGATGGATATCCACATTACAGAAGGCATCACCCAAATGACGGTGGATATACTTCTAAAGTTAAAGTTCGATGGGGGGGGGGGGGGGGGGTGAAGTTGAAGTTGACAACAGATGGGTTGTTCCTCACAACAAAATTCTCTCTAAAACATTTCTGCTATATCAGTGTCAAACACTGAAATTCGCTGAAAAGTATAAAGTATGTTTGCAAATATGTGAATAAGGGTTCAGATATGGCACCATTTGGGGTTGAACAGGAACCGAAAACTCGAGATGAAATCAAGTTGTATCAGACCGGCAAATATGTGTCCAGCAATGAAGCAATTTGGCGCATTCTTGGACTTGACATACATCGAAGATACCAGACAGTAGTAAATCTCCCGGCACATTTAGAAAATGGCCCGAGGGTATACTTCACAGAAAAAGATGCACTTGACTGAATACAAACTCCACCAGAAACCACTCTTACAGCTTTTCTCAAGCTCTGTCAAGAAGATGAGTTTGCAAGATCTTTGCTTTACCAGGATGTTCCAACCCACTATAAATGGAATAATAAGAAATGGTCCACCGGGAAACAAGGAAAGCTTGTACCTGGTTGGCCACAAGTTCGCTCAACTGATGCGTTTGGTCGTGTTTATAGTGTACACCCTAATCAACATGAGTGCTACTATTTGAGATTGCTCCTCCACACTATCAAGGGGCCTCAATCTTTTACTGACCTTAGAACTTGTACCCATAACGTTTACAGCAGTAACAGGGGCATGTGCAGTGCATGGTCTTTGAGAGGATGGTCAGCATTGGTTCCAAACTCTTGAGGATGCAGCAGTGTCACAAATACTTTCTCAGCTTAGACAGCTTTTTGCTATTATGCTTAACACATGTGGGCTACCGAATTCTCTTGGTCTATGGAAATCTCATAAAAAAATTTAGCTCAAGACATCTTTAATGAAGCACTTATTGATTTACAAAAGAGAATGCAGTCCATGGGTTTGTCTGGACTTGCAAACTTTGGTCTACCAGAGCCCGAAGTAACAACCGAAAATGCCTTAGCTGAATACCTGCAGGCAATTGGTTATAAGATAGATCAATTGGCTAGTTATGTCCCAGAACATGAAACCAAGATGGTAGATTGTCAACATTAGGCCTTTACCACCATCATGGCAAACATAGACTGATACAAGAGGTATCTTTTTTCTGCATGCACCTGGTGGCACTGGTAAAACATTAGTGACAAATCTGATTTTGGCTAAGGTGCGGCAACAGGGTATCATTGCATTTGCGGTGGCATCGAGCGGCACACTTTTAGATGGTGGGAGAACATCATCATATCATCATCAATCATTATTATTTTAATGAAGAATAAGTAGTATTATTCGATAAATAATACTTATTTTATTCTTTAGTAAAATAATGATGATATGGTGAGTGAGTAGTAGTAGACAGTTATAGTAGTAGTAATAAATGAATAATCTTGGTAATTATTATAATTAAATAAATTATTAATGTTAACTTGACCATCATCATATTCGTCAATAAATTAACGTAAATAATTATAATGTTATTGATTATTTAACTTTAAAAATAATAACAATTATTATTATTAAATCATCGGTATCAATTAATAGAAGAGTAATTTTGTTATTACTTATTTTATTATCAACTTATTATAATAACGATAATTGCTCAACAAAAGGATTAGGTGACCTGTGACATTTGTAGCAAGAACATCAAAACTACTCACTCTTCCACTAGTAATCTCTATTCTCACCTTTCAGTACACCATCACAAAGAATATGTAACAATAGCTCCTAAGGGTGGTACTGGCATTGCTAAACGTCGTCCAATGCAGCCCTCTGTTGATAACAGTCAGAGACTACTCATGTCTATGGTGCCATACAAGCGCGATTCTGACAGGCATGTTGACATAACTAATGCTGTAATGACATTCATTACATCGGGAATGATTCCTATATATACAATAGACAAACCATCATTTCGAAAACTGGTAAATACCTTAGATCCTCGATATGAAATGCCCGGACGAAACTTCTTTAGTAGTACAGCAATACCAGCATTGTACTCTAGATTGAAAGATGATACAACTAGAAAGTTAGCTGATGTTACGTTAGCTGCACGATGGATGGGTGGAGCAGCGCTTGCCGCAATCCTTATGTAAGCTTGACCGTTCATTTTATTGATGACAATTGGCAACTAAACACCAGATGCTTGCATACCATGTACACTCCTGAAACTCACACAGCAGAAAACCTTGCTTCATTTGTTCGAGAAGGCCTACGTGAATATGGACTAAATGTCGATGCAATTTCAGCCATGACAACAGATAATGCTCGTAATATGATCAGCGCCTGCCACAAGCTGAAAGTTCTTCGTGTGGGATGCTTTGGCCACATATTGCACAATGCAATAAACAACTCCTTGAGCTCTAATGAGTCTGTTACCCGGGTCTTGCAGTAGGAAAGGAAAATAGTGTCCACTTTCAGCTACAGTCTTCAATATCGTGCCAAGCCTTATAAGTGCCAAAAAGAGCAAAATGTACAACAAAGAATGCTCATTCAAGATGTCGCTACATGCTGGAACAGTAAATACTTGATGATGGAGCGAATTGTGGATAATCTTCCTGTCATAACACAGCTGTTTTCAGATGGTAAGATCAAGTGAAGACATTTTTCATTTTCTTTTTGTGTACATTGATATATTTGGTTGAATTTTGTTCACTATGCCAGGACTCACTGTTTGTTTCATGTTTTCACATGATTACTACAATTATTTTTTTTGCTTGGTATTTTA
>CALYOO010000015.1:215703-248551 GCA_945261195.1 Cryptosula pallasiana | reverse complement strand
TATCCTAGCTAATGGATAACGAAATACATAGTTTGCCAAAGTACAAAAGCCTTAACTCCTTGCTGCAGCGAAAACATGGTGGCTGATGTGACCTTAAATTTTCAAAGAGATGAGACCTGCCCAGCAACTGCTGTCACTGCATGCTTTCATCAGGCAGGACAACTCAACGAAAGTTGCCATTGCTGTTTGCCATGACTAGGGGAGATGAACAGACTACATGGAGGTGAGTTAAGCAGAAAGCATAAACCCAAAACACCAAAGTTCTAGTGATGTTTGTAGAAAGTCATAGCATGATAGCCATAATTTTGAGAACCACATTTACAAGTTGTTTGCGCAAGCAATAAATGTGATTATAATTAAGTAAAAACAATTTTTTCATATATTATCCGCACCATCATACTATTTGACATTGCTATGGAATGTAGATGCAGCACAGAATGAAAATTATATTTGCGCCCTTTGACAAATTATCTTTATTTGAATTTATTTTGTTCAGATAGTTCAGTGAGCAAAAAGCTAACTTGCAAGTTGTGTAGTATCTAAAAAAACACAAGCTCCAGTCTGTTTGTGACCAAGCATAACTTGATCTAATCATTGATCGACATACCTTTCAACAAACAGGTCCCAGGTTTTACTGCAAAAAATAATGCTCTGAAATATTTCATGTAAATTTTTGGGTTACGCTGTAGATATTTTAAAAATAAACGAGCTGTCACCAACCTGTGCAGTGAATATGCCAGGGCTGACATTGAGCTAGGTAAAAGGAAACATGAGTCATCATTAGTTCTTTTTTCATAGACAATACACAGAATGCTTTATTATTGATAAGGGAATATAATTATGGAATACACTGTAAAAATTCAAAAACAAGTGTAAAGAATATTTGATTACCTTAGTAAACATTGCCATAGCCTTACTGAAATGCATTGTATTATGTAACTGTCTTATATCATATAATATTGGGTTGTGCTGCACCATAACCAAACCTTTGGTTTCGTAGCAACACACACTGCTCTAAGAGCTTCTTTCCCTGGAACGAAGGTTACCGGCTGCCACTTTCATTTGTGCCCATCAAATAATAGAAATATCAGAACTATGGCTCAGGTAGGCTATATCGAGAGAGTGGATGTAACTACTTGAGTAAGAACAATGACTGCTTTCACACTGGTCCCCATTGAATACGCATAGACTGCGTTTGGCTATGTTTGGTGGCACGCAGGAAGTAATGGCAGCAAGGTGCTGGCAATAATTTTAAAAAAATCGGTTGGGTAGCAGCTAAACACATCATGGCATCCTGGGAGCAGAATGTGTTTTGAACAAAGATTTGGACTAACAATGACTTAAAAGGCTAGCACCGGCCGTAAAATGACCTGAAGACCGATAACAACCCAAACTTCATCTATTAATTACCATCTTGTATAAACAAACGAAAAATGCCATATATTAAATGGCTTCGGAAAACGGCAGCTGCTAAAAAACGACACTGTGGATTGAACATGCTTTGGAATAAGTTGGCACTAAAGCCCCATCAATTGACAAATCATAAGCCTTCAGTATATATACTGTTTCACAATATAATATGAGTTTGCACGTTTTTTTTTACTTTTTTCCCATTTTTCATACCTTGCTAAGTTTCATCATCTCATGGTTTCACACATAAATGCACTTTAGTTCTTCTGTTATACCATTCAAGCTTGGACAGATTTTAGTGAACTGTTATTATTGCAAGTTTCCTTTGCCAGCCTACCAAAAATGTAGTATGTTCCATTGTCTGTTTAACTCTGTTGTAAGTTATTCCGGATTATTCGCGCATTGTTCATGAATTTAGTTTACTAAATCTATAAGCAACATCATTCTACATACGTGATAAGTAAAGCAGTAGAGTACCACTGACAGTAAATAAATTGGAAATAAAATGATCTCCCCAGTACTTAAGAAGGAACTAGGAGTTAAAAGGGTTCCCAGCACCAACTCTGAAAGCCAGAAGTGACCTTGTGTGGCAATACAATCCAAATGCAATTGGTCGGTAATAAAATCTCACCTCGCACTTGTTGCAAAACTATGATTAGTATGATGGAACAAATAAGTCTTATATAAAAGAGTTCAACATGCGCCTGCACCAGATATCTGATGTCATTTTTTGGAAACGGTTGATGAAAAGTCCAAACGATTGTCTACATACTTCAAATTTTGGATTATAGTGGTATGTGAGGGCTCGTTTCAGCTACAATTAATACATAGTAACAATTTATACTAATCGCTGATTGTACTCCATGCAAAAACGAATGATTTTTCTGTCATATGTTGATTAATAGCTGGGTTCTTAAATGTTAACAATAATGAATATATATCTTTATCAATAGTTATTTATCATTATTAATTGTTACTCATAATAATTATTCGTAGGTGTTTTTATGTTATCATTATTATTATTATTATTAAATAACAATATTATTGTTCTACACTATTATTATATTTTTTTCACAACCCAAGAAATAATTACTATAACTAACAGTGGTGGTGAATAAGAATATGCCTTATTGAGTACCACATCTTCAAACAAAATGAGTGTTGTTTCTAATAATTAATATAAATACTATTATGTAATAAAGTAAGAATGTAGTGTGCGATGGTTGGACGTCAATGAGTGAGGTCTAGGGTGAACGCTAACCTGACGAGCGGGGGACATCCGGGAGAGAGAGGCAGAGCCGACGAGCGACCGGACTTGAAGTACCAGTGGAGTACCAGTGCCTACTTCAAACTTATAGCAGGCAAAATCCCTCTCTAGTGCAGTACTTTACATGGTGTCAGAAATAGATGAACCCATGGTAGCCTCAGATGGAGCAAAACTGTTCAAGGTTTTGACAGAAATAATTTTTGCCTGAAAAAGAAAACTGGACAATCTGTGATAGTTTTCAACTCAGGTTTCCAACTTTTAGCAACAATCACAGATTCACAATAGCAGAGAGTAACAAATACAAAAAACTATGTAAGAGGGCAGATTTCTCAGGTGATATCCTCTCAGCAGCTTGGAAGGCCCTCAAATTGCAGTTTGAAGTTTATAAAGTAGCCAAGAAAATTTCGGACATGTCTGATGAAGGGCATATTTGTAATATGCTAGTCAAGATGGGAATTTCCAGTGTTAATTTATGCAAAATTTCAGTATGATTCTACGGTAACAGCTAAAAAGAAAACTCTGGCAACACAATCAGAATGTTTGATGAATATTTTTAACTGGTGAAAATCGGGATTTATGAAAGGACAAAGTTCAACACTATGAAACAGGATGAGAGTATCATACACCAATTTCTAGTCAAGCTACCGAGTCAAGCCGAGCAATGTGATTATGGACAGATGAAAAATGACCTTATTCGAGATAGGATAGTAGTAGGGGTCAAAGATGTTAAACTGAGGGAATAGTTAATGGACATTGATGAATTAGGTCTGAATAGGTGAATTCAGAAGTCAAAACAGTGGGTGATCAACCATCAGAAAACGCAAAAATTCGAGGACACGAAACCCGACAATCTAGACTCAATCGTTTCAACTCAGCCGAGAAACCCAACAAAGAAACCACAAGCTGGTCAAGACCCATGACCCACTAGAAACAAATCGTGCAAAAGATGTAGCAAAACTGTCCACAGGGGCCGTGACTGTCCAGCTCAATTTGCTTTTTGAAGGGTCTGTTCCGCTAAGGGTCACTGGGCCAGGTCGCCTCTCGACAACAAGAGTAAAAAAAATGAACAGGAATTGGAATCGAGTCAATTAGTCGAATATGCAGACATTTTATTCCTGGGGGACGATTTATGACTAGAAACAATGACTGAAACAGACAAAGCATGTTTTGGCACTGTTTGAGCAAACAATCACCCTATCAAAGTCAAAGTGGATACTGGAGCGACGGTGACTGCAATTCCTTTAGAATACAATGAAATACTGTCTCTCAGATTGAAGCCTGCTCGCAAACTGTTGAAGGCAGCAGGTAACCAAAATCTAAATGTTAATGGAGTCGCAGGGGTAAAAATGAAAATAAACGGAATGTCAGTGTACCGGGACCTATTGACACCACTTTTAGGTAAACCTACTATTGCTGGATGGAAAATGATAGCTTTCACTGACTCGATCAGCACGAAGCAGTGGAGAGAAAAATTTCGAAATCTTCTCACTGGCCTAGGTACCATGATAACAGCGGTGAAGATAGCACTCAAAGAGCAGAGCAAATTGTTTGCCCAAACAGTATCAAAAACCATTGCAGCAGCTAGATGACAATTTTCAAAGAAGGAACTACAGCAAATGGAGAGAATGGGGGTGATCAATGAAGTGGAAGCTCCTACAGAATGGTGTGCACCATGTGCCTCGTTGTAAAGAAGAACAATACAATCAGAGTTTGTATTGATTTCACTAGACTAAATAATGGGAAACTTGAGAGAACATCATCCCTTGCCCACAACAGATGAGACCTTAATGCCAAATTCTTCACAAAACTCGATGCTAACTGCGGTTACTGGCAGATGAGATTGGCCAAACGGAATCAGAATTTGACAGCATTTATTACACCCTTTGGTAGATATGTGTGTCATAGGTTGCCGTTCAGGATTTGCTCAGCGCGGGAAATATTTTGTGAGGGAGATGCAGAAGGTCCCAGAAGGACTCGTTGGTGTGAAATGTCTAATGGGTGACATATTGATTTTTGCAAAAGATCGAGGACACGACCGAAGAGTGGAAATGGTACTAGAGCGACTGCAGAAGTCGGGGACCACTCCCGACCCGGACAAATGTGAATTCAAAAAAACTGAAGTAAAATTTCTGGGTCATATTATCAACCAAGATGGGATACATGCAGACCCAAATGAAACCAAGACAACCAGAAAATTTGTTGATCCGAAACAGGAGAAAGATTTGCAGAGGTTCTTCAGCACGGTAAATTACCTGGGAAACATCTCTCCTGGTCTAGCAGATGGCTCTTACGAATTACGCCAACTCCTACAATATGATGCAGAGTGAGTGTGGGGCCCTGCTCAAACTCGCCATTCTGTTAAACTGAACAGTTATTGGCTTCAGCACCAATGTTGACGCGGTACCTGCTAGGAAAGGACGACTTACTCATTACATATGCTTCATCATATGGACTCGGAGCAGCAATATTGCAGGAAGTGAATGGTAACTGGAAGCCAGTGGCATTCGCGTCCAGGTCCCTCAATATGGTGGATATGAGGTATGGTCAGAAAGAGAAAGAAGCCCTTGCTATTTGTTGGGAGTGCGAGAAAAGTCATTACTGTCTTGCAGAACGCAAGTTCAAGGTGGAAGCAGACCACAAGCCCCTGATATCAGTACTGGGTGATAAAGAATTAGCCAAGCCACCCAAAATTAAATGTGAACGAGATGGTGTTTGAGCTCACTGAGGAACGTGTAGACTCATGCCAACAAGTAAGGAGTTATTGAATCTCTATGATTTGTTGTGTAATCTACGTCTGGTATGTACTTGATATTATCTGAACAAACGGTATCAAACTCTTGCAATTTCTGGTAACATCAGGAAAATATAATAGAGACCCAACAATACTATGAATGTTATGATTACTGAATGCCGCAACAACATCACAAAACTACGAGCCTGATATTTCAGACATCTCTGGAGGTGGTAAGCAAGTTTTTGCAATTGCCTCTGTTATAATCACGATGAAAGTTTGCAATAAGATAGGTAGCGCAAATGGGCGGCTTGCGTAGCATGAGAAATCTCTCCGTATATAAAAACGTAAATGGTAAATTTTGCGGTTTTTGGCCAGAGTAGGTTGATATTTTTTTTAAATAAGTCAGGATCTAAGGCTCACAGAACAAAAGTTCAAAGTTCATCTGATACAGAAAACTAGACCGAGACAGCATCAACCTTCAACTGTCCTTTCAGATAAAGCGCCAACGTGGTGGGATTTATTTTAAATGCTCTATCCATATCATTAATCTCCCAGCACTCAGAAATGTTGTGCAACATTTTGAGCCGGCAAGGTTTTTGCAAATTTCATCATGATTCCATAAGTGTGTTGTTTGTTTTTCACCATGTAATATATTATTACAGGGTTTTTAAAGAACTAATTTGCAGTATTAATAATTTTTTTGCTGACGATGTAGGCTGATAATCATATACCAAGTGACCGTAAAACAACACGGGCGGGGGGTGTGTGCGCCCAGTGTTCCAAGTTTGGTTCAGATTTAATGCATGAGGCTATGATAGAACTCTGTCGTCAAATAATAATATATAGTTATTATTAAATATTATTATAGTTTGAATGCATAATAAATTTACAGCAACAACAATTGATAAGGATAATGAACAATGTTGTACATGGTCAATGTAAGAAATCCTGTAACATCAATGGTGGCAAATAGGACTAACAACTACGATTTTTTTATTTATTTAATCAACTCAAAAAAAACTGTTATTTTATTTTTTTTAAATCAGTAGTATGTAATGATGAAAATAACAATAAAGAAAAGATAAAATCAATAATAGCAATTGAAAATAATAAGTAAATAAAAAATAATTTTTTTTAATTTATTTATTTATTATTTTTCAATCAATTCTTTTGATATTGAAATAAATCAACGTTTGAATAATAATGATTATCACAGTGAACTTTTTTATTAACAGTCACATCGAACATCGGGGTGGTCATCTCCTGTTTTCATTTCAAACCGTCATATTTTTATTTGATAATGCTGAGAATTCTCTTTATCATTTCTTTAATAATATGCATGTGTAGCAGAGGTGCCTTTAGTAGTCATTTTATTTTGTGGTTCATTGTAAGTATTGAAAGAAGTTTTTCATTGCAGATCTGAAACTTTCTTTGCACAAGGCACACACGCACACACTTACAAAAGACAGTTTTTCCAACTCCACTACTGTAAGTATTGTCATAGTACCTGTTACAATATATGCTGTCACTGAATATTGTATTTACATACTTACAAGCGCAGCTGAAGCAGTGTTGTAGCTATTATTTTTAATGTATTTTTGTAATTAATGTTGGAAAGTGTCACTGGAATACATCAAAATGTAATTTAATATTCATTCCTGCTCTTTCGGTCTTTAGAAAAGCTGTTTTACTTCACAGGTTCCTGCTTGTTTCAAGCGTGCAATAGTAGTAAGGAGTTGTTGATTAACTGTTCCTCTGTCCTGTCCATTTATTTGTTAATTTCTTAACTTTCAGCAAGAGTTAGTAAGCGAAAAGTTACTTTAATTATTATCTTTTAAAAGTAATCAATAGTTATCTGTTCAAAAGGTGTAGCCGTATATTGCAGTCACTGTAGCTGTATTATTATTACATTTTGATTAAATACGTATTGTGCGTAACATAAATTAGATATTTTATCGCAGTGAAGTTTCAATAAAATATATAGACTTGTAGTGGTAGTATTTGTAGTAGTAAACCTTACATCACTTGGATCTCATTTAAAAAACTACGAACATAAGAAGTGAGTTTCACCCTGTAAGTTGTACAAAATGGGTCTGGCCAATCAAGTTATTGATGAAATACAAAAATTTAATTTGGAACTAAGTACGCTATCAGAACTCCCTGAAATTAATAGCTATTGTGAAAAGAAATGGCCGTTTCAATGTGAGTGTTGTTAGCAAGCAATAGCAAGCAAATTTTGACTAAAGATTTCAGTGCAAAGGATTTAATGGAATTGCATGATAAATACAAGCAATTAGCGAAATCTGCTGGTCCTGGACATAAAAAGGGGGTTACTGATACGATTAACTTCTTAGGTAGAGTTTTTTTTTGTACCTGAAGAGCCAGTCTCTGGCGTAGTGAGTGAGCAAATTCCCATTTCTAGTCCAGCTGTTGAGATTTCTTGCAGGTCTTGTAGGTGCAGTACGCTAAGATTAGGTAAAGTCAAACTCGAGAGAGAGAAGAAAATTCAATGAAAATACGACTTGACAGGTACACTGCTAGATATTATCACTCGTTAAAGGAAAATACATACCTAAAATCCGAAAATGAGCAACTGGAACAGCACAACAAGATGCTGAAGACACTTCCGAGGAACAAGCGACAGCGAAAGAGTAATGCGAAAGTGCAAAAAGTCGACGAATTGAAATCTCAATTACTTGTGGCAAGGCAGAATGTTAAGGGGTTAGAAGCTAATTTGAAGGACTATGATTTGCGAGTTAGCGAGTTGAAGGAAGAGTTAGAGAGGGTCAGTAAAAATTTGTATAAAAAAATTGAAATGAAAGTAGGGAATCGATATACAGATGAAGTTCGACAATGTGTACCTCTGCGTCAGTACAGTTATCAACGAAATCGTCAAAATATTATTTAAACAAGATTTTAAGCCGTTGCCATGTGCCTTGTCAGCATGTAACATGGTTAGTGAAATGGGGTTATTGCGTTAGAGCAAGCCATGCAAGCGATGATGGATTCTGAGTACGTCAATATTTGCTGGGATGCTACCACTGTCGGCGCTGAGCATTTAAATGAATTGCATGTGAACACGAGCGTGGGGTCTTTTGCATTGGGGATTGAGCGATTATCGGATGCGAATACAGACGACTACTTTGATCATATAAAGCGAACTCTTGAATATGGGCGAAGGTTTATTCTGAATTAAAATCTCCAAAACTTGATGACGTCCTTGCCAACTTGAAAAAGCCAGTAACATCAACGTTGAGCGACAGAGTAGCAGTTAACCATTGCGTTTCCAAAAAGCTTTCTGAATATGTAGGTCACGATATCTTGGGACTTAAATTGTAACATACATCCGCTCGATAGTTTATCCATTGTGTATAGGAAGCTAACTAGGCAGTTTGAGTTAGAGCATAACACGACAACTGCTCTTTTTGGCAGCGATTCAAGGCTTTTGAAAGTTGTGCTCAATATCTCAAAAATGCGATACAAATCGAAAGGTGACCCTGCAGGATTAGTTTGGTTTCTCGACAACAATAACTTGAGCTCGAAGTTGCTAATGAGATATGTTGGAAATAGGTTTCATGTTCTGTTTGAGTTGAGTGGCAACATTTACTATATGCGTGAGAAATTAGTTGAGCATCTTAATATGACTTGACTCTGACTATTGTTGAAGAGGAGCTTCAAGTTTGTGGTTTGTTTGGCCAAGTTTTGACAGGGCCTTGAATGACATGTATTTATAGGAAAACAGGCCTGTCAAATTTAGATGTAAGCCTCTTTATCTCATGGTTTCAAAGCTGGAAGATTTAGTAGCTCATCCTAGGCTTTTATGGGATATGAGTTTCTGCTGTTTCAAATTTCCGGATTCCACTAAGTCTGCCCTTTCAACTGCTGTGCATGAAGCTCTATGTAATGCTGAGCCAAGTGAGCGATCTCTTGAACTTGCTCGGCGCACTGCTGAAGATTTTCTTACAGTAGTGAAGAGGCAAGCAGCAAGATATTTGCCCCGTGGTGAATTGTCTAGCCTAGAGCCCCAGATGGTTGTGCTGGGCACCAATGCACCTGCTGACAATATTATAGCAGAGAGCATATTGGGTCTCACAAACAATCTCATGAGAAAGTGTCCAAATGCTACTGGGGCTTACATTGCGTCTAAGACAGCTTTCGCGGTGAATAAAACGTATGATTGGCTCAGTACAATGTGTGGTGGAAACCATATCACCAAAGCCATCGCGCAGGCTCGCTTACATAAGCAGAGAGCTTTGGCAAACACACGGGCAATGAAGCAGGATCTTAAAGACAGGATGAGATCAAGATCTCAGCAAAGGGTGGATTTGCAGCATAAGCAAAAAACCAAAGTGCTGAAAGATTTCATCAAGCATCCTGCTTCATTTGCTGAAAATGTGAACCATTTGGATGCTGACATAGATTCTGATTCTATTGCCTTTGCACTAGACATCATTCTCCATCCATCCTTCTTGGAAGGAAAGAGTTTGGTGTGGGTGTGGAATGTGGATGGTGCAGATGTCCCATGGTACTACCGTGTGCTCAAATTGCGTAAGACCAAAGATCTCAAGTATAAATGTTTGATCTGGCAGCAAGACGAATCATTCGAAGACTCACAATCATATTTCTTTGACTTACACCACTTCATTACAGATTTATTATTTGGAGATGTATGGTTGTCCACTCATTAGTTCTTTGGTGGTCATCAGTATAACGCAATAATACCGACTGATGTTCCTCCAGTTGTATTGTTTTGTTGCTAGTCCTTTGGTGGTCATCAGTATAACGCATTAATGCCGACTGATGTTGCTCCGATTGTGTTGTTTTGTCGCTAGTCCTTTGGTGGTCATCAGTATAACGCGTTAATGCCGACTGATGTTCCTCCAGTTGTGTTGTTTTGTCGCTAGTCCTTTGGTGGTCATCAGTATAACGCGTTAATGCCGACTGATGTTCCTCCAGTTGTATTGTTTTGTTGCTAGTCCTTTGGTGGTCATCAGTATAAGGCGTTAATGCTGACTGATGTTTCTCCAGTTGCATTATTCTATGTGTTATTTCCTGTTTGTCATTGTTGCCTTTTCTGGGTTGGAAGTGGGATTGCCTATAATTACAATAATTTACTTATTAATATTATGCAATAATTATAATGACATCAGTATTGTATTATCATTAGTTATATATTCAGGATTTATTCTTTCTTTATTGCATGCATCCGTATTCGACTCTTTTACATTACGCATAGACTGTCATGATTTGTAACATTTTCGCCATTTCTGTTGTAGGCTTTGCTTTCTTGTACATGGCTGATTTTGATTAGTTAACTTTTTATGTTGTGGTTAGGTATATGTGAAATTGACATGCGCTTTGCCGGGTGGTGGCTGAGGTTAATTTTTTTGATTGGGTTATAACCTTGGGGCTGACTGTTTACAGGCTTCAATACAACATGAAGCTTCTCAACGCATGCAGTTGGGTATCGTTAAATTTCTTCCGCTAAGTTTCTTCCATAACTCCTTTTTGTTTTGTATATAACAAGTGCTAAGCTTCACATTTATTACTGTAGATGTCTCGTATATCGGTTTGTATTTGTGGGCACAGCTACATTGTAAGGCTGCGGCGACAAATAGCCAGACTTGTAAGTACTACATTGTTTATTTGCGTGTTTCTTTTGCCAAATTTTTGCTGTAGTTTTTTTTACATTGCCTGACAACTTCGTAGAGTCTCACGTGGAAGCTCCCATCGGTGGATGTTGCACTGCATGGCGTGCCTGGTGCTAGCTTCATAACTCACCTGTGAGTAACTAATCTAATTAACGATGTGCTTTTACTTGTATTGGCGGTTTGTTATACCTGTTCAACACCACAATGTATGTTTGTAGCTACCATCATATTATCCTGACGTCTTGGTCGTTCATTGTGGCGGCAATGCCTTGGGGTTCACTGATATGACTCCGTCACAATTGGCAGACACATTCATACATAAGTACATAAGTTGTGGTCGAAAAGTAATATTCTGCTGTGTGGTGCACAGAAAGTCACCACAAAACTTGACTGCTGAGGCCATTGAAAAACTTGCAAACCAGTTCAATCACTGTTTGAGAAAGAAATTGAAGATTCCCCATGCTTATTATTGGTGCCACCGTCGTTTGCATAGACATCTAGGCAGCGATGGTGTGCACTTTAATGAGCCTGGGGAAGCTTACTTCATGCTGTCTCTCAAATCAGCGATTAAGAACTATGGTTTGTAAGCAGATATCAAAAGCCTCACAGGATAGTTTTGTTGGTGTGCTTCTGTCGCCACACAGCTATTTTGAATTATAAATTGTGTTTTACTTCCTGTATGAATTAAATAGATTTGTTTATATTAAAAAATTTTGCTTTAGCTTAAACTTTTCTCTTCTGTAGTAACTTGGTTTTTCTTGGATTTTTTTAAATAGATTAATTTTAAAGTGTCTGCCAGCTGTGCGTTGTATTAGCTGAGCTCCGGTTGTTGTTCGTCGCAATGAACCACAACTTTTTTCACAACTTCACCCCACCTCACCACCTTCTCCCTACCACAGCTGCAGTCACAACCCTCTGATGTCTCTCCGTTGAAGTTCCTATTGATGGACAAAGTATTTGAACTATACAGCTATGGTTGATTCATATCACTGTCTGTAGTTGGTCTCCAAAAGTATTTATTGTGATTTGGAGACAACAATGCCTAGACCTAGCACAGACACTTTTCAACCTATTGATTTCAAACGGTTTTTGTTACTACTTGGTGGGCTGTATGGAATTGCTGATGGCTGACGTAATGCTGGTAGCTTGGTTGTAACGGTGCTGGTTCGCTGTTCATTTCTGATAGATATTGCAAATAAAAATTAATTGCTGCGTGTAAAATTAAAGACAGATACAATGTTTTTATATATGGATTTGTGCAAAAATAGTACCCTTCTTTCTCCAGTATTCTTGTTTTCTTACTTTTTCTATGAATGATGGAGTTAAATCCAACTCATTGTTGAAATGCATGGTCATATATATGGATTTGTGCAAAAATAGTACTCTTCTTTCTCCAGTATTATTTTCTTACTTTTTCATTAAATGATGAAGTTAAATCATCAAACTCATTGTTGAAATACATGGTCATAAGTTGTCAAGTGTCTCACTCTCCAACAAGTTTTATCTGGTTGATTCTAGAAAAATAGAAATAAATAGAAAGGTACAACATTAGCAATGAAACAAATATAATTGATTTGCACTCACTGAGTGCATGCAGTGGTTTCCATAAATATAATGTGCTAGGCAAGCGAAGCGGCTCATTAACTGCAACGTTGCGTTGCGCATCACACATGAGTGCATTTCAGCTGTGGTCAGTTGGTGGAGCTTGGTGTTGACATAAGGCAATGTTTTTTTGACGTCAAAGTACAATTTTTAAAAAGAAATCTTTTCTAAAATTGTTGATGCAAATTGAAAAAAATTTATGCAGTTGTGACTGCAAGACTCCACTGTACATGATGGTACTATTTTTGAATGTCTCGGTCTTTTATGAAAAAACTTTTTACACTACCTAAATTATAATAATGGAAAAGACAATTTCAATGTAAACAAATCATGCAGGTTTAAAAAGCTGCCTATTCTCAAGTCACAGTTGTATCAACCTGTTAAAAGCATCATACAGGCATTATATAGATAGACCAGAAAGTTTCGTTTCGTAGCGTGAGAACTGAAAATCTCTCCGTATAATATTTTGAATTATTTTTTTTGCCGTTTTTTCCATACTTAGTGTCACTAAATTTGTGATATTTTTGGAACTGAGGCCCACAGGAACAAAGTTCAAAGTTCATAAGCAAGAGAACACTACCCCGCATCAGAATCTTTTTTGCATACCCTTTCAACTCAAACTTGCAACTGGTGAGTGGTGTTTGAGATTGCTCTTCATATTTCCAATATCCCAGCACCCAGCATAGCACACGAGTATTCTGATGCAGCAGATGTGTTTAAAATATTTTCTTGTGGCCATTTATGTCTTGTTCAATTGTACTTATTTATTTAATGTAATAAAATAACATTTTTTTTATTTATTGAAGCACCGATTTTTATTTTTCACCACCGTCATGTAGCCATATCACCTCAGCTACTCTGCGAAGCCCCAATACGGGTCGGGTGCGCATCCCGACGCTTGTAAACAATGAGCACCTCAGGCTTTCTAAATAAAAATTGCTTACATTATTTAATCGTTATTTATTATAATAAAATTATTAATTAAGAGAGATTAAATTCATGGCAATTATTATTAAATGAATGAAAAAAGAAACACAGTAATGAAGTGGTCGAGTTGAATCAGTATGCACTCAACAGTAATAAATAATAATAGTTGTATATATAATATTATACTAATTAATTATTATTACTTAATTTTAATCAATTGAACTGTTCATATATATAATATTATTAATTATTACTTAATTTTTAATTAATTGAACGGTTCATCACTGTCAAAGTTGTTGATTATTATTATCATAGTAGTTATTCAGTTTATATTTATTTTGAAACATTTAAATGAATATTAATAATATAAATTATATAAGGATTGATATTATATATATATATGATGATCATAGATATTAATTATTATTGCTATTAGCTCTCAGAAATTTATTGATAATGGCGGTCAGTGGCAATGAAACAATTTTTTGTTTCCTGTTACTGTAACATCTTTAGCAAGCTCCTAATAAAGTCCTCTTTCACCATAATTGTTGTATCACCACCACATCCTCCCATTATTATACTCTGCTTCAGTCGCAACTAGTGCAAAAATCTATATGTTTTGCAAAAAAGTACTACCAATTTTTTTTTCGTTCATTCTTTCCATCTGCCTATGTTATAATATTCCTTGACATTGACAGCATTTCGATTGGTTGTATTTAATTGACAATGAATTTTTCATTTCAGATTTGAAAGCTTTCCAAACTTATCAACAAACTTATCGTCGTTTATTATTGCTGCCTCACTTTTCGACATTACTACTGTAAGTATTGTCATATAATCATTATCTGTCTATGTCTGAATATTGTAATGTATGCATGACAAACATAAATCTAGATATTTTTGCTTACAGATGCCTTCCAGAAGAGTGGATATCTGTGGCCACAGTTACGTTAGCAGGCTTCAAAATTTTGTGAGTAAAAGGGTAAGTTTTGCTGTAATCTTACCATATGCTGTTTTTTGTCAAGACCTGATCTTGGCACTGATGTGTTGTCTCATTTTGTAGAAGGATCCTTGGGATCTCCCCGGTGTGGAGATCGCGATGCATGGCGTGCCTGGTGCCAGGTTGTACAGTGCTCCTGTAAGTCAGTCAGATAAAAACTATCTTGTAATAATAAAAACTTTTCTCTCGTATATTTTATATGTGTATGGTACCGGTATGTATGTATGTATGTTTGTAGCTGCCTCCCCGCCATGGTGATATCGTGGTGGTTCATTGTGGCGGCAATGACATAGGTTGCACTAGCATGACCCCGTCACAGCTAGCAGATGCTTATATTGATAAATACGTAAGATCTGGTGGTGTAGTAATTTTTTGTTCTGTGGTGAACAGGGATAAGCCGCGAGACTCGACTTACAAAACCTTTGTCGAACTTGCAAACCAGTTCAACCGCCGTCTTAGAAATAGAGTAGAAGACATTCCCCATCCCCATTATTGGTGCCACCGTCGATTGCATGATCATTTATGCAGCGACGGTGTGCACTTTAATGAGCGGGGCGAGTTGTACTTCATGCTGTCTCTAAGACGCGCAATTAAAAAACTTGGTTTGTAAGCAGATGGCAAAGGCAGCGTATGAGAGTTTCGCGGTTCTTTTTTTTCCCTGTCACCATGATTAATTTTTCTAATGCAAATTGTAAATTAATTCAATCAGTTCACTTGACATGTTTTTTTTCTCAAGATATATTTTTCTTTAAATTCAATTGTCCTTTGTCTAGTGCGATTTTTTTTCGTCGTTCGATCGTCTTTCTTAATCTAGCGTAATATTTTTCTTTAAATTCAATTGTCTTTCGTTGTCTAGTGCGATTTTTTTCTTCGTTCAATTGCCTTTCTTTATCTGGTGAAATAGTTTTCGTTAAATTCAATTGTCTTTCTTTGTCTAGCGCGATTTTTTTTCTTCGTACAACTGCTTTTCTTTATCTGGTGAAATATTTTTCTTTAAATTCAATTGTCTTTCTTTGTCTAAAGCGTCTGTTAGCTGTGCGTTTTTGTGCTAGTTGAATCCTTGTCATTGTTTGCGACAATGAACTTCCTTTCCCTGATGTCTCCAGTTACAACCCCCTGATGTCTCCAGTATACAGTTACAACCCCCTGATATCTCCTGTATACAGTTACAACCCCCTGATGTCTCCTGTATACAGTTACAACCCTCTGATGTCTCCAGCATACAGTTACAACCCCCTGATGTCTCCAGTATACAGTTACAACCCCCTGATGTCTCCTGTATACAGTTACAAGCCTCTGATGTCTCCAGCATACAGTTACAACCCACTGATGTCTCCAGTATACAGTTACAACCCCCTGATGTCTCCTGTATACAGTTACAAGCCTCTGATGTCTCCAGCATACAGTTACAACCCCCTGATGTCTCCAGTATACAGTTACAACCCCCTGATGTCTCCTGTAACAGTTACAAGCCTCTGATGTCTCCAGAATACAGTTACAACCCCGATGTCTCCTGTATACAGTTACAACCTTCTGATGTCTCCAGCATACAGTTACAACTCCCTGATGTCTCCTGTATACAGTTGCATCCCTCCAATGTCGCCTGCCTCTAGTCACTGTCCACTGATGTCTCCTGTCCGCAGTCACAGCCCACTGATGTCCTATGCCTGCATTTACACCTCCGAAGTTACTACACTCATCTGCAGTTAGGACCCACTAATGTCATCCGTTTGCAGTTGCAACCCTTTGATGTCTCTCTTGTCAGCAGTTACATCCCTCTAATGTCGCCTGCCTGCAGTTACAGTCCATTGATGTCTCCTGTCTGCAGTCACAGCTCACTGATGTCTCCTGTCTGCAGCCATAGCTCACCGATGTTTCATGCCTGCATTTACACACAACCCTCTGATGTTTTGCAGTTACACCTCCGCAGTTATTACACTGTGATGTCTCTCATCTGCAGTTACGACCCACCAATGTCATCCGTCTGCAGTTGCAGCCCTCTGATGTCTCTCTTGTGTAGTTACAACCAACATATGGATTCCTCATAATATGTTTTTTCTGGTCATGCTGGTTAATTTAAATTATTTCTTTATTAGTTTTTATTTCGTGTAATATTGTTTGTAGGCTGCAGCCATTAACTAGCTGCAGTTCTAAGTATTTGCTTAGCTGGATTACTTGGAACAAATTAATATACAACATGCCAAATCTTTCGTCTTGTATTTTGATCAAACATACTTGACAAGCATTGTTACTCCCTTTTATTTTTTGGTAATTGATTGATAATATATATGAATAAATGTTTGCCAAGTTTCTGTCTGTCTTTCAACAGTATTTGACTGTCTTTTAACAGTAATTGATCCAGTCATTCTCTCTTCAAGTTATTGTTCTGTTCGTAGGTAATGTTCTGCCATCATTTTTCTGCAAAATACATGCAATTAGTGGTAGGAAAAATCATGTTTATCAGTCTTGTTTGCCAACAAGTATTGCTGCAGCAGCAACTTCCTATATCATTTAATTGTCTATGCGGCTCAAAAAATTCATTAACTGTAACGTTGCGTCACTGAACACGCTTTGCGGTCAGTTTGTGGTCAGTCATAATTACCTGGAACAATTATTTTTTGCATGAAGAGGTACATTTTTGAAAGGTCAATTTTGACCAGATTTGTTAATGTGACACCAACAAAATTTACACCACTGTGACTGCAAAGCATGGCACTATAAGCTGGTACCATTTTCAAAGGCCTTAGCCAATAATAGAAAAACATCCTTGACTACCTACATTATATAAAATAATACAAATTATTTAAATGTATCAAGGTCAAAAATGTTTGGGTAGGCACAAAAAATTGTTGACACTACTTTCAAGATAAAACATGACCAAGCAAAAAAGCAAGATAGTTCGCTGCTCTGCAAATTGAACACGCTCATGTGGTCAATTGTCATTGTACATGTTCTGCCGGTAAAGATAAGTTTAAACACTGTGTTGCGTTATTGTGTGCAGTCATTGATCTGCCGATGTCTGGGGTTTCAAAAATTCTCACAACCTTGGCTGGCACTAAACAACCAGGACAGTGGGGACCTGTTAGCGGATAACCTGTAGAATTAGGTACACAAGACTTGGGTGAGCTGACTCTCCATAAAGGGTGCCACAATCCTGACAATCAGACTGATGCAAAGACACAAGCTTAGAGAGTTGAGAAGAATCTAAAATATAACTACCTCCAGATGCATCTGATCTCCGCATAACAAGAAAACAGCTAGTAACACCGTGTCATCCATTTTGGCAGCAGATAATGACTGAGAGCAGTGCACGTGACCTGAAGAGCAACAGTTGTGTTTCTGCCATTCCTCTATCACAAACGGAGTTAGTTTATTTGTACATATCACCATCAATACACTCGAATACGCTATTAAAATACGAAAAAATATTTTTTCATTAATAGTTTTAACATCTTGCTTGAAAAAAAAAACAAACATTTCATTAGTAGGACCAGAAAGTAAATAAGCCATTAGTCCACTAGATCGAACTGAGGCGAGCAATGATGTTGGTTTTAGTTCTAGGTTTGATTCGTAGCAAACAGCCAGAGGCCATGCAAATGACCCTTAATAGTATGATCACCAAAAAGGCAATTGTTGGCTCAATTTACAATCTGCAAGATACCACAAATTCAAACACTATTGTTCAATAAATCATGTAAATTAATCAGCCAGATGAGCAAAATACCCGCAATCAGAAATAGCAGAATATTGAAGACAAAGCCAAAAAGTTTCACTGTTCACTCTGTGGGGAACAAATCAAAGAGAGAGGGATTATGTTGCACAAGGAATACAACTGGTTGGGAGCTAGTGTTGATGGGTTTGAACAAAGTAACCCGCCGCGCTGCCTTGAAACTAAGTGTCCACTGGTAAGTGACAAACACCATATCAATGCAAGTCTGAAAAATTTGGCAAAAATTATGAAATCATGTTTTTCAAAAGTATATGGTAACCAACTTGAGATAAACACAAATCATAAATATGCCAGATCCAAATAGCTTGTATGGTGTACACACTTGCACAATGTAACATACCTTTGCAACAGCAATGAAAGTTGCATTGACAATTTCATAGCATCTGTCAAAAAGATGTACCTGAAGTTGAGAAAATTATATCTAAATGTGAAATATTATACGAAAAACACATTTTACCGCTGTTATGGTCTGGTCACACACAACTTATGATCGGATCCGAATGTCGTGGCTGTCAAAGTCACGTCGGATGTCGTCTAATCTGAGCGGCGCCGTACTACGCCGTTGAAATTTTTCAGTTTTCCGACGCCGCGGCTTAATGTGATTGGCTAATCTATGTCCACACTGGGTCAAAGTTAATTTAAAAAAAAATTCCGCCAAAAATACTTGTACTAAGCTGTTGACATGAAATATAACTTGTGGTTATTATGATAAATTGCAAGAAAAAAACCTGATTATAATCACTATCACGATTGATTGTTTTTATTATGACTTGTTATTGGTGCAAAGAATATAATAATAAGCAAAGTAAATTAATTATTATTATCCATAAAAAAAATATTCATAATGATTAATTGAAAGATGTTATTTACTAAATACTGAGTAGCAAATAATAAATAAGTAACAAGAATAAATTTCTGTGATTGAAAATAATTATCATAATTTACTGAACATTATGATTATATTCATCATAATATTATTGTGAATTATTAGTTTCATCGTTACTTGTTTTTCTTTGCACCCACGGTGCCGAAGTCACGATTGCCGTCAACGAGTGTAGCCTGTAGAATCCGTTTCCCGGCAATCAGTTCAGGCATCGTGTCGAGCTTTGAGTGCTGCCGGGAGAGAACAAAGTCATGTGTGTGGCCAGACCATAGTGTCAGAGAAAAGCTGACAAGTTTAAAGATAACATATATACCTTTTTAAACTTTTATAATTACTGAAATAATGAAATAGTGACAATGCAATAATAGGCATTGCAGGTTTTTCAAGTTTGCATGTTATAAAACTTTGCATTAGCATTAAACAAAAACTAAATGGTATACAATCATGTGTAGACAGAACTTTTTGGCTACAGTGACACTGAAAGTCCAGTTGGAAATTGAAAAGTATATGCAGTCTGTCAGTTGACCAATAGTTATTATGTATATGGTTGGTGGTCGTGATCACCGGTGAGCCGCCTAGATGTTTTGCTATCAGTCACCGCTGCCTTATAACGCAAGAAAGAAAAATATTTAGAAGAAATGGGTAACTAGGAACTTTGTATTTTAGAAATTATGATCTTCTAACAAAGCGATGTGGATGATTCAATTGCAGGAGGATGCCTTGTTGACAAAAAATGGCACCAACTCACAAGAAACAAAATCTTGTGAAAAACTGGTGCGACTCAAACAAACTTACTTTAAATGTAGATAAAACTAATTACATTGTACTCAAAGCTCACCAAAACACACGCTCATTATTAAGTACTTTAAATAAAATAGAAGATTCTCAATTGGAAGAGAAATCAAAATAAAACTTTTAAGAGTTAAAATGGACAAAAGTCTATCTTGGAACTTACAAATTGAAAAAAACTTGGCAAAAAACTAAGACCCAACATAGAAATGCTAATTGAATGCTCGAGATTGTTACAAAGAAAAATATTGCTTTCAATTTATAACTGTTTGATTAATTAAGAAATAAGTTGTTGTGTTGAATCCTCGGGAAAGGCCGGAACCACTATCTTAACCCAAATCCACTTTTTTCCAAAAGTCATTAATTTTACTTGTTCATTCAATTTACAAATACAAGCTGGTAATACATGCTCATAAAACTTTCTACTCTACCTAATCTCATTTACATCACAATTGCTTGACTCGTGCTTCCCAACTTGACCTAATTCTACCAAAATCGACCACTGCTGCAGGACATCGCAGAGCGAGTTATCGGTGTGCTTCTATGTGGAATGGGCTGCTGAGTTCAATTCGATCTATGAAAGGGGGGGGGGAGAATCGCTTCATGCAAGCTCTGAGGCATCACCTACTCAACACGATGTAGAGACGACTGCTGACTGCCAAAGTACCGGGCCTGGCGCTTCGACTAGATGCAGTGCTATTGCACCTTGGGCCCCAACATTTTCCCTGCTGCCAACCTTTTTCCATTACTATTTTTTCTGTTGAAATAAATAAAGCAAAACAAACAAACAGCGCAATGGTTGTCTTATTGATTTAAAAGTATTAATGAAGTACAGAAACAACGTGAAAAATTTTCAAACCATGCTGTGAGAAGAAAAACGATCGTTGTTGTCTCTAATTGAGAGTGCAATATTTATATCCTCTGATCATGTCCTTAGTTTCTACATATTTCCATTGAACGAGACTTGATGTATAAGAAACCAAATATTGTCTTCCTTTGTGTTTCAGCTGTATTCATCTCAGTGTACAATATTTGATGCCATTTATGCGGCGAAAACTTAATTGTGACATGCTAGCGATTGGAAGGACACCACCATGATGGAGCTCCAAGAACCCTGCAGGGAGACTATATCTCAGCTCAATCTTGGGCTTCAGAGCATTGGTATCATGAGGGCGACGTCAAACACACCGGAGAATGAAATCCAATAGTGCGTTGCTCCATACATGGTCAACAATTGTCCACTCGCTAGAATTTAGAGAATCGTGATCATTTGGTTTTAATAATCGTTTTGATAACCCAACTTCAACTGTATGACGATAAATTATAAATTATCATACGTTATTCTGCTATTGTCGATTTTGACAGTTGTTAAGACATACATTGATTTTGATGTAGCTAGCATATATATGAATGAATTTTTTTGCGGTAGAAAGTATCAAATTCGATTATTCTGTATATTGCAGTCGGTTTTAGATGCTCTTCAATAAAGGAGCTTCAGCTGATAAACACACAGCTGGATGGTGAGCTTCAAGATTCATACTGTTATGATGTCACATCAACATTCATGTACAGCCAGAATATTATTGTAAGCTAAAGCCTTCTTTTTACTTGTTTCTTTCCCTTAGCTAGGTAACTGCTTTCGTTTCAGCTTTTTATATGACGCTAAACATAGATAAAAGCATTGACTATAAAGGAAACGCCTTTGCCTGGAATAATTAGTTTTTTCAAAAGTTACCAATAAACATTCGTTCAAACACTGGAACTGACTAATCAAACTAAGCAAAAAATTGAATTCACCAACTTCTAGTTATACAGAAACATAACGTAAGTACATTGATAATGATGATTGGAAAACTTGATTATGCTACAAAGTACTCCGATGTTGCTACTCACAGCTAAGAGCTCCAAACATGGCTTAAGCAATTGATAAACTTGTGGTACTGTTCAGCAACAGCAAGAGTTGAAAAATCTTCTACTTCAAGAAGTAAAAGACAAGAAGGCAACAGCGATAGCTATACCAAAGTTTTATGAATTTGATCTATCAACAAAGCTACTCACAGACTACATGGACAGATTCAACACCATTGTTACTGCGAACTCCATATCGGAGGAAAAACTACCGCGAGTTTTTGGAACAATCGACGACCAGAATTATACAAAGAGCTAAGCAACATGGCAGCTCAATTGACTTCACCAACTCCCAATAATGAGTTGACAATGACTGAAATGGTTGCACTTTGGAGGGAAAGATATGACTCGGCACGTTTTATTGTACGATAACGCTAAAAATACTGAAGTGACATGCAGCGCAAACCAGGAAAGGCGATTCAAGAACTTGCAGCAAGGGTACGCCAAGACGCTACAACTTGTGCATTGACTGACATTTAAGACCCACTGGACGAAACACCGATGACCAGATTCATATTTTGTGAGAGCAATGAAGCTGTACTAAAATTACTTTTTAAAATCAAGGATGAAGAGCTTACTTTCCACAGAGGTATTCAAATTGCGCAAGAGACCGAGGAAGCAGCCAAAGTTGCCCAAGAGACTTCATGGCACCCAGCCAAATGTCACCAAAGCTTCTTCCAAGATAAAGACTTCAATTCCACGGCAGAAGCATACACGAGATCCAGCCAAAGAACAACCGAAGAATCCATGCTACAGAACTGATGGAATGGGACATGGACTTTAAACTTGTTCCCAGATAACCAAGTGCAGTTTTTGTTCAAAACTTGGGCATATTGAGAGAGCTTGCATTAAAAATAAAAGAACTCAGACCAAACCAGTAAAAAAGACTGTCACACTGCACACCACATTGACTTCTACCAACTCTCTTCCAGGACTACATGAGGAGATAAAACTACAAGGGAACAGTCTCACTGTTGAGTTTGACAATGGAGCCGGAAACGATTTTATATCAAAAGATATCTGGAAGCAATCAGGAAAACTTGTCCTTCAGCCTTCACATGTCAACTACAAATAAGCTTCAGAACACATTATTGAGACTATTGGAAGATGTGGAATTAAAGCTAGACTACCTTTTAAAGAAGACACAACTCTTCAGTTTGTAGTAAGCACTGTCAAATGTCTCAATCTACTGGGACCATCAGTTATTCAAAAATCGCATCGATGATAAATGACAGGAGGAAATCAGATTTACCATATCGAGCGATTAACCTGATATAGCTTTGCAGAAAAAATGTAGAAAGCCATGTGGTGAATTTCCGAATTTGTTAAAAGATTAACTTGGATGTCTCGATGACTACGAGCTGAAGATTAAGTTCAGATCTTAGGCTACACCCAACTGCAGATTCCACTCAGTACTATTTTCACTACTCGATGACTTAAGCAAAGCTTGTGCTGCATAAATTCCAAAAAATCATTTGGGAACCAACACAATTCAATGATTATAGCACACCAGTAGTACTGGTGAAAAAAACTGAAACTACCAGGTCAAGTGTCAGGAGACATCAGGGTTTGCGGAGACTATTCTAAGATGGTAAACCCTCAACTGGAAACGCACAGAGAGCTCATCCCACTTCATGAGAATTTGATCAGAAGAGCAGGAGGACATGTATACCAAAATAGATCTAGCGGACACCTACAATCAAATACAAGTAGCACTCTAAAGCCAGAAAAGATTAGCTATGTCTACACAACAAGGGGTCTTTCTACAGAAAATATTACATTTTGGAATCAGTTCAGGACCAGGTCATTTCCATGAGATCATGGAGCAGCTAACACAACTTCCAGAAGTTGCAGCCTACTTGGATGATATTTTGGTGAGTGGAGCAGATAGCAATGGCCATCCACAGAACATGATTGTTGCAAAGATTAAAAGACAAGAGACTGAGACGTCGAATAGACAAATGTTCATTTGTCCAACCTGTAGTAGAGTATGTGGGACATAGGCTTACTAAAGAAGGGCTAGATAAAGGAGAAAAAGTTGATGATGTTCTGCGGATGCCTCCAACTAACAATTTATCAATGTTACGATCTTTCTTGGATCTACGCGAACAAGGAGGAAGGAATCCAGAAACTATTCAGTTGGAGATGCTTGCATCCACTCTACCATGGACTAAGATGAGTTGACTGACAAATACGTTATAAAATTAGAATCAGTCCACCAAAGATGCCTGACTGGTGCGCCACTTGCAATTGTCTTGATAATAGTGAAAGGCATCACGAAATTTTTTTTTTACAGGTCAGTAACATAAAAAAATGAAACGATTAATTTTGGTTTATCCTACAAGCATTAGTCTTTCACGCATACATAACAAAAATGTGAAATATTTTTGTGCGCTTGTTTCCCTATGGACAACAAAGAAGGGTTACAAAAATGGACAAGATCAGCAAGGCGAATAGGATTTGCTCCCTCGGCTCATTTAAGGATCTGTTCAGATCACTCTCCGGAGCAGGCTTACCAACCCAATGGCAATTGCAAAAACGTGCAGCCAAGTTCCGTGCCTTCCAAATTTGATTTCCCAATGCATTCACAGATGCTTTGATAATATACTGCTTCAGTATTGCAACTTGAAAGAGAAGCGATTGTTATCAATACAACTTTTCTCAAACATGTTTTTAGAACTAGATGTAGCCTCAAAGAAAACTGAAAAGAAGATAGGAGGAAAATTTTGCACCATCTGATGATGCAGTGGAAACGGCTAACACAAGCAAAGCTGATGTTGAGCTTATTGTTATAAAGCGTGCCTATTCATCAAAAGTTACAATGGGTTGGTTGTCGCAAAATAAACAGCGATTTTTGTTGATAATTACCACTTTTATTACTGGTGTGTGAGTATTTCATTCTTTGTTTTTAGCAGGGTTGTGCTACATTATGCATTATGTTTCTTTCGGAACGCGTTGCGTTCATCTTTGTTTGACTACTGGTCTATTTTCGTGCTTGAGTTGTTTGATAAGAAAATCGTCTTGGTTTTTCTTGTTCAATGTGTTCTTATGCAATTGCATGAACTTGAGAAATTCACGATCACTTCATTTTTTATCATTTCTTTGCGCTAAGACATATTTCTGGAGACAAAATGAACACTGGTCATAAGAAATGGAGATGCAGTACACCGATTATAGGATTAATAGTCTACAAATAGACAACGACAAGTGTTCATTATTTTTACGCATTATTCCAGTTATATATTGCATATTACTTCTTTCAATAACAATTTCATTTTCCATCTAATTATAAAAAAAATCTATTGCCATTCTAAAAGGGAGAAGCAAGTCGCACGAAAAAAATTATCTAAACAGCAAAACAGGAAAGCAGATGCACACCATCAGCAAGCTGTTTGATTTCTTGCGTGAACTAAAGGCCAGAAAGCTGCTGGATTCTGAATCTGATGCTGTCATTGAAAGAGCGTTTGACAGCACTTTAGTGGGCATTATCGGAGATGAATTACGCAACAAAATAAGGTCTGACAGAGATAGATGGTACAGTCAGGAGGTCAAGCAATTTGCCCTGACGTTGCACTATTACAGCCCTCAAGCTTACGAGTTTTGTCGATCAGTGTTCTGTCTTCCTCATGTATCGCCCCTGAGAAAATAGGTCAGTAACACTTTTTTGCGAGCCAGGGTTTTTAGCCAATGTATAGGAATGTGCTCCAAAGGTTGAGTAAAGGACTTTTTCCTTGTCAATGATGCTATGTCGATTAAAAAACTAAGCATATGAATGGTAAGTTTGTTAGATTTTGTGATTATGGAGGTGTTATTGCAGAAGATTCTGATAGACTGTGCTTAGAAGTTCTGTTTTTGTTGGTGCCTCTGGGCTATTCATTGTACCAATACCCGCTTGGTCACTTTCTTGCTGATAAAATCAATGCTTGTGTCCAAACAGAACTGGAGAATTCCATACTTGATATAAAAGCAAACAAAGAACTAAGTAAACGTAATGTCACTCGCGATGGTGCAACAGCAAACCAGCCAAGTTGCTAGATGGACCCTGCAAACCATGCGCCAATTTTCAGCACCCTGCATTTGGCCATAATGTTTATGCCACACTCGACATTTGCCACATGCTTAGTTGGCTCGAAATGCTTTAGCAGAAGGGCAAGGTGTTCACTCCAAAAATTAAAAATCAGCGGGCAACAAACTGCAAGGATACCCCAACTACAAGATGACCTTGGGTTCCATCTTGGTCACAAGCTAACCTCCTACCATGTCGACTGGCACAAATGAAAAATGAAAGTAAAGCTTGCAGCCCAGACCTTTAATAGATTGTGTCAGATGCTCTGCAGTTTCTGATGGACAAAAAGGTCGCCGGTTTTGTGGAATGTGATGCTATTATAGAGTTCGTCGGACAGGTGCGCAAAGTGCTCGTTTCATTGCATAGTTTCTCTATTATATTTATTTAATAATTTTATTTGTTGTTTATTTTTAAATAGTTTATGCTCATGTGCTATGGTTTTTTGGATGCCATTGTTTCATTTTTTTTATTTTAGATAGACAACCTTTGATGTTCTGAACTCCAAAGATAGATTTGGTAAGTTCGACAAAGAGCCTATCACCGCACGAAACATCAATGACTTTGAGCAAGCATTTCACGATTTTCAGGAGTACTTGCTGTCCTTAAAAGATGACAAGCATCGGCCATTTTATCAAAGCCGGCGTAGAACTTTTGTAGTAGGCTTTCTATGCACTTGGAAATCTGCTCTCATGTTAGCTAAAAATCTGTTTGCAAACACATGCTTCAAATATTTGCCAACTTCCAAGTTGTTTCAGGATTTCATTGAGACCCTGCTCACCAAAATCAGACGAATGGGGCAGCATAACAACACTCCGCCATCAGCAGGTTTCCAAGCTGTTTTGCGCTCTCTTCTTGCTAAGCAATCCATTCAAGTTTCCAAGTGTAGAAACGCACGTGATTGCCATAGCAGCAGTGGAAGTTTTACTCTAGAGTGGAGCACACGCTGTGCACCTGTCCCCTTGGAGACAAATGAGGAGATAGTTCTACCTGATCACCTTGCACAGGTTTTGCAAAATTCAAAAGTTACTGGGGAAGTGAAAGACAATCTATTGTCTTGTATTGCAGGTTATTTAGTAAGGAAATTTCAAGGAAAGGTGAAATATGAAAACTGTGCACACCAGTTGATTGCAACAAGCACACTCAGTGACAGCACTGCCCATACTTGTGGAGGTAGCTGCCAGGATAGGGCACATCTGTTAAATTTAAAAATAGGGGAGGGCTGGTCATGGCATCAGAGCCAGTGGTCAAACGTCTGCAGCAATGTCAGTCGATACTGGGTAGAGTTCTGAACCAGTCGTTTATATACTGTGGAAGTGGTTATTATTGGGCGGATCTTCATACATAGCGAATAGCGATTTTGTTATGAACGCTATTTTAGGATCAGCAAACATGAACTATTCTCACCGAAACGCTATTTCCGCAGCCGCAGTGATGAAGAATCCCATGCTATCATTATTTTATATTTTCTTTAATATCATTAATAAAATAACTAATATGCATGATTTAGTTTTATTAACAAACAATTATTAGCATCAGGTTGTACCCAGTAATTAAATATTATTATACATATGAATGAATGGTTGTCAAATATAAAATTGATATGAAGCAACATCCAGTTTTACTCACTACTACTTGCTACTACTAGTAAGCGTACTAGCTAGTAATTACGTATTACAAGGGAACTAGTCAGACATGTATAGCTCTAAACTAATGAGTCAGTGGTTATGATCAGCGGAGTTGTAGAGCTCAAGGGCATGATTTGTAAGGTAGTATCTGCATTTAGATATAAATACCCGCAGTTCCTTGTTAGGATTTTGAACATCTAATGGGGGCCTGCAGAATGCCTAATATCTGGAAGATGTTTATAATATTGGTTCTCTGCTAATATGTTTTTTTTTCGCAAGTGACACCTAACATGTGAATGCCTAGCAGCCATTACGCATCATTGTAATGAAGACTTGAGCACTTATAATAATTATACATCACTTTCAGTATGTCGAGATATTTAAATGTCAGTAAGAATTTATGTTTCTTTCTTGTTACTATGTCATAACAGACAAGGTTATTATTTGCAAGTCTGACTGACTACATATTCATTAAATAGTAATAAATAGTATAAGACCACATTCACTGTACAGTTAGTTATGAACTTTATTATTACGCAATGGTGAATGGCTCATCAGCAGACAATATGCAGTAGAACTCAGCGACCAGCACTATACTGTAATGACAAATGCTGCTTGTTGCTGACAGGAGATCTAAAGCACAAGATCATTCAGCAATGAGTCACTGCAGTGTTGTGGAGTTATCAGAGCCATGCATTGTGATGCATTGAAACTATATGTATGTATGAATGCAAAACATGCAGTTTACTTTTCTGAATCCAATATGACGGAAACGCTATTATTACATCTGCATATCACCAGTCAAAATTCGCTATATTAAACTCCGGCCGTAATAACCACTTCTACAGTATGTTAGTAAGTTGTTGTTAGCTCTGTTTAACAAATCTGTGTCAGAAGATCGGCTCATCAATTTCTTTCACGATAACTGTGATCTGCATGAAGGCTTGCTTCATCACAGGCAACAGCCTACACATTTATTTGCCTCAAATTACATAGAAGTTAAACTTAAGCAGTTTGCAAAATTTTTCAATAAAACCATCATCCGCAAACACATGGGCAGCGACAGATGTAGATTAAATCGCTTGATGATATTTAAAAACATGCGACACTATAGATTTTTAACTGCTATGTGAGAGCTATTTATCTGACTACTTACTGAGACTTATGTGAGACTTACTACTCTGACTCCTTTATATCCATGTATTTAACTGCTCTAAAGTTATCTTTTTCTATTTTGCTCAACACATTTCTGATTATATATGAGGCTGGTTGACTTTTTGCTTACGTATTAGGTTACAATTTAAGAATAATTTTTCTTTTCTCGTCTCATTTTGCCTAAAAGATTTTACATCTTCTTGACTTGATGGCTTTTTTTTAACTTTCTCGATTGGCAACGATGAGACTTTTCAGTAAGTTCTATTGCTTGCTACCATATTGCAAATGATATGGCTCATTTGACTGTTTATTTTTTATAGTTTATAATAACACATCACTTTCATAAAACACTACTTGTTGATGGCTCTCAATTCTGTTTCAATGAAGTGATAACTTCAACTCAATAACTTCAAGCTCCTTTGTCACATCTCATTGGAGTTGCTGGCACTTGCTCGCATGCGAATTAAGAAAAGCCGCCAGTCAAATAGATAGACAACATCTATAGTAGGCTTGGGAAAATATTTGAATAGTTTACGGTGAACATATTTATCATTTTACCCTTGTATGGTAGGTAATCTCATCGTATAATGGTTATTTTATTAGGATAACATTAATTTGTCATCTTAACCGCACTATACTGTAATATGGCGGTGGTCACGTAGTGTTGCATAAATGACTCTTCACAACAATCATGACGCGGCCACGCACCCATGGATGCTGCAGAATATGGCGTAAGGTTTGTAGTCTAGAGGGGTTATAGGTTTCTGATTGGGACATAGAGCCATGACACAGCGGCCTTGAGTGAGCCGCTGCTGGATCAAGAACGTCGTGAACTGTGCTTTGTCATGACACAACGTAGTAGTCCATTCAAATAAATTGAGGCGTTAAAAGTAAGTTGCTTGCTTGGAATGTCGCATAGTGCACTTGTACTATTACAGACTTATCAGATAACTGCCTCCTCAGAGAAGATAACTGGTAACAAACACGTTATGGTCCATAACTTTTGAACTATTTGTAGGAAATTAATGAGATTTTTTATAATCAAAATTTTTTTGCATGGCTTACAGTGAAACAATGCTACATATATTGATTGCACAATACAACTTTTTCCATTAAATGTGAAAACATAGCTTTTCTTGGTTTTTATTGCATTTTATGCCACCTATTTCAGAAAACACGTTGATTCAGTCATATTCACTAACATGCCTGGAACAAGCTATCAGAGGTAGTAATATAAGAACAGAACTGTCCTAGACTGAAGTAGTCATTTACAACTACAACCAAAGGCTATACTTAGCTGGTAGCATCAGGCTGTGCATAACTGGTAGAACCAACGCTTTGGTACCTGAATGAGCTGTATGATTGGCCACACTTTCAAGTTGATGCCATGTCTTTTGAGCCGTCACATTTTACCAGCGCCATCACCTATTTTTCCTTCTCCAAATGCCTCCTGACTAATTTCAAATTGCTCCCAGTATTATGTTTTTCTTCAAGTTTTTATAGGCATTTGCCCCAAACAGAAAACTTAGAATTGATAACTATTCAAGTAGCACAAAAGTTAGATGCTTCACCGGTGATTTGATAGTGTTACAAAGTTTTCAATTTTATCTGTGACCGAAGCAGTTTTGCCATCACAGCATGCGCCGATACCGAATAAAGGATCTGAATTGGTGCCAATATGGCAGAAAAAACCTAAATATGAATCAGCTGATGCAGATGAACTGCAACATCTTTAAATTAGTTTGGGGCTTGAGGGCACAGCCCGGGGAAAAGAACCGTTTAATTGAGCAAGTTCAGTGGCTATGCATGCAGTGTGCAATCTTAAGGGGCAAGTAAGCGGAGGTTCCTGAAATCCAGGACCATTGCAGGTATGTGGAGCATTGCTTCTGTGAGAGAGGTGATCAAGGAGCAGATTTGAGAATTCCTCACCCTGCAATTCCCCCTACAGGCCTCTGTATATAGATACACCCAACCAACTGTCTGCGGGGTGAAATTGTAAAACTATCACGGCTTCCTGCGCTTGTCCCCTGCAGGAGTTAACGCCCTCTGTCGGATGCCCTATTCCTACTCGTTCCAGACACAAATAGGTGACAAACTTTTAGTCGGGGGTCGAGAGGTACTGTTATTCTGGCAGTAGCTCAACAAAGTAGAAGGGTTCCGCTGTTTGTATGATAATTGTGGGGCCGTGAGAGGCCAAAATATGAGCGTTTATAACCATAACCGGAATGCTTATGCTACCGGGTATGCTGACCTTACCTGAGCAGATAGTACGGGAGCCACTTGTTGTGAAATGATGTAGGAGAGAGCCGTCTTAATCACGCTTGCCCATGACCTGCTTGAGTTTGAGGGCACATATACTGCAGTTGACACATTAGGTGAAGCTCTTGCAGCAAAGCACCCAGAGGAACTGATGATTCCATCAGGCAGGTTAGGACCAGGCGGGATGACTTCAGGGCTATTGTGGCTGGGTTGAGGGAGGCTAGAGACACCCAGGCAAAAGATTTTAGTGATTACACCAGTTGGTGAAGTAAGTAATCAGCGATCATGTTACAGTAGGGGAAAAGATTTGTTGAACTTTTTGTAAAATAATTATTTTAGTTACATTTAAACTATGGCGACAGTGATAGTACCAAAATGAGAAGCGAAGTGTGATAATACTTCAAAATATTCCTTGACAACTCAAACAATTACAAAGCGAAATGCGTGTGCACAGCTTGTAAGCAAAGGTGGCACAAGTGTATCACTTCACTATGACGAACCTGCAATCAGTTGAAAAGGAGACATCCACGCTTATTTTAGTTTATGAATGAAGCTCAACAGCAAGCCAAAATAGGTCTTCAAATCTTAAATCTCAAGCCCATAACTTGGCTGCTGTTACTGCGTAACCCTCCCAGCCTAAAAGATCTGAAGCTTTTTTTGTAGTAAAACGTCCAATGATGCTTCAAAGTTTGACAAGCTGGTTGCCAAGAGGACTGCTCCACACGGCAAGCCAGCATTTGTTGTTGAAAAAATATTTATAGCACCGATGGTAGGGGCTTGTCCATGATACAGAATGTCTGGTCAAATTTTTTTCAGCCAGTAGGAAAGTCAAGATCTGTATGTTGAAGTGAAGCAGAGACTACATGAAAAAATTATTACAGAAACTCTTGAATCAAGTGGTCTCATCAGCTTTACTACTGTCATTTAGTGATGAGACAGCGGTATGGGATCAATGATGTCTTTCACTGATAATTTCTACAACACATCCATGCTCAAGCTTCAAGGGCAGTCACACAGGCAGTCATTGCTCACTATGCTAGGTGAGTGGAGCATCACTACTGATCAAGTTCACGCAGCTGTAACTGATAATGGAGCTAATGTCACAGCAGATGTGAGAAAGGCAGATCTGCCTGGTGTGCGATGTACTATACACACTATGCAGCTGGTTGTGGAACAAGGGCTGAGGGCACAAACAGTAAAAAACTGCCTAAAATGACTCGCAATCTTACTCATCGTGGTAACACTCAATTTTGGCTAATGAACGACCAAAAAACATCCATCAAACTTAAACTTTCCAACTCACAAAAATGTTTAAGATGTATCTACACCTTAGAATTCAACACACAACATGATCAGTATAATGGTAGAATAGAAAAAAGCTTTGGTAGGCTATGACGTTGAGTATGGGCTAGCATAACAACTGAGCAACAGTGAGTGGAACATTGCGGATAGTTTGTTCAGAATTTTGGAGCAATTTCAGCATACAACTGAAAAATTCAGCCACATTGGGCTCATCCATAAGTAATGTCATTCATTGAAATCATTTAGCTGCAAAGCCAGCAGGATGAGCGTGGGTACTTTGGAGTTGAAGCAGCCAAAACATTTAAGTCAACAGGCTAGCCGACCAATTTCAGCCAGACTATTCTAAAATCAGATTTTTTGTTGGAAGACCTGTAAGCTACATCGTCATAATCATTACATATTTTATTATTATTTGATTATTATAACTATTCTTTATTTTATTAATAATGATCATTTAAATTATTAATAAATTATAACAATACGAAACGATCATCAATGAATGATAAAAAACTATATTAATGGTATTACTGTGCTGCGCAG
>CALYOO010000015.1:130892-215503 GCA_945261195.1 Cryptosula pallasiana | reverse complement strand
GAGTCAAGTGTGTCAAGCTTCTGCGAGCTATGAAATGGCAGCAACACGTCTGTGACATATGCCATAATTTGAAAAGCCTTTGTGTTGCTATACATGCTTCTCTTGTGAGGCACAATTTTATACCCCCATGTTGGCTTCCAGTAAAAGATCCTGTTAAACTAGGCCTTCAAACTTTGTGCCATGGAAAACAGCGGGTAAACATGGCATGTTTACAACAGGAATGTGACGACTGTGGTCCTAAGAAGCTAGTAGGTGATTTGGTGCTCCGGGCAACTGACAATGTATGTGATTGTCTATCTTGGCGAGAGTGGGCTCGAGAGATGGAAGAAGTTAATGGAAAGCAAACCTCTCGTGTTAAGTTGGTTACAAAATCTGCCAGCCGCAAAGAAGCCATCAAAGTACTTGAACAGAAACTTAAAGGTGTACAAAAGAATGAATATGTTTACCACTCCTTCGCACGATGGCAACAAAGCCAGTTGGTGCTTAATGAGAAAAACTTAGAAACTGGTGAAGTGCTAGTAGTTGCTGACTTCAGTGAGAATTTCACATGCGTGCAGCAAGAAGAGGCTCAGTCGGCTTACTACAGCCATAACCAGGTGACCATCCACCCTTGCGTCTGCACATACATTAAAAATGGTCAAAAAGTGCGAGACTCGGTAGTATTCGTCACTAATGATTTGAAGCACGATGGCGGTGCAGTGTGTGCATTCATGCACGATTTAGTGTAGCACTTGAAAATGATTGTTGCTCCTCTCAAAAAGCTCTTCACATGGAGCGATGGCTGTGCAGGCCAATACAAATCAAAACAGTCATTTTTAAATGTTGCGAACCAGTTCGGTCAAGAAATAGAGATTGAATGGCACTATTTTGGTTCCAGACATGGGAAGAATGCCTCTGATGGTGAAAGCGGTGTCATAAAGGCAAAGATGGGGAGGCTAATGTTGGGCAGGCAGGTTTTCGTTGATTCTGCGAAAGATTTTGTCAGGGAAGCGCATAGGCACCTGAATATTCTCGATGGGAATAGCCTTCGCCATATTTACTACATTCCTCGTTCGAAAATTCAGCAGTTTCGCTCACAACAGCCCTTACCATATCCCATCAAAGGTGCTAGAAGTACTCACTCCCTTTCTGCCCCTCGTCTCGGCTTACTCAGACACAAACTGGCCTCTTGTTCTTGTTTAAATTGCAGAAAACAAGAGGAGTGTCTTTATGGCACTTCTCAACCTACCACTGAAATTGTCAGCTGAGGTTTGTTTGATCATAGCTGCTTGTGTTGTGCTTATTTCAGATTGCTGCTATTTCAAGATTATGATTGTGCTTTTACTTTTCCAGTTATGTGACAGAGCTATTACTTGTTATTTTTGCTTGCTTCACCAACACCTAGCATGTTGAAAATGCAGTAAAATTCATTGGCTGAACATATTGCTTAGAGCATGATATTGAAAGTGAAGCTTAGCATTAGTTTTTTTCCTTCACCCAGTTTGATAGAATTCAGTTCATGGTCACTAAGATTGTTGTTGACAGAACTCCCTATGGATTTTTGTTGAAAAGCAATAAAAAAAATTTCAGCAATCTTTACAATTTTCCTTTTTCTTAGCCCCCACAAACTTGTTTCTCACCATTATTATTATTAGGTGAAATGGGAAGCACTGGGGGAGTGAGTGAGATCGAGGACGGCGAAGAGGGTTGGATTAACGCCTATGATTGGAGGTATGATTAATAAAGATATAAACATGGTTTTATTTTCAAATATTGGTTTGTCAATGTCACTGTGCCAGTTTGCAGCTCCCAATGTATTGCATGGTACCGCAACTATTTGTTGTAGTGATGAGGAGTGGTAGCGAGCAAGCAAAGTACGATTAGAGGTAATATCATTGAGACATAACCATGATTTGACTTTTAATATTGATTTTTCCAACTTATCATGCCAAACATGATTTTTCATTATATTTTATAGCACAGCAATTGTTTATTGTAGAGATGAGGACAGGATTGCAGCAAGGACTTGTGTGAATAACTGCTTTGTTAAATGTGTTTTTAATTATATTGATGAGCAATAAACATGTTTTCGCACATCGTAAACCAGGTTTCTGAAGTCAGCGACAAGAAACTAGATGGACTAATATAACCAATTTTTTGCAGCAGAATGTAGTTGAATAATTGAGAGATTATCAAGAAAGCTGTTGCAACCAGAGAGCATGCTGGTATTTTAAATTTGGCACTGCTTACAAAGTGTGGACAAATGTGTTACATACGTCGCAATGTTGTATCTTCAGAAAAATGACCTATCAAGCCACAATGAACAATTTGAACTACACTCCTGGGCTCAGAATCAATTGTCTGGGTTCTAATAACAATGATTGAACGTGCATGCTGCAACTCTATCGACTTGAGGGTGTATAAGTTTTTGTCTCGAAATCCGATAGAAAACTATTTATTTGTGATAAACTAAAAACACATTTTTAACACAATGTACGTCTCTAGGATGTTGTTTTCATGTTTCTCTAGAAGCAAGTGCCTAAAAGCATTTGTATAAACTCAATCAAATCTTGAGCTAAGAAACGTTCATAATCAAAGCTAGCTGTGGACAAAAATGTTACACACATCGTAACCTAGACTAGTCTATGCTTGCAGTCCATTAACTCATGAATGTGTGGTGAGAACTTCTCAATGTTTTGTGCCTGTAACTTCCAGCATGTTGAGCATAATATACTATAAAATGAAACATCTGGCTTGAAAAAAAGTTTGTCATACTCCAGCCATCCTGTGCCACTTTGTTTCAAACAGACCCATTTCCCACAAAATATAATATACAATATGTGTAAAAGTTATACTAGTTGTGAATAATAGCTGCTAGATATAGTTGCATCAATTTGTTGATGCGTCAAGGTCTTTATGGAATCATCAACAGCTTACGCATGGACAAAGTTTTTATAGAATCATTAACTAGCGTACGCATGGACTAAGACATTGCGCCATGCCACCTGCCTGATTGCATATCACTTCCTACTTTGCGTTGGACAAAGAGGTATTTTTGCAAGAAAAAACACTGTTTTAAAACTCAATTAAAATTCAAAGGATCAAGTGGTGTTGGCAAACTTGCTATTTTCACCATCTACAAAAAAATTTTTTAATTTTAATATTAGTTAACAGGACCCTAGCGATTTCTGGATGGTGCTTGTGCACTTGCTATATAAGGGTGGCACTAGAAACCACATTTACTAACAATTTTATTGCTATTACAATTAATTCGTGAATACACATAATATGGGACATTTTTTAAACCGACAGCCAAGAGACTGCAAGAGACGTTGCACCAACAACTAAGATAAAAAAGGTGCTTACAAACTAATCGGGTTTAATAAATAATCTTGCACAATTTTTAAATAAGCATCTTTTACGCAAATAAAAGTTATCCAGAAGACTACTCAAATGTGAATTACTGGTTTGTCACTAAATAATAATTTTTTGCAAAACTGCAATGTATTAGCTTGCTGGCAACTTGAATTTGCGTTACTTTTTGGAGAAAATTTTTACCACACAATCACTCTTAAACCGCTTATGGTCCAGACAGACCAAGAGATAATTTAAATACTGACAGATATCTCTCAGTACTTATCGTATACTGTTACTTGATCAGCAATATGAAAAACTGTAAATGCAAACTTTTCAGAAAGGTTATTGGTAAACTTTGACTAATAACAGAGAAGTATCATTAACTCACATTTGTTGCCGAATGATAGAAAGAATAGTTGCTGGGCAGCTAAAAACTCACCTAGAAACCATCAACAAAAGGCATCATGGCTTCAGAAGAGAACTCCCATGCGCAACCCAACTTGTAAAAGTTTAGTGCGACTATTGAGCTATGTCAACAAATATCAAACAGTTCATGCAGCTGTGACAGGCCTTTCCAGAGCTTTTGCTGAAATCGGCCATAATTGCTTATCAAATCGTACCAGCAATAAATCATCTCATTGATTTTCGACACATTCAGGTCCTAAGTTGCAAATTGAAATGCTGGATGACCCTCTAGGCCCACTCAGTCCTGATCTACATGCTTGCCAAAATGTGTTTTATTAACATGTGCACCACTAATCGAAAGAACAGGGTTGGGGTTGGGCGGCAGTTTACCTAAAATGATGGTCTGTTGTTTTCTCCAGCTTGAGATACTTTGAGAAAACCATGTGTAGACTGAAGTCCAAACATGAAAACACTCCGCCGTTGTTAGTACGTGATTTCAATCAAATACTACTAGATATTTTCTGTAAGCAATTCGATGTTTAGTGTTGTGTAGATTTTTTGAACCCATGATGCAACATTTTATCAGTTTGTTACAGATATAGACCAGTACCCGAACTCAATTCTGCTATCAACCTTAGCAACAAACAAAGACGATCACGAGGTATATTCATGGGACGTTCCAAAATCAAATGTTATGAATATGCGAATGTGACCAAACATGACATTGCACCTAGCAGTAAACAGCAAGTGCTATCAGTATTGGCAAAACATGACTGGTTTTCTGTACTGACCTCGCAATGTTTAAATTCCAAGACCAAAACACTAATGGATATTATCACTGATATCATCGACTAGTGTTGTCCACTCAAAACCTACAAAACAAGAGCAGACAATCTTGATTATATAAACTTCACCCGGAACAAGATCATGAAAACCGGAGACAGCGCTTGGAGGGTTGGAAAAAAGTCATGGAAACATCTGAATATATTGCGTATGAAGTTGCTGCGACATCAGAAGACACAATGTGTAAATGAGAAACTCAACCACGCTGCAACAACATAAATGTGGTGGAAATCCATCAAACAAATACAAGGGGAGACGACTGACAACATCAACAATTACCATCATATTGATTAAAAGTGGGGAAGCACAAAGGAGCTTGTCGATATACTAGGTAGTCATCATGTGAACGTAGGTGGGCCGAGAGATATGAACAAGGTGCCAAATATTGCACAACAGTCCCGACCAGAAATCAGTGTGGAAAAGATAAAAACCCTCCTGCAAAACTTGGGTTCTACCAAATCAACAAGAAGCAATGATTTTCCAGCTTGGATCAGCAAGGCAGCATGTGAAGATCTATCTGCTCCAGTGACAAATACCATTAACTGCATGCTGCAATGGAACAAATACCCTGAGGTGTGGAAACAAACTGAGATAGGCCAATTGAAGGAAGTCGAAAATCCATCATGTCCAGGCGACTACAGACCTACATCTTTACTGCACCGCCTCGATATAATAACTGAGCAAGTCATAGTAACCAGACTGCAATCGGAATTAGGTGACAAGCTGAGTAACAATCGGTACGCCTACCAACAAAAACGCAGCGCTACTGAGACCCCATTGCATATTATGGATTGGTGTATGAGCTACATAATCCAAAAATGAGCCATGTCACTGCCACACTTACTGACATGTCAGAAGCAATTAATAAGATGAACCCAAAATGAGCCCTGATGGTGAAACTCCTCCACCTCGGAAGTAGTGAAGGGCTCATACCTCTCTTAGATGGTTTCTGACCATCAGACGGTGCTGAGTGAAACTTGGAGAGAAATAAACATACAGCCACATTACGATGTGTTGGAAAAAATGCAATTCTGCTCAACTGTTGGAAGTAACTTTAGACCGAAACCTGACATTTGCTAAGCATGATGTGTAAACGATATTCGCACTAACCTACCTAGTAAACTTTACAGCAAGCGGATGCTGAAGAGACTGGGAAAGAATGAACAAGGGCTTAAAGCCTTTTATATCGACAACATGAGATCTGTCCCTACAGACGCCTCACCTGCCTGGACAAGCTTCATTGCAGACCAAAACATGCAAAGACCTATAAAAATCGAAAAAAGCGCAATGAAAATACTTAACCGTAATCTACAATATCACCAAACTCTCTGTGAAGTTCAGCTACCTCAACTTGAACTGATTAGTGAAATAAGCTAGAAATTCGTCAGGGAAATCTACTACAACCACTGTCACGAACCGCATCATCTTATTAAGATCAATTTGGAACTACTAAACTTAAGAGGACATTTTGTTATACTCATGGTAATTGCATCACAACCTAGTTGTATCACTTTTTTACACTTTAAACGTATACTCTAATAACCATCAGCTAATTTTATTTGATGTTTTTTTTTACATCCAGTGGACTCTTCATTTCATTCCAGTCAATCAGTAATACTAAAACTATAGAAATGCTTACGAATTTTTACAATGCATAAAAGTTTTGTCATCCTTGGCATGAAAAGTTTTCTTCCCTTCCTGTACATTTTTTTCAGTCCATCAGACCCCGTTATTTACACTTTTACATTGATTATTTTCAATCTACACACCATTATCAATTACTCTATGACTACCATTCATTGTTCCCTTAATCGCTGAAGCAAGAACAATTGTTTTCTTGTTTCCTGATGAAATGTCTATGAAATGGTCCTTGTGATTGTGATCTCATTGGGCTACCTTGCAAGTACTGTAGTCATCCCTCATTGCTATTTCATAAACAGAATTTGCAAAATAAACAAGCATTGACTTCATGTGCCATGTATACAGTTAATGAGGTTAGATCGACCAAAATCACCAAAGTCCATCTATGCGTGCAGCCTGCAAATTCAAAACAGAACAAATGGCATATAGTGATGGCAATTTGTTACTATTGCGCCGGTATGACTTTCACTAGACCCAGACTAACCGAATTCCTAAATTGAAGTATACTTTAAATAAAGACTAATTTTACTTTCATCAATTTGCGTATTATTCACTATAACTAATCACGCCGCAATCCAAAAATGTTGTGATTGCCAATTAATGGAAGTTTGAGTAAATCAAAATTTAGCTGATGCAAACAGCTTCTGAGGCAATGTCAAGAAAAAAATGCGGTGTGATGTAGTTAGTACATTTGGTGTATGTCTGAGTGAAACTTGAGAGTATCATGCTGAACATTTGTTTTCCTATTCCAAATTATATTTTCAGGCAACAGTTGACCGACTCAGGCTGGTGGTGCAGGGATGATGAGATGCTGTCTGTGACTCTCAGTGGTGCGGGGGCGGATCCATTGGGGATGGCTAGTATGAGTATGAATGTCTAGTTTTGACATCTGTCTACAGTTCATTTTTGTCAGACATTGGCGTGTCCTTGAATGAACGGAGACTGTACCTGACTGTAGGGAGCGTGAAAAACAAATATGTCATCACTGGTGATTTCAACACTAACACTCTAAACAATCAGACTACCTTGAACTTGTACCACAATATGATTCTGTTAACCAAAACATCACTCCCAATCACATCATTGAGACGTTTCAGACCTGTATTACCCACAACCTGGTTAACTTTAACTCTCACAATATAACCTGGGGTACAATTATCAAAGAACTTCTGTATCCCTACCTACATTTCCCTAAATTCTAAGTCCAGCTAGAGCATCCCTTATCAGTCAAAAAACGAACAAAGATATCTCAATGTTTCAAACTGAGAGTTATTTGATAGAGTGGATTGGGAAAAAGTCTACAAACTTGCTAATATAGACGGCGCTTACAAAAAATATAGTTTGCAAAGCACTTGAAAAATTTGATGCAGTTACAGTGGTTATTAATATTTGAGTCACTAAGAAACAAGCGAAAGAAACATTATTGACCAACTTTGGGTTGCTAAGAAAAATGTGTCATAAAAATTGATTGCAGCTTGAAACTTCAACAACCGAAATAATTTGTGAAAAATTGAAAACAGTTATGGACGAACTGACACCAACAGCCATGGAATTGTCGAGATACTGGATTTTCAATCAAAGTTTACTGAAGATAGACAGCCCTGTAAATAATCACTACTGACAATGGCCAAAACTTGTCAGTGTGATCCCAAATAGTGTTCTGGGGTGGTTTGAATTAGAAGTTTGGTTCTAATTGGTCTTATAACCAGTTAGTGACACTTTTAAGAGAAGCCTAAGCCCAAGCTAATCATATTTCAATTAGGTAGTCGCTAATTTAGACCGTAGTCTGCTAATAAATAATTACTGCGGATGACCATTGTGTATTAGACCGAAGCATCAGTGATTGCACACAATATGTTGGCTATTGCTTGGTCATGTAGTTGCACTAAGACAAGACCATTGAAACCACCTAAGATTTTCCTAGAAACGGCCGCACTGAGCTTTTATTATTATAATAACTTTCAAATGGCCATCTTTGAAAATTCTTTATTTATTAGTTCATCAAAGTTGATCATTTTTAAACAATATTTATTGCTGCTATAAATGTTACTGTTGTTCTCTTGTGATAGTTGATTGACAAATTCTAACACTAATGCAGAATAAACAACCTAAATTTTTGGAAGAAATGGCAGCAATAAAAGTTAGCTTAAACTGATGTTGACGTGGATGAAAAGGCTATCGGTGAAGGAAGAGAGGGAGCTGTCTACAGTAGAAAATGGCTGCAGACTAGTGTGGCCACTAAAGTGTTTTGTGCTGAACACTCCAATGTAAAGAAAGAGTGTAATGCTCTGCAGTTGGTAACATTATATTAGTTCGTACTCTTCTTCATACTACGCTTCAGTCTAAAGGCACGCGCTTGTTTTTTATTATAACTTATATGAGCCCATTATTACATGCAAATAAATACCAGGTACCTTTTTATAGGATTGGACCTAAACTAGTCATAAAGCAGCCATTAGAGTTTGTAATTGAAACGATCCTAAATGTCCACGACTAATTATGTTTAAATTAACAGCCAAAACAGCCCTTGGAAACTTTTATGGCAATAAATAAAACCACCCCCTGGAGCACACCACTTCAATTAATTACTCTGCCTTTGCATGTGAAAAAATGAAAGAAAGTGTTGTTAGAAATAAAGCTGGTAAGAGTGAGATATAAGCGTAAGCCTTAGATGGCAGTCAACCGCTTGACAAAATGCGTGCTGAGTTTTTTGCGGCCCCTTTTGCGAATTAAAATGGTTCTATTAAAATGGGAGCGGTTACTGCTAAAACCAAGACGAAAGGTAACAACATATTATTGCTGTAAGTTTAAACTACTTGCTGTAATCAATGATAAAAAAAAATACTTTCTTTGCAAGTTGTTTGTTGTTATTAATAATATAACAATAAATTATGATTATTATTTGTTGATGGTATTCTCAACTTTTTCTGTTGTAGGTATAATTGATTATTATTTACCAACTGATATTCAACCACTTAATAATATTTATTACTTCAGCTCAGTTATCTTTCTATTCATTTAACAATCGTGTGGAACTTGCTAGTGTTATGGTGGGAAATACCCCTTATAACTTTAGCTGGGAATCTTAAGTCTATGGACGTCTTATGCGAATAGAGTAAATATGTTCAGTTATGAATATGGTAATACAATGAGAGAGAGATGTGAGTTAGAGCGGTGTGTATTGCTTATGTTGTCAAAAGAAAGTATAATATATGTTATTAATTACACAGGTACTACAACAGATATAAAGGAAAGATGGAATAGTCTTAAAACACCTGACCTAGACTGCAATCGCTCAGTCCAATCTTCATATGTCTATGATGATGTTAGGATGCGGAAAGAGGATGACTGTATGTCAAGCCTCTGTATTTATACTAGAGTTGGTGTGTGGTAAATGATGACGCATGTGTTCTAATTTGGGAACAGCCTGAGGTCCTTTGTTACATCGTGTCCTTCACTACATTTGTGTATTTATATTACTTTCTTTTAGGATCCCTGGAGTACATCTTATTATGTTGAACTCGTGGCGGATTATTGTTACACAAAGCTGTTTGCCAGCTTAATCTCTTGAGCTTAGTGGTGAGATATTGTTACACAAAGCTGTAGAGGATCCTGTTGCCAGCTATTGTCTTGAGCTTAGTGGTAGCACGGCACGGTTAATGTCTTTTGCGTGACTTCGATCCTCCCATGTTACGGCATTACTTGGTAGATATGATTTACGGAGTCTGGAGCTTTCTTGTTGATGTACCTTGTGATAAAATATAAAGTTAGCTGCTGACTTGTGCTCAAAACACTAGAAACTGAGATGTTGATTGATTGCTACTAATGGTAGTCAAAAGTCTCTTGATGAAATTAACTTGTTATTTTCATTATTAATTTTTCTTGTGATGTTGCTAGCAAGCTCAATAATTTTGTCACATTCTTCTTTCTGTATTGGGAGGTTGTTGCAATATTGCAGTATTCATATATCGATATTGATTCGATAAAACTCACTCGTTGAAAAGTACACATTCCTGCCTTACAATGTGTTGTAGCTTTACATGTCTACAGATTGTTTTAGCTTCCAACTGCCACTCCTGAACTAGATGATGAAACTGTTGAGCCAGCTAAATAGTGCTTCGCTCTGTGACTGGTTCTGACCTAATGGGGACAGTTTTACCTGCAAAATGTGTTCTGTGCATAAGTAAAAGGTCTATAAAACCAATATATGGTGCGAAAGGCATGGAGCCGTTAACTAAGACTGCTACACTCAATGCTAGTAATTATTGCATGAGTTAAAATTGTGTATCTTGCAATTCAGGTTTATTCCAAATGCATGTTTGTCAATTCGGTTTTACTACAGCTACATACCATCAACATTTTGTCAGCGCCTGACTATCCCAAGTTTCCCAAGCTATAATTGGTGTGCATGCCTTCACGGGGAGTGACACTACATCGAGCTTTTATGGCAAAGGCAAACGCTTGCGTTACACTATGCTTAACAAGTTTCCAGAATTTGTCGATATGTTTGCTCAGTTTGGGCACAGCTATACGTGTGACATTAAATTGGCTTCGACGTTGGAGCAGTTTGTCTACAAACTGTACGGTAGTGATAGCTTGACAGTGAATGACGCAAGACATGAGCTGTTTTGCACCAACACACCTTTGGCGAAGTCATTGCCCCCAAACGATGATGCTTTGAATCAAAATATAAAGCGAGCTTGTTACTAGACAAGAGGTGGCATCTAGCGACATCAGATAAAATTAACTTGCCATCACCTCACCACGGCTGGGCTGCCTCTGGTAAAAAAAATTGAATGGGGCCTGGCTCGAAGGTCCACCAGCCCTCAAGAAGTGCTCAAACTGACCAGCTGCCATTGTAAGAAAGGAACATGCCTTGGAAGATGCTATTGCTTTTCTGCTTAACTTAAGTGTACTTCACCCTGTAGCTGCGATGAGAAGTGCCAAAACAACGACATCAACAAAGATGAGGAGTTGCTTGGCGATGGCATGGACACAGATGAAGAAATTTAAAAGAAAATTGTACACTGTCATTAACACTCAGATTTCGTAATTATACTAGGTATCAACAGTGATAAATGTGATCGGCTATTTATTGCGCAGCTTGATATTTAACATATTCTGATCTAGTAAACTTTTTAAGACCTACACTATCTAATAATTGCAACCACATTTGATGGGGCCTTGTGAAATATTGGTATTGCTGTTAGCTCTGTAACAGATTTTGGTTTTCCAATACACTCACATACCTGGAGTGTAAATTAGAAGAACCTGAAATAAATCAACTGTACACATAAATAAGAGGCATGACAGGTACATATGCATAGAATTAAAAAAGTTCATTTCCTCTCACTACATTTAGGAGTATAAGTGATTTGGTTGCGCAATAAATTGCATAAAAATCAAAACATGGGAGACAATTCCTAATTTTGTAACAACATGTGGTAGGGAAGTCGTAAAAGATCATTGCTGGTGTTTTTTCTGTTTATCTAATTCATGTGAAACTTTACCAAAAATACACATAGATACCCATCTCTAACATACCCAACAGGCATGCTCACAACATGCATCAACTTTTTGCTATCACTGTTGAAAATCATTAAAAAATCGCAAGATTCGCCTATTTTTGAATTTTTTTTCTAGGAATATCTCGTTATTATGCAACTTGCATTAAGGTAAGGTAGTATCATCATATAGAGCACAAAAGTTTGCCCTAGAAACTCTTCAAACTTTTCTGCCTGCACAGATTTTCCACGTAAGTTGATTTCTAAACCACTTTTGCGTCTGCTGCTTCTGGCCTAAAGACACCGAGTAAACACAACGAGCATCGCTGTATTATATATCAATAGCTTGATTGTGGTCTCAATAACAGCTTCATCATATATGGGGCAACATCCATCATACTTGGCAGCTGTTATGACAAGTATTTCAAAGCCATGTTTCAGTCAATAAGAGCACAGTTAATATTTTACTGTAGCAGCGGCAATCAAGCGCGAAGTAACGAAGCGCATGATTGGCTAATCGAAACCGGATACTAGTCATGTTGTCAACCAGCAATAATAATTAATTCAATTTGCCGGTGTTGCATATTTTTGTCTTTACACATCCGCTCTCTGTCATTGATATGGGCAAGTCTCACAACGTAGAAGGTTATGGCAGAAAGAAATCTAACAGTAAGAAGTTACAGCAGAACTTCCAGTAAAGAAATCTACAGATGGTAATGTTGGAATATCACAACTTTCCAATAATAGTAGTTCTACTTATAGTGTCTCAACTAGTAGTAGTTCTACTGGTGTAATTCTTAGTTCTTCAAGTGATAGTGAAGTGAATGTTGTGGCTGTTAGTTGTAGCAGTAGCATTGAAGCGAGTATTGTAGCTGTTAGTTCTAGTAGCTGTAGTAGCAGTAGTAGGGAATCAATAACACCCAGTGAATCGTTAGATATAAGCAATGATAACAGTAGTAGTAATAGTGCAGAAACTAGTGCCACATTCAAATTATCTTCTATCTCCAGTATCATTTCTATTCTAGAGTTGAATTGTCCACCAAAGGTAAAATCAGGATTGTATCGTCACTAAGTAGGAGATTGTGAGGAGTGTGACCACGAAATTCCTCTTGAGACTGAACCGCGCAATGGGCAAGATTCCTTGACTATGGTCACTGTTTTGGCTAGTAAAGAAACTGGTACTATATATGAGCAATTTTCCCGTCCCTTAACTAATTATATACGAATGAATGCATCAAAGTTTAGATCAATTGCCCATGAACTGTATGGAGACTGCAAACAGGCTCTACTATTACACTCTCGTTCAGTAATCAGATTTGTACGTAATAACATTTTGCAATTGAGAAGCGGTCCATTAGTGATCAAAAAGTTATTGATATTGCTGTATCTTTTGGTGGAACTTGGCGGAAGAGGGGTAGGACATCTCATGATTGACGATTGATGTGCAGTTAGAATGTGTTGAATTTTGAAGTTTTGTCAAACTTCTGTGTGCAATGTGACAAAAGAGTGAATTTTATAAAATAGTGAAAGCGAGAACATGCTGAAAGTGGGAAGTGTGAGAAAGATTTTAATGGGAATGCCGGCTCTACGGAAGTTGAGGCAGCAGCAGCGAGGATTTGAAAGCATTCTGTTAGCTTGCATAGGATGCGATATGTTAAGGATGTTGAGTGATGCTCGACGCAAAAAGGTATAATGAAGTGAGCAAACTGTCTAGAATGTATGAGGTCACGAAAGAAGAGTGTATAAATCAAGTGAGTGAGAGAATGTATAAGAAGCTGATCACGTTGCAAAATATGTGGGTTGGGAGTGCAAGGATTCATGGAAAGGGATGGATGACTGATAAAATGATGCGTGAATTCCAAAGTTAGTACGGAAAAGCGATTAAAAAAAATGGGAGAGTGGGTGGCTCTATTGAGCAGTTGAGAGCAGACATTCTAGCAATAGTAGATCATACTATATTTACAAATGCAAATCCCAGGCATCAAAATTGCCCCATGGCCCTGAAACTTGGTGTAAATATATTCAACTTGCTTTGAGTTTGATCGACAAACTCCCCTTAAACCTAACACCCCAGCTTCCTACTTGAATTGGTGAAAAATCCGGCCCGTATTTATAGATCTTTCTAACACCAAAAGTCTGCAATCTCGTCAACGGCTCTCAATCAAAATGCTAACGAGTTTTCAACAGCACCATCTCGCTCAGTTGTACCAAAGTCCTTCGGTCCAGTGAATTTTCTGTGTATGCTGCGACTGCGTTAGCGTGTGTCAAGTTCAACTAAAGTCCTGTTGCTGTGTTTGCTGTGTTGCAGAAGACTACTAGTGACGGAAAGCAGGTCACAGAAGCGAGAAGACAGTATCAGAGAAGCTTGTACTGATCGAGTTGGGCGCTACAGCAACAAGCAGTGTCGATCAAGCAAAGGCAAATACTCATACAATCCTGGGGCTTATTAACTTTTCAGTTATCATTTGCGACAATTGTCGCCAGAGTTGTACCCTCTTCAATTATAATTGACGGATGCTGTCGCGAGAACTTTCGAGAGAGTTTTCTAGTATTTCTATTAGACCTACAGTAAAATTTTTTATATCATCGTGTAGAGCAGAATATCTATTTTCTGGTCCTTATTTGAGGAAAATCTGCCAGTCTAAACGGAAACCGCTTCATGATGACGGCGCCCTGTTCCTTTTCGGGCAAGAAATAATTTTTCTTGCTGAGATAGTTTGAAATAATACTTTTTGCAGAGAACCTCCACGGATGAGTCTTGTTCTGATAAATGGTTAGATTATATTTATTTCAGCATGCTGAAATTGTTTCAGCATGCTGAAATTGTTTAGAAGTGGAAATGACAGGTAGTGTGCTATAAATCAATTATTTGGATGACGACGATATTGTTGACTAGTGATTTTTTATTATTTTTCATTTTTTTTCAAAGTGTTTATTATTATGGTTCTTTATATCAGAAGATGGCTCTTGAAATTCTCTATTCAGTGGTGTAAAAAGTCAGGTGCTAGCTTGAATAGAAAAAAAAACATTAATATTATTTTTTGAAAAAATTTCTGGGATTTTCGCAAAAACAAGGCCAACTTTGATTGACGTGTTATGGCTAATGTAGTAGCCCATTAATTCTTCAAAATTACCTACATGCATCAAAATTAAATTTTCTTTCTATCTGTCGCATCAGTTTTTTGTTTTGAGCTTTACTTTTGGTGTTTTTTCAAAGCAAAAATGTCAATTTTCAGAAATTTGAACAAAAGTAGTGTCAAGTAAAAAATATTTTTACCTCTTCACAAGTACAAAGTTAGCTTTATTTAAAAATCTACTTATAGAATAGGTATTGTTGAGTCTGATGGTCTTCTTTTCAACTCTGTAACACCAACTTTTAAAAAATTCTCAAAGTTTGATAATTTTTTTCAAAAGCGCATGAGACTCACAAATCACTCAGGCATTAAGCAGACGAAAATTCATGAGTTAAAGGCAAGCAGTATTAATGGACTTCATCTGTCGAGAAAATTCACGATGAGGGCATAATACCTTTGATAAGCAATTTTTTTTGCCTTGGTTACTGTGGGAAACTTATGCTATACTTATAAGTGTTGCAGATGCGATGATGCTATTGCAGCCCATCTACCACCCATTTAATTCTATCTACACCTGCTTTTGATATTCCTGATAATTTATTGTACTTTCTCATTTTATTTTTAAGTTTATTTGACACCTTCATTTATTTCGAACTGTGGGAAGCTGGTTATGCTGCAACTTTTTTACCATACATGTATGGGCTCAAAAACTGGCATGCCTGCTCATTAAACCTTAGTGCACGAGATGGCGCAATTAGTTTTTGCATAAATTTAGTCAAATTTATTTCATGCCCAGAGCAAAAAAATTGTCAATTTGTAAAACTGCTTTTGATTTCATCGAGTCTTTTACAACTACAAATAGTGTACAAATGCAAAACATAGCCCGCCCTCTAACAAAGGGGTATATCAAGACTTGATATTCGCCCTCAAAACTGATCGACTAAGAAATAATTTTCCGCAACAGGTTTCATGGCGTGCTGCTGACACGAGGCTAAAAACGATCTATAGATCGCATACTAAACATCCCACATTGTTTTTTAACATTTTTGGAATCAGCAAGAAACACATGTAGGGAGTTGCTAACTCCACAACTATTCTCATTTCTTTCGGAAATTCTCAAAGTTGCTAGAGGACACTGCAACTGCTACGTTTATGTTTTTTGTCCGATTTTGCTGTTACTTTTGTATTTTGATGATTGGTGAATCGATCACCGGTGTTACGTTTAATAATTCCAACTTATTTGACAGGACTAAGTTCTATCTCATGTGTCCATCATATATTTATTATTCACTAGTTGGCTCTTTCTGATTTCTTTTTTTTCAAGCAGGACCATCTCGGCACAAACCATGGCCAATCTACCTACTGCAGTGGTTCCTGTCAGCGATTTGTTGGGCTAAAATGTGTAAAATAACCAATGTGAGTTGTAGATCGGTTTTGTTGGAATATTTAGCACTTGTGACCAGAATTACAAGTATCACTGCTGCTTTTTTAGGTCAAAACTGTACAGCTTGCAACCACAGAGGGTATTTACAGTTATTGCTAGCTTGGCAACATGTTGGTGGATTGAACAGGAAAGACACTTCATTGTCTCTTGATCAAATTACCACTTTTGTCTTCGTATCTACGTTGGTCACGATACAAAATGTAGTGGCCTAATTGAATGTTTGTAGAGCTAGCCTTATTTTACTAAAATTTCTTCACATGCTACCCAGCCTGTCAGTCTCTGTTGTTGAGTGGTTGTCTCTAAATGCATTAAGCCATATTGTAGCATCGTTTCCCAGCACATCACTAGCAAACTTGGAGAAAAGTCAGTAAAACATACCTTGGCTATTTATTTGGGTGTGTGGGCCGACATAGAGTGACAACAACCGCAATGCTATGATTATACGATTTAATTTGTCTGTTCGATTGTGTGCGGTATGGAGACATCCCACTATGTTCTACATGTAAGATTCTATTGGATGGCCATAAATTCAGACTGAGTTGAAATCCTATGGGCTAATGGTGACCTGCCTAGCAAGCAAGGGTGCTCATATTGCGCTTTTAGATGAGTACATCTGCATTCAATGACAGCAACCAAAAAGTAATAGCGACATGAGACTATAACAGAAATAAGTTGGGGCAGAGGTACAAACGTAAGAGGTGCTATTTCAGATTTAGCAGACCAGGGAACATTCAATTGCAAGTTTTACTCTCCAAATGCCAATCACATGAGTGGCGTCTGGGACAGAATGACTCTCACTAGTAGAAACACGCTTCAAACTCTACTGAAAAGTCGTGGTGGGAGATTAGATACGAGTAGACTTCTCACTGTGATGTATGAAGTCATGGCTATCATAAACGCATGCCCTTTGGCTCCGACAGATATTGAGGCCAACCCACACACTCCAAACATACTACTGACTACCAAAACCGACATAATTTTACCGCTAACAGTTAACTTTCTAGATCCTAACTTATACAGCAAGAAAATGCTGGCATACTTGCACTTGGCCAATGGTCTCTGGTAACGTTTACATACTGAATACTTGGCTCAGGCTCAATAGCCCAACAAACTGGTGAATAACAGGTACTGGAAAATGAAAGTTGGTCCTTTATTACTTATAAAGAGACAACAGCGCGAATAGAAACCACTGGTCATTGACAAAAGTAGTAGAATGCTATGAGACATAAGATAATAAAGTGAGATCAGTGAAAGCCTTGTTCGGCAATAGCAGTGATGCTAAACATTCAAATAGCTACTTGACACGCCATCTCTCAATTTTTTTGTGCTCATTGGTAACCATGAAAAATCGAAGTAGAAAACTACTAGATACATAAAGGCATCGCAATAATACAGCGGGAGTGTGAAGTTTCCGTCACCTTAACAAATAGAATTTCGCAGTAAGGTGCGCTCAGCTGCCTCACAGTCACGTTGGTGCCTAGTGCAATTCCAAAATTATTATCTTCAACTCAACTTTTTCCTTATTCTATTGCCTTTTGCACTGCTGCTGCCTTCATGAAGTCACTGTTAACAATGAGGATGAAGCATCTTTTCAGGAAATTTCCATTTTATCATTTTGGTTTGCAATCACTTTTCCTCAATCACCTGATAGAGAAAGACATGCAATATCAAATTTATTATTAAAGAATATCCGTAACAGTTTATTATGCTTCACAATTTACTACACTGTCATACTCTTATCACATAGTGACAACATAGCTATTAACTAAATCTCAACTCTTCTGGAAGAGCGAAAGAGGTAAGTTATTTTTTATTCTCCAATCACGGCTATTAATTTTCATGGAATTACTTTGCTTCGTAACTTTGACTAGTAGCTGCTATTATTTTATTAAGTCTTACTATGTAAATTGTATTTATACGGCGTTATTGAAGATGAATGAATAAATTTCATCAAACATCAGGATGAGCTCTACATGGTAATTTGCGAGAAAGGTTTCGGATAGAATACCTACATTAGCAATTTTGAAACAGTGACAAAGATAAACATTTTTTTCATGTATATTAATTTTTAGTATGCTGTCACGTAAATATTTAAACTACACCTTTAGATGTGACATTGCCGTTGATGATGGCAAAACTAGATAGAAATAAATGGTCCTGGATGCAAGTTTCGAAACAGATTGGCTAATTGTCACAGAAACGATCATTGTGGTATAACTGCTATGTTAATAAGTTGTTTTCAAAAACGTTTCATGGTTTATTTTGCATAGTATTGTACCTCATCGAAGAGTTTTCTATTTCTTGCAGAAAGGGTTTTCTCATTGGATCATGCATGCACGAATAACAGCTTATATTCAACCATTGTCGATCCATCGTGCTTTAAATACACTAGTGATATTGAATCAGGTTACAAAATTTTGCTTCGGTTCCCTCCGGAGTCTGTGTCACCTGTCTGTGAGGCACCAACGATTTCAAAAATAAATTTTTACTAGTCTGAGTATATCACTATTATAAAATATGCGGTGCCTGAGATTTTAGCCACAAACAGTCAAACGGCTACTGCCGCTTCCAAAAAAGCAATTCAGTGCAGCAAACAGTGGGTTTCCAAGAGAGTGATGCAGGCTGAGGAATACTACATGTTGGGTAACCAGGAAAAAATATGGTAAGTTGTGCAAATTAATATTGAAATTTGTAAGCTTGCGAAATCATCCTTAAAAAAAAAAATCGGATTTGCCATGCTGCATTTTTGTCCAAACCAACTCATAAATTTGAAAAATATGCTATCATAATATTCAACTTTGGTATCAGAAATTCAAAGTGAGTTGATAGGTAAGCTGTGTTGGGTACCTATTCACTACCCTTGAATATGAGAATTATGTAGTTGCTTGTTTGGTATGTGAAAGACATCTTGCTTTAGATCTGTCGAGTGACACAAACAGCAGTTACATGGATATATAAGATTTAGATGGTGATCTGCAGCATCTCCCCTCTGTCAGTGCCAATCAGAAGACATTCAATTTGGAAAGTCTGGTTGTTCGCCGTTTTTTATTTTGAATACATGGTACTATCGGTGTTTTATTCATATTTTTATTTTGTTTCTTTTTTGCTCCTTGGTTAATTTGTTTTCCTATGCACATATTTGCACATTGCACTTTTCTATTTTTTCTTGAGACAACTCTGCTACATGTGTTTTCATTTATAAAACAAAGAATACTTTAATTGAACGTTTCAAATTTTATCACTTTACTTTTGTTAAGTTGATGTGTCTTAGTTGATGTAGTTGACTCTATCCAAGTTGAAAATACAGGTTTGTTTGCCTTGAGTGTACAATAGTAAGCTAAAATATCACAAGTGTATCAACAAATTAACTACTAACAGACAAACTGAAAATAGTGTCAGTTCAACTGGTCCTCTACTTCATTGCTGTTGCTGGAGTGCCAACCAAGTAATTTCTAATACAGCAAAGCTGTGCAGGTCATTACTTTGGCTCTCCACAATTTGGAGTAATGTGCTATAATGTCAGTATAACATGTATGAACTCAACATCACCGAGAGACAGCATCTGACAACAATGATCCAGCGGGCACTACTTGCTCCTACCAACACTACTTGTCATTTACTAATTTAAATTATTAATGACAGTGGTGGTATACCAGTAGATAACTAATATTATCAGGTTAAGTGCGAAATCAAACTGAAAAAGTACAGATACAACAACTGTACAACGTAAATAAGAAAACGTGCTAATACTTACATGAAAGCTGAATATTATATAAAAAAACAGACCAAACAACTACTAAGCATGCCTACATTGTCCAAATCATCAACAGAAGTGCTTTGATCCTCTAACTTCAGTCAAGCAATAGTTCAATTAAAAATGAACCTAGAAAATTCTGGCAGAACAGTTTAGCATTTCCAAGTTAGCAGATGTTCCAAAAACCAAAGGCGGCCATCTCCACCAGAAAATGGAATATAGAAGAGAAAATTCAAAATGGAGTTGCAAAACTAAAAAAAAATGCAGATGCTAGTTGCTAAAATTTTGCCTGGCTAAACTATCAAAAAAAGGTGTGAGTGCAAGCGCATTGAACATTCAAACTGAAGTAGGCTGGGGGCAGAATGGATTGGATACAAAACAACCTACATGAAGAAGTTGATGTACGAAGACTGTAAAGAAATGCACTGTGGTGAATTGATCAAAGTATATCACTGAGGCAGTTGCAACGAAAAAGCATACAGTGTAGTAAAATATTTAAGAGATAAAACCTACGAAGTCAGCGGACAACAGCAAGTAGGAAGGTAACAATCAACAAACAAGAAAGATTATATACATTCAAATGAGGGAAAAGCTCCATAGTATCGCACTGGCCAACAATTGGAACACATAACAAAACATCAAAAGACAAAACTTAACAGCAAAAAGTGCACAATATAGACTCCACTGATAGAAAACTCAAACACTAAAAGAGAGTGCTGTAAAAAATTACTAACCAGCAGCCTGTATACAGCCATAAAGAAAAAAGTGAATACAAATTTATGGATCGCCCACCTTATTGCCATTGTTTCATGAATATTACACATTGACAGTAAGATGCATTGTGGCTATGCAATCATTTTTGTGGGTCAGTATTTGACTGACGTGAAATTATTTCATATCAGGACTTGAAGCAGTTAGTTAAAGTTACACAAGTGTCATGTGTATTGCAGCAAGTGTATTATAGTTAGAGAAATAAGACTGACTACATAAACTAATTTGTGCTTGAGCCAAAACAAAACTACACGTTGGAGATTATGCTTGTGGTTAATGCAAGCTGCAGCTGGTGCATCTGAAAAATTCTTCAGAAATTTTCAAAATAAACTTGGGTGCCGACTTGAATTACGTAGCTGGATACTTTTTTAATGATAAAAAAGATATAAATTGAACTGATGAAGCATTATTGCATCAAAATTTCACTAGTTCCAATGGCAACTTGGATTGAAATCACACACTAGAACATTTTTATTTGCCTCCACATAGACAAATATATAGGTGCACAACATTACTAGTGAGACTTACTATTGTGGCTCTCAAATGCTACTGATAGTGGGAAGTAGAGGTGAAGAAATTAAATAGAAAACCATTTATCTAGTTCGATCATCATGAAAGAAGACTTCAAAATAAATGATCAGATTTTGGAATCAATATTGGGCAATCATAATAAACAACAATACGTTTCTATACCAATAAGGGCCACACTTTGTAAAATAACGAGCAACAAAAACTCCACAACTATATAAGATAACAAACAGGGCTCTGCCAACTGATAGCACAGCGGAACCATTATGTTGTCTGGGGGCAACAGTCAACATTTAGAAGATCATTTAAACAAACAACATTGAAATTTTATTTGCTTGCAATGAGTCATAAAACTTGAGCTAGTGAGCATTGCATGAAGGAAAAAGTTTGACCTCTGTTCAGAAGAAAACAAATAATTCTAATGAATAGACTTTGTAGAGACAATCTTGATTGAACTAACACCCTTTAATACGTTCATTATCAATAGCCTTAATAGCAGTCTTTTAATCTCCGTTGTTGCCATTTGCCTAGAAGTAATTGGTGTCATTTTGGTGAGTACAACATTGAAATGCGAGAGTACAAAGTTGTGATGTAATATAACACATTATTGTTGAGGGTCTGCAACAGTTGTTATAAATACTAATAATAGTATCATTGATGTTACTATTTTCAATATTATGTTTGTTCAATAAATAGTAGGCTGATAGCTACCATTGCACATGGGTAGCCGATTAAGCTCATGTCACACTAATTGAGCCACTAACAATGGTATCAGGCATATGGTTAACCTATTTTCTTTCTGATTTTGTGCAAGCAGTGTTCAATAAGTGTTGGTGTTTTCAGTTGGTAGATAGAAAATTCCCTCACTTCACCCAGCAGTAGTATCATGCATTGAACTATGCAAGCCCACAGCGGTGACCAGTCAACTGTAACTGCTATATGCTCTACTTATGTGTGGGAGCCATAGTAGCAATGTTATAGTAGCAAACCTACTCCTTAGCAGCTAACAGGATTAGAAAGTTCAATTTCATGACTAGCATAGTCAATGTTGTATCAAGTGTTTGTCAAGCATGGCTTCTCAAAAAAACATTACTCGTTGGATTTCACTGTGAGTGGCTAATATATTATATAATACTAATTAAAAATAGATTAAGCTACATACCAAGGACTTGATGCATACATCTAGTTTCTCCTAATTGGGCACTGTGGTTGGTATCTTACACACTGATATATAAATATTAGTTAATGATAAGTATACAATTATCATTGATTATTATTATTATGGTTACGCAAAAACAAGATTATTATCACAAAATAATTTGCATTATATTCTTATTGTCTCAATTATTTTACTTTTACTAGTTACTATTAAATTTTTTATGTTCTCATCATTATCATGTTTGAGTTGTTGATAAAACCCAGCAAGCAATAATCAATGTCGCTTGACGAGTAAAGTAATAAAATATTTAAAAGCAATCGGCATTTTTAGGATGTAAAGCTCTGGTGCTCACTGTGGAATCGTCGTAAATTTTGTGCGCTATGTAGAACATCGAAAAACAGTGTGATAACTGGTAAGACAATTGGTGGTACAGATTTAGCAGCATGCATTTTCCACCTATCTGTAACTTTTTCTGTTCGCATGAAATGTTGTGAGTGTTCATCTCAGGGATAGTTTTGTAGTCGCTACAATTGGATATGGTCATTAGCATGTTTAGTTTGCATGAAGCTGTTCTTTGTAATAACTTTCAAATACTTGGTCCATGTTGTTTTTTTTAAAAACTACTTTCTTTTGATTCAGATAGCTGTGATGAATCTGCATCAACCTCTACAGTAACACTTCAGCAAATGCCCAAAAATTTTCACCCGCCTTCGTCATTTTAGTTCCTAAAACGAATGTTTGGCACAAGAGGCCCAAAATACAAAGCCTTTTCTCACAAACTGTTTTTAGAATTTTTGCATTACATTCTTGCAGCTGATGTTGTCCATGTTTGAGTGCCTCAAAGAAGGATAATTATTTTAAACCATGCTCTCATAAGGTCAAATTTTTATCCCAAATGTTAAAGCTCCCATAATGAAATTTATTTAGCACAAATGAAGTTGAAAATACGAATGTTCTATGTTTTCAGGTCTGACAGTATTTAAAAAACGACGTAAAGATTACTTTATATCAGGGTGTTTCAGTGATCGCAATGACGCTAGAAGGAAACTTGCCAGACATGCTGCTAGTGCTGCTCCCACAGCATTTTTGCTCGCATTAAATTAGCAATTTTCCAAGCCGATAGACGACGCACTGAATGCTGTTGCTGTTACGGCTAAGGAAGGTAACACATACATGATCATCTAAGTGATTGATGCACTTAAACACCTGTCACGGCAAAAATCTAGCTTTTTGAGGTGCAACCATAGTTAACTTTTCTATTTTCTTTTGCTACAGTTGTCGGGGGTGTTATACTCTCTTCGTCTTTAATTGACGGCGGCTGTCGCTAGATTTTTCCAGATTCTAATGTTTCTATTAGACCTACAGTAAAAGATGTTACACCATCGTGTAGAGCGAAATCTCCTTTATTTTCTGGTTTTTATTTGGGGGAAAATCTGTCAGTCTACACAGAAACCGCTTCATGTTAGCATGTTGCCCCTTTTCGGGCAAGAATTAAATTTTTTTGCTGAGATAACTTGAAATAATTCTTTTTGCAAAGAACCTCCACGGATGACATTTGTTCTGAAAAATGATCAGATTATATTTATTTAAGCATGCTGTAAGTGTTTGGAAGTGGAAAAGAGAGTAAGTAAGCTATAAATTTATTATTTTGATGAAGATTACATTGTTAACCAGTAATTTTCAAATATTTCTCTGTTCTTGTCTTCGAAATGTTTATTATTATAGTTCTTTATATCAGACGATAGCGCTTAAAATTCTCTATTGATTGGTGTAAAAATTATGGCAGTATCCAAATTATCAAAAAAATAATTAATATTATTCTTTAAAAATCCTTAAGGGTTTTCATTGTCTTGTTCTGGTCAATGTTGGTGCCCATTACTTTTAAAAAAATACTTTAACTAGATCAAAATTTTATTTTTTTTTCTAGCTGTAGTGTTAATTTTTTGTTTTGAGCCTTACTTTTGATGATTTTTCAATGCAAATTTTTATTAAGTTTAAAAAACATTGCCCATTAAAAAAACTTTCCTATTTACCAGTACAGAATCAGCTTTCATTAACAATTTACATATAAAATAGGTCTTGGGGAGCGCTATGAACTTTTTTTGAACTCTGTAACAGTAACAGTTGATTTTAAAAACTTTTTTAAAATTAAGATTTTTTTTCATAAGCACATGAGACTGTTGAATGCACTCATGCATAAAGCAGACGATATCGATCGAGTTAAGAGCACAGAGAATGATGCGCCTGAACCAGACAGTAAATTATGGCAAATTTCGTTGCTACTTGCAAAACAAGATAGCACATTATCAACTTCCTTTAATAAAGAAGGCAAACACTCACAAGCCCCTCTGTGCAAAATGATTTTTTGCAGATTATGGTCCATGAAGCACTTCGAGAAATTGCTCAGGAGATAAGAGAAGCTCAGTGGTATTACATAATGGTAGACGAAACCACTGATACAAGCAACCAACAGCTACATGCATCGGGTTGATAAAAAGATTTACATTGCAGCAAATGATCCAACCTGTCAAACCTAATTTTCTTATGCACCTAGAGGGATATGAAATTCATGAATGTTTGTTTCAAGTATATTTGTGAAACTCATGCAATATTTCTTATTTTTATGATACAGGTATGTGAAAGAATTTGAGTGTCATGAAGAGTTTTTAGGGCTCTCTTCTATCCCAGACACTTTTAGTCAGACACTTTTTACAAAGGTGAAGGATGCGCTGCTTTGACTCAACATTGACCTTAAATACTGCAGAAGTGTGTTGTTGGTGCAGTTGAGTAGCACCAAGATATCTTTGTTTCTTAGTCAGAGCTTTAATTTTCACGGGTAATCTAAACCAACAATGTTTAGCAGTGCATTATTAATTTACCATCATCCTCAAAAAATATTCAAACTTTTTGATTGCAGGACATTGCTACGACGGAGCAAGTGCAATGAGTGGTCATCGAAGTGGTTTGAAGGCAAGAATACAGGAATGCAACCCAAAAGCAGTATACGTTCATTGGTACGCACACACTCTCAGCTTAGCAGTGAATGCCACTTTCAAGCTTGAGCCACAACTTACAGCAATGCTAGATCTTTGCTATGATATATTCAAACTAGTGAAAAGTCTCCTAAGAGAGAATCACTGCTGAGAAGAATAAAAAAATAATGTCTTGACACCTCGGCTGGCATTAGAGTTTTATGTCCCACGAGGTAGAACAGCAAGCTTTGACTACATTCTTTGTAAATGTCAAAAAATTATACTGATTCCTTTCTTGCAATACTGACAACATTATGAATGTCAATTGAGTCTGTTCAGTGAAAATAAGATCTTTCAAGTATCAAAAAGTACCGAAGTTTGCAGGCTCATAATTCAGCGAACACACCTCATAACAAGGTGATCACAGCATTATCCCATTTCCAGATACCTACTCTATACATGATATGTATAATTTTTTGATTGACAAAATAAAAACGAAATTAAGGGAAAAATAATTTATTTTTTCTCATTATTTCTGCGTGTCGACAGATAAAAATAAAAAAAACGCAATGTTTCAGAGCTAATTACAGTTGACTCGCGTATTAGTATTGTGAAAACTTAATAAAATCTAAAACTAGAATGGCTTAGCAGCAACTGGTGAGTAAAAAACCGTTGACAAAAATTAGCAGTGACAAGTTAAACTGTTGTTGAATATTATGTTAATGCTAAAAAAAAACCTCCGTGGAAATACATGCTGGCTTAAAAACGTTTTTTGTGATGTAAGAAGTGAAGTTATCAGCTAAAACTTACAGGAAGTTGGAAGAGAAGTGTCACAATTGTACGAAAATAACAAGAAATGTTGGAAATACCGATCTAGAATGAAACTGGATGATAGTTTAGTAGCTGTCACGTAACCTCTGTTCTAATCGCTGTTACGACCACCGGTCTTGATTTGACTACAATTGCTGCAATTTTTGTAAATTTTTATGGATCTCAAGCTAGAGTAGTTGTTCAACTTATTACCTTTCTCACATATATTTTTTTTTAAAAGAATGTGCAACAGTTGGGGTCCGTGCGCAGCTTAATAGTACCTCCGTTCCAATTGTTACGACCAGTTACGACCGATCATCAATTAAAAAATTAATGTTTTTAAGTTGTTAATACCACTGAATTATACCACAAATACTAAAACTTATTGTTTGCAGTGCATAATTGCTGTAGATAACTAACTATTAGTATAATTATTAATTATTATAATTAATTTAATTATTATTATTAGATTAATTGTTTTTTCTGATCATTTATTTATTATTATTTTATCACCATGAATAAGGTCAACTCGAAATTATATTATTAAGTAAATTATTAAGTTAAATTTATCAAACTTATGTTTTATTTAATATCTGCTTGCTATAGATAGAATCTATAATTAATAATAATAATAATAATAATAGAGCATAATAATTATCGTACATACTATCATATCTACTATCTATAGCAGTTGTTATTAAAACATCATTTGAATAAATAAATAGTAATAATAATGAATTATTAGGAGTAAATAAGTAATTTTTTCCTCTTTCATTGGTCACAATAATTATGATAAATCCGACATAATGATATTATTATTATAACATTAATAATAATGCCGTCTTATTATTATTATTATTACTATTAGTATTATTACTATTGGTATTATTATTATTGTTGTCCATCTGTCACTGTTATTATCCCAGTGTTAACTAGTTTTTACTGACAATAATACTGCCTCCTGAACAGATAATAGTCTTGTCAAGTTCTTTGACTTGCTATAAAAACAATATCAGTAATATAATACATTTTCTTCTTGTATAATTTGCCTATTTATTCTTGGTTTCATCATGAGATTCTGCCAAATTCTGAGCGCTGTAAACAATATAGGGAAGCAAAAAAATAAATGCAGGAAAGGAGAAAGAATGCGAGCGGTCTCGTCAAAGACAACAAAACTATAAGCCAGAATTAACAATAAATATTCTCAATTCTGCTTCAATATCTACAACATTGTATATTTTCCTCAGTTGAGACAATTTTTTACCAACGATCTAATGCACAAGTGACCTGTCATAGAGGATTTATAGATCTGACTGCATTTAGATAAACACTGAACAGCAAAGAAACCACATGAAAACCTCTGGTGTTGAAATGCAACAGGAAAAAAAAAGAAACTTTTCCGTTCCAAAAACTTGTTACCACCGATCAATGTACAATGTGGATGAGAGTAGTTATAAATCTGGTGATGGCACAAGCAATATTTTTTTCATGTGAGTGCATTGAGCATCTTGCACCATCATAGTCTAAAGTTTATATAGTTTTGTACACAGATGCAGCTTTGGCGAACATAGTTACTGCTTCCGATGAAAAGAAATTTTGGGTATCACAACTTTTCAAGTCAAGCAGACAATATTTGGACAGCCAGCCATTTTTTTAGTTCTGAACTACTTTTCTGGTTACCTCAGTGAGATGTCTGTCGATTTTCAAGGCTGTTGAATCTGTATTTATTTAGAAAATACCTGTTTTATTCTCCGTTCTGCAAAATTGTTACAACCGATCAGAAATATCGCAAACATTTTTAACTTTTTTATGAATGGCGACCCGCATACAACTTTTGGGAATATTGTGCGTCTACATACAAAGATACATTCAAAAAAATTTGAAGTAGAAATAAACAACTTTTTTTTTGGAAATTCTCAAAGCTGAAAGGTCCTATTTTGAGTAAACAGACTCAATTGCAATTTTTATAGTTGATGAAACAATTCAACGATACATAGGAAACCTTTACTATTTTGTATTCTTTTTACCAATTTTTATTTTATAAGTGGACTGTTCGTGCAAAAAGTAAATACTAGACAGCCACACACACGTTCAACAAGCGTGGAAAGAAACTTTGGACACCAAAATGGATTCTGAGATGAGACCTGGTGTAAATGGCATTTCGTCACAAATGAGAAACTAGGACATGTTTTATGGTAAGTGAACCTAGATAAAAATTAAGCCACAACGATCTTAGCAAAAGTATCATAGGCATTGACCTTAGTCCTTAACTGACATAAACTCATTTGCTCTGTAATTATTGTAGCCGTGCATCTCGACTTTCTGATCCTTCAACAAACGGACAATTTGAGCAAGGCTTTGCCAGCTACGACGCTGTCAGCTGGCGGCGTATGAGCAACGGCTGATGTTGTGCTAAATTACCTGAGAAAATTGCGTTCTGACAAAGAGTTTAATAAGTTTTATAATGGAGTCCTGCAATTTCAGCAAAAACATGGCAATTTTTAGGGCACTACCATTTCACTAACAGGAATTAATCTTTGTCTTGAAATTGCCATCACATTTCACTCATGCATGTTTGTCCAAGTTGGTTTTGAAACTCATTTATGATCGGCTTGGTTTGACCAAGAAATTCTGCTTACTAGATCCGCGCAAAAAACAGCATGTGTTTGATCAGTTTGAAGTAAAGAATAAGCTAATAAGTACGTTGTTACTTTTGTGATTACTACTTTGTGATAGATAAGCTTAAATGTGTATATGTAGATGTCGAGGATGCAGTATTGCCACAAAAAAGAAATACCCAATGCAGATGTGAAGGAGCAAGAAAGGAGACATGTTTTCTTGCAAACTGTTAAAGATCATCACAAGCAATTGTATATAAGTAGCTTAGACAGCACCATTGCTCGAATTGAAGAGCGCTTTAGCCAAGACCGCAGTGCATACAGTGATCTTGTGAACATTTTATTGAAAGCCACTGAAGGAGAAGACTTTATTGGGCATCTCAAAGATCTTGAATTACAAGAAATCTACTGTCAATAATGCAACTTCAATGATTTGCATGGGCAATTGAGCTTATTACAAATAATCTGTAACAAAATCAATAATTGAGTGATTTTGATCAATGGGTTGTGAGATATGGAGCTGAACAGAAATCACTTTTGAGTACTGTGGCTGACGTGTTGAAGCTTGTGCTAGCACTTCCGAGCTCCACCCCCTCCCGCCCTCCCCCCCCCCAGCATTGGCTTCAACTTTTTTGTCAAAGTTACCACCTGAGCATTGAGGCATAAACCATCTGCTGTGAGAACTAAAACGGAGTAATTTTGTGCACAGTGTAATTTCTGAAGCTCGCTTTGTCATTAACTAACAGTGTTAGACAAAACAACATTAACACTATTGTGACTGCAAGGTATCACTCTATGCCATGATATAACTTTTAACGTCTCAAGCTTGATTTCAAAAAACTATCTGTACCAAAAATTTTGGTGCACAAAATATAACTTTCAAAATTCATTATCAATGCAATTATCATTTAGCGTCTACAAATTGATCACTAAATATGACATCAAGCATCAAAAGCATTGATATAAATATCTGTAGCACCTTTTTGTGTTTTCAAATATTTTGGAATTGGTTTCTATCAGCCTGTGGTCCCAAGTTATTGAAGATTTAGTTTTAAAAGGGTTTATTAGGATACACTAGTCTGGACCAGATTAACTAATCACTGAACTGCTTTATTTATACAAACTTATAATGCGCGCTTGGTCACGCGTCACGAATTTCACTTAACTGTATCAATAACGAGGCATAAAACTATCCGCTTTACAAGCATAAAAGAAAGCAATTTTGGTGCAGTCAGTTTTAAAACTCATTTTCTCAGTAACTATCAATAAGACAAAAAAGTTTACCACTATTGTGACTGCAAGATATGAAACTACGCCATGATATGTTTTTAATGTCCCAAGGCTGATTTCAAGTCTATTTATACTGGCTACATATTGTAGCGTCTACAAATTGATTACAAATATGACGTCACGCGTCAAAAGCATTGATACAAATAGTTGTAGCACTCGGTTTTTTTTCAGTTTTCAAATATTCTGGAATTACTAAATTTTCCATAACTTGGGATCACAGGCTGCTAGAAACAAAACTTTAAAAGGGTTTAATAGGATACACTAGACCATACCAGATTGACCAATCACTGCACTTCTTGCATTGCTGTGAATTTGAAAAAAAATGTTTTGAAACCACGTCGTAAACAAGCATTTTCCCAGTGCGCCGTAGTACCTTAGGATTTTAGTTCATGTTATAACACTAGCCTATTAGATTACCGACCGGTTGATATACCCTTTGATTTAGATCATTTACATCTGAAGGTATGAAAATATATTTAATAATTCCCTCTAAATAAAAACGTAATTTTTATGTATATTACAATGAAGTAATTAGTAACCAACCGCAAATTAATAACGCACGCTCGGTCACGAGTCACAGATTTCACTCTAATGTATCAATAATGAGGCGTAAAACTATCCGCTGTGCGTACACAAAACAAAGTGATTTTCATGCAGAGAGAATCATTTTTAAAACTTGATTTTCAGTACTATCAATGAAAGTTTACCACTACTGTGACTGCAAGATATGGTTTCACGCCATGTCTTTCAACGTCCCGAGGCTGATATGAAAAACCCATATTTACTGGCCACAGATTGGGAGACAAAAAATGTTCAGCTATTAATTATGACTACAACAAGATATCATTTTACAGTCAGATACAATTTTTAATCTACCAGACCTTATTTATGAACGAAACCTTTCTAAAAAAAATTCAGACTTGAAAAATTGTGTCACCACTACTACCACCGCCATTATTACTGGTAGCTACCCCAAGCACCCGGCAGCAGTAAATCCGCATCAGAATAATGAGATTAATGAAATAACAATAGTACAGCTATCACAGGAATTTACACAAGCGAAGCAAAAACCGTGAAAATCTCTCCGTACGCTATTTTGTAATAATTTTTTTGGCATTTTTTCCCGGACTTGTTGTCAAAATATTTCAAATAGCTTGGGATTCAAGGAAGCTAGACAAAAAAATGAAACTACATGGAATAGGTAATACTAGTCTGCAATAGTTTTACATCCATTTGACTCTGAGGGTAGGCTCTGGAGCTGGCAAATAATATTTGAAATCATTCATGAAAACAATTATTTTCCGAGCACCATGACAGGGCTCTCAAGTAGTTGGATTAAATCCGGGTAAACTCGGAATTTTGGCTCAATTTCACGTACCTGGAGGATTTTGTATCAACCTGATGTTAACCCGGATTTTTAATATTTCACACCCAAGTTTTCTGTGGCAGTTGTATTCTCTTTGTTTTTGCCCAAAACAACATAACTAAGCAGGACAAATATTGACATGGATACGAATTACTATCTATTTTATGAGATTGTTATGAGAGTTACTGAGTGTAAATTGCTTGTGTGCAGTGTTCTGTTTTCAGACTACCAAATTATAAGATAATTTCAATAGCTGTTGACTAACCACTTTCATCCTTGTGTTATGGGAGGCAATGCTATACCCCAACACTAACAGGATACAGGGATTCATAGGCTAAAAAACAACGATCCGCCTAGCAAGCAACAGCAGAAACAAACAAGAACTGTAATAATTAATGACAAACACATTTTTTTCAATACAACTGTTACATTTTAGGAGAGGTCTGCCAAAACTGAGTTGTAGAATTCCATTGCTGTGCTATTGTTGTTTTGATTTCATTTTGTTATAATTATAATCCTTAATTATAATTATTATTATCAATCATCGTTATAATTATTATTATAATTATTGTTTATTTAACAAAAATGTTTACCATTCTTTAAATAGTATTATTATTTAAATAATAATATTTATATTGTCACATATTACTAATAATGAATCTAGCTTTTGCTATTGTTCTGTTGTCATTATCATTTATTGATGTTTCGTTATTTAAACCGCACATAACTGATAGCACATTCCTCTCACAAAATTTAGATTCATTTCATTTTAAAAACTCAATACTAGAAGTAATGATGTTGTAAAATGCTGCAATTTCAAACAGCAACTTACACCAGACTTGCCAACCTAAAGTGAGGGGTCAAGAGTGAGACTTGGAAAAAGGGGAAAAAAGCGCGTGAAATCGAGCCAAATGGGGAAAATGTGTTATTGGGTGATTATTGATAAAATGCTGGAAAATAAAATCTTATATCATGCTAGCTGCAGAAGTATCAAGTAATGCAATGAACAAAGGGGTATGGTGAATGAATAGCATGAGATGGTGGACCGAGAGCAGGGGATGGTTGATGGATGGAGAGCAGGAGGTGGTTGGTAGAGAGAGAGCAGGAGATGGTGGATGCAGAGCAAGAGAGGGTAGATGCAGAGCAGGAGATGGTAGATGGCGAGCAAATGATTGTGGATTGAGAGTAGGAGGAGGTAGATAGAATATAGGATACAGTGAATGGAGAGCAGCATATAGTGAATGGAGAGTATATTATGATGGATGCAGTGCAGGAGATGGGGGATGGAGAGCAGGAGATTATTGATGGAGAATGTAGGAGATGATAGGTAGAGAGCAAGGAGATCGAGGATAGAGAGCAGGAGGTAGATGGAAAGCAGGATACGGTGGATGGAGAGCAGGGTATAGTGGATGGAGAGTTGGATAAGGTAAACGGAAAGCAGTAGATGATGAATTCAATGCAGGATTTGATGTAAATAGAGCAAGAGGAGGTAACTGGAAAGCAGAGCATGGTGGTTGTACAGCCGGGCATAGTGAATGAAGAGTATTATATGGTGGATGCAGAGCAGGGGATGATAGGTGGAGAGTAGGAGATGATATGTGGATAGCAAGGAAATTGGGGACGGAGAGCAGGAGATAGATGGAAAGTAGGGTATGGTGGACGAAGAGCAGGAGATGATGAATGCAGAACAGGATATTTTGTAGGTGGAGCAAAAAAATGGTGGATGGAGAGCAGGAGGAGGTAGTTAGAGAACAGAGCATGGTGGATGTAAAGTAGGATATAATGGATGTAGAGTATGATATGGTGGATGCCGAGCAGGAGACGATAGATGGAGAATAAGGAGATCGGGATGGAGAGCAGGAATAGTGGATACAGAATGGGAGATGATGGATGCAGAGCAGCAGATGATAGATGAAGAGCAAGGAGAGATCGGGAGAGATAGCAGGGGATCGGGGATGGAAAGCAGGAGGGAGATGGAGACCAGGACTGGTGAATGGAAAGCAGGATATAGTGGATGGAGAACAGGATATAGTGGATGGAGAGTATGATATGGTGGATGGAGTCAGATGATGAATGGAGAGCAGGATATGGAGTATGTAGAGCAAGAGATGGTGAATGGAGAGGAGGAGGTAGTTGGACAGCTGAGCATGGTGGATGTAGAGCATGATATAATGGATAAAGAGTATGATATGGTGGATGAAGAGCAGGATATGATGGAGGGAGAGCAAGATGATGGTGGATGAAAAGCGAGGAGATTGAAGAAGTAGAGCAGGATGTAATGGATAGAGAGTAGTATATGGTATATATAGAGCAGGAAATAGTGGATGGAGAGCAGAAGATGGTAGATGTAGAGCAGGGGAAGGTGGATAGAAAGTGAGAACTGATGAATCGAAAGCAAGAGATGGTAGATGAAGAGCAGGGGACTGTGGGTGGTGAGCAGGGGATGGTGGATGGCCAGTAGAAGATGGTAGATGAGCAGAAAATTGTAGATGGAGAGCAGGAGATGGTAGACAGGGTTGGAAAAAACCATACAAACCATTTATTTCTGGTTTATACGGGTTTTTATGGATTAAACCGCTTTTTATTGTGAAAATGGTGCACTCAATGCAGTCAATAAAAAGAGTTTATGACTTACTGAATGGTTAAAGGAATGGCTTTCGATATGTAGCATTCAGCTTGTTGAAAAAAATGTTCAATGTTCATCTCCAAATAAGACAACTGTATGTACAACATGGCATCAGTATCTAAATAAATGACTATTTGTATAATAGAACCACATAAAATAGAAAACATATACACTCACTCAAACTTCAACAACTAAATGGCATTACCGTAGTAAGACACAAGATCATTGGAATTTTTTTTAGTATTAAGCAATGGAGAGGCAATAAATAAAATTGTCCTTTTGAGTGCCAAGTCGAGTTCATAGTTTAGAGTGTACTATCCCAAACATGAAGTTATATCAATTATATATGTGGCGCATCTTTTTTCAATAAACGTCCTTCATTTCTCTGCTATCGTAACTAGCTGAAAAATTTGATTTATTATTTTAAATTTTTCGAATAACCAAGAGGATGAGACATGGCATGAGTGAATGCTGTGACGCAGATAACCTGCCAGCTTAGCTGTGAAAGAATGGAGTTATTTGATGAACTAACGGAAAAATCATAAAAACCAAAACTTCAGAAATTTGACTAGTTTAAACCGAGCCAAACCTGGTGGATAGACAGTAGGAGATGGTAGATGAAGGGCAGTGGATTGTGGATGGAGAGCAGGAGAGGGTGAATGAAAAGCAGGTAGAGATAAATTAAGGCCAGGAGGGGGCCAGGACATGATGAATGGAGAACAAGATATAGTGAATGTAGAGAATGATGAATGCAAAGCAGGAGATGAAGGATGGAGACCAGGAGAGGATGGGTGGAAAGTGGGATATGGTGGAGGCAGAGAGGGAGTTGATGGATGGGGAGAAAGGAGATGGGGATAGAGCGCAGAAAAAGGTAGATGGAGAGTAGGAGGTAGACAAAAAGCAGGGTATAATGGATGGAGAAGAAGATATGGTTGATGAAGAGAGCAGGAGATGGTGAATGGAGGTCATAAGGTGGATGGAGAACAGAAGCTTGTAGATAACTATTCTCACGAAAAAAATAGAGATAACACCAACCTTGAAAGTAAAAGAACAATAATTCTTTTGATAATAACTATTCTCACGAAATTAAATTTGCTAAAAATTATTATAACACACAATATACCATTCAAATAATGATTAACTCTTCATTTTGATATATAAAAGCAACAAAAATACTTGTCAACTGCTACCATTGATAATAAAACAAAAAATGTTAAAGAATGTTGGACTTGATAACAGAAGAGCAACAACAAATAACAATAATAATATGTCGGTAGTAAATATATGTTTTATCATTTTTAATAACCTTTTGTTTATTAATAATAATCATAATTAATTAATTAATTGATAGTAAAATTATTATTATCAATCGATCAACAACATCTACTTATTATTATCAATTACTATTAATGATACAGCAGTAATAAATAATAATAATAATAGCAAAAATAGTAGTAATTTAGTTAGTTAATGATGATGATAATAATACTTGATATTTAAATAATAAATATTATTATTATATCATTATTTCTAATTTATTATTATCATAATTATTGTATGAAAATAATAATAAGTAGTAAGGAGTAGGTAGTAATTAATAAATGAATCGATGATAATGGAGCTAACATGACAGCTTTAATAATAAAATGAATTGACATCAAAAATAATAACACAGCAATGGAGTGCGTCAATTCTGTTTTGACTGGCTCTCTCTAAGAATGTTACAAAATTATTGAAATAATCAATGTGTTTGTTATTAGTTTCGTCTTTGCTACTGATGCTCCTTGTTATGGGGAATAGTTTTTTTAGACTGTGGATCCTAGTAACCTGAATTGATAGCGTGGGCAATATAGCATTTCCCCTCACAACACAAGTATAAAAGTGGTCAATTAACAGCTGTTACAATTATCCCTTTTTTATTTTTCCAATCTGAATCCTGTAGTGCTTTATTATTGCTGTATGATATCAGCATCTTCTATGTCAATGTTTACTTTGACTAGTTAGTTGTTGGAAGCAAAATAAACACATTATAACTGCTATAAGAAACTGAAATATTATTATAAGATAGGGAAATATCAATACAAGCAATTTTAGTATAATAATATTCAATTATTGCTACTAATAATAGAAACACAAAAAAAATTTTCCCCAACAACAGGGGAAAAGCGTGAGACGTGCGTGAGAGAGTGAGAAAGAGGGAAATGCGTGAGAGTTGGCAAGTCTGACACACACCCATTTTAGCCAATTACTTTTCGATCATTTTGACTTTTAAAATGTACTTCCAGTAATTTCCCACAAATAATCTAGGGGTCACTCAGAGCTTTCACTGAAATGGGGTGTAAAGCCCAGCATTCACATCCCACATACCCGGATTTTACATTCCCACAAGTTGAGAGCCCCGACCATGATCAACTTCCGAACATATTATTAGTTTATTAATTTTTGGAAAAATTCCAAGCATGTCATTGCTGCATCTATTATTTTATTATTTTTGAAAAAATTCCATGCATGTCATTGCTGGGTCTTATCATTAATTTGGTGTAACATTTATGGTTGAAAATTGGTGTTTCTAAAACTTAATGGTTATTACTTTTTGAAATTTTGTTCCGTGATTAGGGCGGAAACGGTAGACTGTTGCCAAGAATTCAACACGCAGTGCAGGGCGTTTGGCATATCTGAGTGATTCTATTTCAGGTGATTTTTGATCCGATGACTATGGTGCAGTTTGCTATCCCGTTTTTACTTATTCAAAGATTTGTGAATAATGCACCATCAACTTAGTCATTGAAATAAATCAAGTTAGTACACTGTATTTGTTTTTATAACATAATACTACTACTATAGAAAAAAATTATCTTCATCATCTGTGGCTGTGCTCTTCTTCTTTTTATGGTGACAGTCTCTATGTTGTTGTCCAATAATAAAATATGGAAGTATAAAAATATGCGACAGATTTTTTCAATTATCATTATTAATTATTACTACACAACAACAATTACAAAAGTATTATTATGTTAATAATTGTTATGATAATAATAAACAATAATAATAATAATATGTCATCACAAATAACAGATTGAGAATATATAGTAGCGAGAAGACTGGCAATAAAATAATGACAAAAAAGAATCCTAACATAGGTAAATACTATTATATAATAACAAAATTAATTATTGGCGACCAAACAATAATAATAAATAATAAAAATAGTCAATGACGACGATGAGCGAGGATCGAGCAAATAATTATAATAATAATAATAATAAATAGATTATGATTATTATAATTATTATTATTTATTATTATAACAACAACTACTATTACCACTATATTTTTCACTGGCCTTACCCCGAGAGTACTATTTTGATCAGACATCATCCTCATCATTCATGATATTAGTAACATTAAAAAAAGCATACCAGTGTATGTGTGTTATAATTAATTATTATTACACGCAGGAATTTTAACGGGTGCGGGTACTCAGTCGTCTCGTCCCTATTTGAACTTCGACCTGACACCCCCCCCCCCCCCACCAACCAGTCACTTCGACCCATTTCCGCAACCTAAAATACGATCGTTGGGAATGATCTTGGTTTGCACTTACATGAACAAGAATAGTCTTCACTTGCGAATCACCCCATTTATCTTTGGAGTTGTCCTACTTTTAAAAGGAACAACTCCTGTATTTTGATTGCGTTTCGGATGTAGTTTCATCATGTAGACGCAGGGTAGACGCTACACAAAAGACGGTGAAAAATCTTACAGCACAAAGGGAGCGCAAAAGATCCAGAGCAGGAAACAAGCTAAAAAAGCTCAAAATCGAAGCGGAGTGTCACCAATCAACAATGTCTTAACTCACTCAGCCAGTATTTAAGTGGTCAGGCCTACACATTTGTTGCCTCACAGTTTCGTTTACATGGTAAAAAACTCGCTCTTTCTCCGCTACATGCTGGGCCGAAATGCTACTGATTTTTTCCAAGCTATTCATTTTGCCATCTGTGAAAACCTTGCAGACCAGTCTAAAGAGTGTGCAAATTTATACTGGGTTTTCTTCCAACTTGTTTGAAACATTTTCAAGAAAGATCTCATCAGTAGTAATACATGAGCAGATCTCCCTACCAAGTATTTTTTTGTGGGGTTTAGGCCCGGGGTTTATGCAATGTGTTACGGCGTTGATTAGAGCAGCGGGTTAATACTTTATGGCACTTAATTTTTGATAGTTTTTTACATTATTTGATCTCTTATGGCATCTTGAGTGCAAATAATTTTTTTAGTTTCTCTACATTCATGTACATATTTATGGCTATATTCATGTCTACATTGAATAAAAATGAATCGTTGTATGATTATATACATTTATTATATAACAAGTATATTGAATGCTTATACTATAAAATATCTTGGAAAGGTTAATGGTAAATGTAATAAAGTATATAATAAAGTGTATTAAGATATATAGTGTCTGCAGTAAATGTAGCGTAATGCATAATAGCATAGCTTGGAATGTGAGTCGGTACATTGCCTTCTCCTGGACAATAACATCTTCTCTGATGTATTGATGATAGATCTCCAGGAGGAAACCTTTTGTACTCGTCCTGCTTTTGATTTCATAGTGAACTGAAATAAAGAGCTATGTATTGTGAGAGACGCCAGTACGCTCTCCTATTTTATTATTATTACCTACTTAGTAAGATACTCTCTCGCAATTACCGACTGAGCTTGTATCTCATTGTTCTATTTCCTTTGTCTAAGAGTTAAGCTTTTATCTCCGAAATAACTCACTGTCTACGTTTATGTCTACTCACTACACACTGTCTATGTCTGTGCAAGGGTCTATTGTTTACATGTGCCTACGATACTATTTAGTGCGTTCTACCTTGTACCAAATAATTATTTACTACAACTTATTATATTTTTCCACGCTTTTAATTATTACAAAGTGGGTGTTGATGTAAGGGCAAGGCGTGGCTTGCACCAATATTTTTACTCAGGCGTGGTTAGTAATGTATACCGCCTTCCCTGTATTTAAACTGATGTTAATGCAATAAAGTTCAGAGTTAGCCTGACTCTCAGATGATTCTCTCTCCCAGAAGCAAGCACAGCTAGGAGCACCAAAACTACAAGCGCTGACCAGGTCGACTATTAGCAAGCACGAAGCTAAGGTGGAAAGTGAGAACGGTTCGCCCTATCACTGTGTATCCCCTCACCTGAGGTGAGGATTACAACACAACGCCTAGTGCACTAATAGTTCGGCTCTTATCAAATTCGGATTCGGGGAATCCAACAAGCTAGACAACAATAATTACAGTGAGGTTATAGTCGTAAAATCAAGATGGAGATAGCCTTTTATAAGGAAAAAGTCACAGCCATACGCGAAAACTTGTTTTATGTAGAAGTACTGTATAATAAACACTGGTTGTTGTTTTTATACTTGATCAATATATTATTCCAAATATAGAAAATTTTGGTGGGGGAATCACCAGCAAATGCTATATTATTGTTATTAAAGCCCACAGCCTCTAATCAGGTGGAGTATGTGGGGGAATTTGCCGGCGAGTCAGGCTCACCTGGCACCAGGTGACATAGTTGTAGCTGACAATAATTACTAGTAGAGAGTTACACTAAAGAGTACATGTTGTCTCCCCCTGAACAGTATCCAGAGAAAACAATAGTAGTAATATATGAGCAGATCTCCCTACCAAGTGTTTTTTGTGGGGTCAAAATCGGGGGTGATGCAATGGGTTACGGCGTTGAATGGATTCGCCGAGATAATATTGTATTTCATTTGAGGGGAATTTGAGTGGCATTTAAGTGGCATTTGAGTTTTGATTATTTTTTTACTTAATTTGAACTTATATGGCATCTAGATTCTGAATGTATGGCATTTGATTTTTTGATAGTTTTTACATTGTATAAAAATGAAACGTGATATGATTGTATTGTTATTGGAAGTTAAGATGTCGACAGAGGATGATGTTGAGATGAGACCGATGAATGAAGTTGATACTGTTGATGGTACTACACGCGATATGATAGATGTTTTACCGAGTATGAAGCGTAAAGCGTTGATAATCATGATGATTTTGGTATTTGTCATAGGATTTTCCACTTTTGGAGGTGTTACTGAGTTTAGTATGTATAAAGAAGCTATGGAAAAAATACAAAAAGCGAGAAACTCTCCTGTTGGAATCATAAATGAAACTACTGTTGTTGATGAACATCTTTTTATGATGAATGGGAAACCTGAAGATTATGACCCAAGGATGCGATCTCCTTTTACAGCAATGATTGCAGGACCAACTGGATCGGGAAAGACACAAGCGATTTTTCGAATGATTGAAGCTAGTCAGACCATAGCGCACCCCCCACCAACAGAAATTCACTACTGTTATGGAGCCTATCAAAAGGCCTTTGATGATGTACCAGAAGTGCTTTTTCATGAAAGCATGATAGATATAACAGTGAGTTTTCCCAAAGATGGTCAAAATCGATGGCTGATAATTGATGATCTCATGGATGAAGTTTCTGGTAAAGCCGATGCCAATGCTTTGTATACAAAACATAGTCATCATTTGAACATAAGTGTATTTTTAATTGTTCAGAATCTGGTTTTAAAAGGAAACCGTACAATTTCCTTGAATAGTCATTATTTTTTTCTTTTTAAAAACCCTAGAGATGCTTCTTCTATTTCTTATTTGGCTCGACAATGTTTTCCATCGAAAGTAAAATATGTAGAAGAGGCTTTTGAAGACGCAACAAAAAACCATACTCTTGTTTACGAATAGATACGACTCAACAAACGAATGATCAACATAGACTATTAGGAAACTTTACATCAGATCTCCCTATGATATTATATGTACCCAAGTAAAAGGATATAAATACAATTACTATTCGTTTCACCTCAATCATATTTTGTTATTCAACGACGCAACACGAAAGCGTTATAATGACTAAAGCTTTGGAGAAAAAATTAACAAGAAATGCTGCTGTGTTGTTATCGCTCAACAATGCAACCTTTGCTATCCAAAAGTCTGTTATAGCCAAAGCCAAAAAGGAGTTTATTATGACTCTAATGGAATGTGCTAAAGCTATTATAAATGGAACGATACCATTGACAACATCTCAGTATAATCAGTTGCAGCGGAACGCGAAGGATATTAGCGCTTTAGTAAGAAGATCAACGTTAGATGATAAGAAAGTTGTATTGCAAAAAGGACGATTTTTATCTGCTCTACTAGGACGTATTATCAGCAATATAGTTCCTGGGTTATTTAAAAGTGTGCTAGGAGGAGGGAGAAGATAAAGATGAAAGTCTCAACACAAATGATGCGAAATAGAATGGCGATTTTAGCTCTGGATGATCTGAGTAAGAAAGGAAAAATCGCTATAGTCGAAAAGGCCAACTCAGATTTGTTTCAATCATTGATAGAAAGTGTTAAAGATATTATATTAGGTAATGTTCCTCTTGATTCTGAGCAGTTTATTGAGTTGCAGCGTTACAAGAAGGAACTACATAAACTAAGTGGTAGAGGGACAGTTAATGATAAGCGTAAAATTTTGATTCAGACTGAAAGAGGCAATCTTTTGGACGCTATTATAACCCCTATTGTATCTGTTTTATCATCAATAAAAAGATGAATCGTCAGCCTTTAACATTCTCCAGACGTATTTTTATACTCACTGAAAATAAATACTATAGATTAACGGAAAAAAAGGAGAATAAAACAGTGGTAAAGGAAGAGAAGACCAGACCTCCATTGTATTATAATCCTATGGAAGCTATAACAGTGAGAAATATGAAGAGAAAGCGAAATGATCTACTGGAAACGGCTCATGATTCTGACTTATCCTCACACGAAAAGTTAGATGAAAATGTTGAAAACCTACGTAGGTATTTGTCTGATGTCAAAAAGATTAAAAATAATCAAAATCAGGCACAAAAGGTTGGTTGGAGCCCCATTAAGAAACAAAAGATAGAGTCTACTTCTCCTTTGGCCAATAGCACAGTTATTGATGATAAACCTAACGCCTATTCACCAAATGTCGATGAAGACATTGGGTTAGAATCAGTGAAAACGAATGATGATGATGATGATGATGATGATGATGATGATGATGATGATGATGATGATGATGATGATGATGATGATGATGATGATGATGATGATGATGATGATGATGACATCACGATAGAATCAGTAAAAGCGAGGTTGTTTGATACTGAAGACTCAACCCTACTTGGAAATACGATTGTTACTGATGGAGAAGATGAGTATGATAGTGAAAGCGAAGGTTTAAAAGAGTTTGAAAAAAAAGCAACTGATTTAACAACAAAAAAGAGTGATCAAACGATCGCTGTAAGAATGTTGAATAATCTGAGTAAAATTGGTAGATTCGACTCGGAGAAGAACAGACTGAAAATTGGAGAACGTTGGTTGAATCCTAAGACTTCCAAAACTTTACTACGAGATGTTCTAACCGAAGGAGGTAAAATACAATCGGGAAATACCAATTACAGTAGATTTAAAAGCTTGCTAACTGATGAAGGAATCACAATTGTCAGGAAATCCCGGCGCCAAACACGTGGGAGCCAGAAGAAAAAGTTGGTCATTCCCGGTATTAATTCATGAATGTCGACACGCTAAAAGAGTTGTATTACAATCCTGCATTACATACATCTCTACGAGGAGCTAGAGCTTTACTGAAAGCTCGTAGAAAACGAGAGGGAGAAAAAAGAATCCGTGAATGGTTGAGTGGTGAGGATGCCTACACGTTACATAAAAGAGTTGTAACTAAGTTTAAGCATCGTCCTACAATTGTAGCTGGAATAGGGGAACAGTTACAGGTAGATTTGATGGATGTTTGATCTCGAAAAGAAGAAAATGATAATAGAGCATTTTTACTGACTGCTGTTGATTCTCTATCTAGAAAAGGATGGGCCGTGCCGCTCATCTCCAAATCAGGACAGGTTGTAGCCAGAGGATTGAGAAGAATACTAGAAGGGGAAAACTATAAAGCTTTACAATCCGATAAAGGTAAAGAGTTTGACAACGTCAATGTCAAGACTCTCCTGGCGAAAAAAAAATTAAGCGCTTTACAACCGAAAATGAGACGATAAAGGCATCAATGTGGAGCGTTTTAACAGAACTTTAAAAAAGAAGATATATAGATATTTGACATATAAAGATGATGACAGATACATTGATGTTTTACCAGAAATGGTTATTGCATACAACAACACAATTCATAGTGCTATAGGTATGAGACCGAATGATGTGAATTTTCAAAATCAGGAACTTGTATGGAATCGTGTGTATGAAGGAGGTGAACATAGTTTAACTCTAGAAGCAAAACTAAAGATTGAGGATTATGTGAGAATAAGTAAGGCAAGAGGAGCAGTTGAAAGAGGATACACCCCGAATTAGACGATTGAGATTTTTAAAATCACTGATGTACTTATTGATGAAAATCCTGTTGTATATGTTGGAAATGTAATTCACATTAACTCTTGTCTCGTACAAGTTTACATGTACCTTTGCTTGTTATTACTCATTCAACATGCTTTGTTGTTTAATCCATTTTTAGCTGTGTGCATGGCCTTGCATCAGCCTTGTATTATTGCTTTTTTCTACTTCCTTGTATTAGTCACTTGTTGAATACAGCTCTTACTGGCAAGCAGCAAGTTGGATCTATGTGTAATGCAAGTGTAGTAACACAACAGGTTATGGGCCCAGGACAATATAGTTAACTTTGATACACACAATGGATACTAAAGGGTCATCAACAATTGTACTGCTGACAGGTGCGAACTATGCAACATGGAAAAATCAGTGTCGCATGATGCTGATTAAAGAAGGATTATGGACCATTGTTGATGAGAAGGAAACTGCGCCAGATCAAACTACTGAAGAAAACAAGTATGTATAGTTTATGGCACGCAGAGATAAAGCCTTGGCAGTTATTGTTTTGGCTGTAGACCCAGCATTGTTGTATTTACTCGGAGATCCAACAGATCCTGTAGATGTCTGGAAAAAGCTTCAAAATCAGTTTCAGAAGAAAACTTGGTCTAACAAGCTAACATTGAGACGTCGATTAAATACTCTAAATTTCAAGGATAGTGATTTAATGAGTGCTCATATTAAAACGATGACAGAAATTTTTCATGAGCTTTCCGTCATTGGAGCGCCAGTTGATGAGGAAGATCAGGTTGTGAACCTCTTAGCCAGTTTGCCAGATAGCTACAATGTTCTTGTTACTGCCTTAGAAGCAAATAGTGAAGTTCCAAAGATGGAGGTAGTGACTGAAAGACTGCTACATCAGGAAACAAAGCTCAAAGAGCGATCCAACTACAGTGAGTTAAATACTGGTAGCGAAAGTGCTATGATGGTTAGAGGCAGAGGCGGAGCTGGGAGGCCACCCCCTAAATGTTACAAGTGCCAGCAGGTTGGTCATATACAACGTTTCTGTACAATCGACACTGACATGCCCAGAGAAAAGAGTCGGCATACGCACAAATCTCGCTCACATAAAGTAAACAAAGCTGAAGCTAAGTGGCAGTCTAATAGTAACAGCGATAGTGAGGCTAGCGGTCTGATTGCAGAACATGCTCTTGCTGGTCATGACGCAATTAATGATCAGTGGATCATTGATTCAGGAGCTACATGCCACATGTGCCAGGACAGGCTTTACTTTTCTGACTATACTGCCTTAGTAGAGCCAGTACAAGTTACAATGGGAGATGGCACAAAACTGGAGGCTACTGGTCACGGTCGAGTAAGGCTTGATATCAAGCATCAGAATCAATGTATGAAATCAACTTACCTCAATAATGTGTTGTTTGTTCCTGGTCTGTCTTACAATCTTATCAGCGTTGCAAAAGCTGCCGAACGTGGAAAATATACACATTTCAATGATAGATGGTGTCAAATTAGAGATAACCGAGACAAGGTTCTAGTACATGCAGAGAGAGTTGGTCGACTGTATAGGGTGACCTGTGCTCCCCAAGTTCAGCATGTCAATGTAGCCAAAAAAAGTATGCAACACATGTGGCATTGGATGGGGAAGAATGAAGCAGTTGAGTAGAGAACAACTGGTAGATGATTTTGACTACTCACCCAGCAGTAAAATTGAATTTTGTGAGTCATGCTGTGCTGGTAAACAGAACAAAAATCCATTTGTCACTAAACAACGCATAGAATCTAAGGAACCTTTGCAGTTAGTTCATAGCGATGTATGTGGTAAGATGAGTTCATTGTCTCTTGGAAAAGGTGAACATTTTCTGACCTTCACCGATGACTGTACAAGATATGTATGGACCTACACGCTGAAAAATAAGAGTGATGTATTTGGGAAATTTATTGAGTGGAAAGCCATGGTAGAAAAAAGTAGTGGGCACCAGTTGAAGGTTTTGCGAACAGATAATGGAGGTGAATATACATCTACTAAGTTCACGCAGTATCTAAAGTTGGAAGGAATCAGACATGAATCTACTATTCCAAAGACACCTGAGCAGAATGGTGTATCTGAACGTCTTAACAGAACCTTAGTAAAGAAAGTGAGATGTATGCTGGTAGATTCTAAGTTACCTCAAAAGTTTTGGGCTGAAGCTCTCTCAACAGCCACTTACCTTCACAACAGGTGCCCTACTCGATCACTGAAAGTACTTACTCCATTTGAGGCTTGGACAGGATTCAAACCTTCAGTTAGACATCTGAGAAGATTTGGGTGTATAGCTTTTGCACATATAGCCAAGGATGAACGATCAAAACTCGATGTGAAGTCACGAAAATGTATTCATCTTGGCTATGGAGCGGCAGTGAAGGGATACAGACTATATGATGTAGAAAATCAAAAGATCATTCAAAGTAGAAATGTAGAGTTCAATGAAGCCATGGTTGGGTACAGTTCCAAGGAGCAAACAGATGAAGTCGTTAAAGAGGTCACTATGCCACCATACGAGGGTGAATCAGAAAACACACTGGGTGAAAACAATGAGCAGCCACAGGTATTGAGAAGGTCTCAAAGAGAGAAGAAGACCCCAGATTTCTATGAAAATAGAGTTAGCATAGCTGATTATAGCGAACCTGTCACAGTTGCTGAAATGAACAAAAGAGCGGATAAGGATCTCTGGGTAAAATCCATGAAACAAGAGATGAAATCATTGATAGATAATGATATTTGGGATTTGGTCAAGTTACCAGAAAACCGAAAGACTGTTGGTAGTAAATGGGTATTCAGAACCAAAACTAATGCAGATGGTGATCTCGAAAGATATAAAGCTAGATTGGTAGCTCGTGGATTCTCTCAGAAGTTTGGAGAGGATTATGATCAGACCTTCAGTCCAGTAGTCAGATTTGAGTCATTGAGAACGATACTCGCTCTCTCAGCTAAACATGGTTTGAAACTGCATCAGATGGATGTGACAACAGCCTTTCTGAATGGTGTTCTTGAAGACGATGTGTATATGGAGCAGCCGGAAGGGTTTGTGGAGCCCGGAAAGGAAAACAGGGTTTGTAAGTTAAAACGAAGTATTTATGGCTTGAAACAATCTCCTAGGTGTTGAAATACTGCATTAGACCTGAAGCTCAGAGCAATTGGTTTTGCACAAACTAGTGCAGATCCATGTTTGTATAAAAGAGATGAAGGAGATATGATTTATGTAACCGTCTATGTTGATGATTTGGTAATAGCTGGAAAGACAGAACAGCAAACTGCCTCAGTTAAAGCAGAACTAGGCAAAGAGTTTGACATGAAAGATATGGGTGAACTGCATCACTTTCTGGGTATGAAAGTCTAACAAAGTAAAACAAATGAAACAGTCTGGATAGGCCAAGCTTCCTACACAGCAAATATTCTGGACAAGTATGGCATGGAGAATTGCAAGGCAGCAGCAACTCCAATGGATCCAGGTGCCAAGCTTATAAAAGCAAAAGAAGAAGAGGAACCAATTGACCAACAGAATTATCAGTCAGCAGTGGGGAGTTTGCTGTATTTGTCAGTGGCTACCCGTCCGGATATAGCTTATGCTGTTAATTATACAGCAGCTAAGTTTACTTCTAAGCCGACCAGCCAGCATTGGACGGCAGTCAAACGAATATTCAGATACCTGAAGGGCACAACAAACTTGGGCCTCCAGTATACTCATGATAAAGAAGATAGTTTGACAGCATATTCTGATGCAGATTGGGCGGGAGATACGGATGATCGTAAATCGAAATCTGGTTATGTACTAACATTGAGTCAAGGAGCAGTTAGTTGGAAAAGCAAAAAGCAAACAGTTGTTGCCTTGTCAACAGCAGAGGCAGAGTATGTTGCTCTCAGTGCTGCCACGCAAGAAGTTCTTTGGATGAGAACGCTGCTGTTGGACCTAGGAGATCCCTGTGCTAATCCCATTTGTATAAAAGAAGATAATCAGAGTGCAATGGCCATTGCCCAAAATCCCATTAGTCATGCCAAAACCAAACACATAGATATAAAGTATCACCATACTAAGCATGCGCTGCAGGAAAAGCAAATAACACTGGAGTATTGTTCTACTAGTAACATGGTGGCTGATCTGTTAACGAAAGCACTAGCGGCAGAACTGTTCTTCAAGCTGAGATCTAATTATGGACTGACAATAATGCCATCCGAGTAAATAGGAATTAAGGAGTGCTGGAAATGTAATTCACATTAACTCTTGTCTCGTACAAGTTTACATGTACCTTTGCTTGTTATTACTCATTCAACATGCTTTGTTGTTTAATCCATTTTTAGCTGTGTGCATGGCCTTGCATCAGCCTTGTGTTATTGCTTTTGTCTACTTCCTTGTATTAGGCACTTGTTGAATACAGCTCTTACTGGCAAGCAGCAAGTTGGATCTATGTGTAATGCAAGTGTAGTAACACAACAGTATATAGGGTAAAAGATTTGGCTGAGGAGATGATTGATGGTACCTTTTACGAAAAAGAGTTGCAAAAAGTAAAAAAACCCACGAGTTTCAGAATTGAAAAGATATTGGGAAGAAGAACGAGAAGAGGTAAAAGACAGATTCTGGTTAAGTGGTTAGGTAACGGAGAAAAGTTCAACGAGTGGGTAGATGAATAGTTTATAAGGAAAGAACGCTCGATATAATCATCATACGTTGGGAAAATGTCGATGCTGATAACTTTACCCTCAAACTCTAGCGGTGAAGAGTTTCCTGATAATAGCAATTCCGAATTTACAGTGAGATTGTATAAAGAGTTGGTTATCAATGGTGGTAAACGGGAGGTAGGTCTGCTAGATATATCTTATTCTAATAATTGGAAGAATGTTACCGAAGGGAAAATATATCTGGTAAAAGCGAAAAACCGTTCGTCTTAATCGGTAATGGAAGATACGATAGTTTGGAGGAGTTGGAGGAGATTATACGAAAGAGAATGAGTGAAATAGTTTAGACAAAAAATTCACCATCTCCTACAACAAGATCACCAACACCACTTTACTAACTAACAGCGATCCTGATACTATCATAAGCTTTGCCAAAGATCTAGCATATATTTTTGGATTTGAACCAAAAACTAAGTATCCTCATGGTAGATACAATAATATCTCACCTCCTGATATAAATTCCGGTCTAACATCTCTGTATGTTTATTCCAACATTGTTGATAATAGAATGGTAGGAGATACTAGTGACCCTGTAGGGAGAGATACGCTAATGAGCCACGTGCAATCGGCTAGGGATCCAAACATTGAATTAACGCGATCACGCTTATATATGCTATCATTGCGGTTGAAGTACATGCTCCAACAAATCATTTTTTCATTTCTCACAAAACCCTTAAACTTAAAAAAATTTATGGGGAAATAAGAGAAAACCTTTTTATCTACCAGGAAAAATAATAAAATTGTCAGAAATCAACTTGGTTTAGGTATTTTTGATAACCTGATTATTTGATCGTAATATCTTTTGGCAGCGCAGCTTTATTGTTTATATACAGAATATAGCTTTGTTTACGATAATAAATAAAACCGCGAAATCTAGTAGCAAATATTTGTTTATTGTTGTTATTCAATATTATTGTTATGAATAATAGATACTATACTAGAAAAATTGATTTGCCTGGTAAGGTTCAATTTTTTAAATAATAATAATTATAATATGGAATTAATTGTATTGTTTGTGCTGAATAATAATAATAATAACACAAAACTGCAATTTAATAAAAATGTAATTATTATTAGATGAATAATGAAAATAATATTGAAATTGTTTTAAAGTATAGGTCATATTACATCGTATTACATTTTATTATATAAGATGGGATAATAATTAATAATTATTATTGGTCACCTTTACACATTTATTTTGGTTTTCAATTATTATTAACAACAACCATCACTTTATTAAAAAAGCTTCAATTATTTTTTATTTATTACATTCCAGGTGTTTTATAAGCATTTCTGATCATAAAACTTTACAATGGAGGATAATTAGATTTATCGTAGCAAATTCTGTACCGAAGTTACCGTAATAACAATGGTGTCAATCTGGATCCCTGGACTTTGACCCTTCATTAGTCCAAATTTAGAGTAACTTTGTCATACAAAAAAAATATCACTGCTTGTAGCAGTATGTTTTGTTTATTTTCCCCAACGAATTATTGAGATGTGATTTTTTAGTAAGAAGTTATGATTTATTTTCTAAACCCTAGTATTTTGGCGTAATGATATTTTATATAAAATTTTGACCGGAAACAGCTTTGTTTGTAACCCAAAAGCCGTTGCACGTGCGTTTTATACTGCGCAATGATTGGCGTATCTCTCTATACAGGGTCACTAGGAGATACCAATGTACCTTTACTGAGAGTAGTTCCGGTTCAAGGAAAGAAGAATAATGTTGTGTATCAAGAATTTAAAAATCCTCACTATGTCGACGCTTCATCACTAAATAGTGATCTGATTCAAGTACTTATAACGAGTGACGACGGCCAACGAATACCATTTGATGGAGGAAAGGTTGTGTTAACGGTTCACTTTAGAGAGAAACAATTATAATGAGTTTGGTACGATACACCCCTGAGGATTCGAAAGATTTTTTTGATGAGTACTACAAGATGCAAGCTGGAAATGGAATTGGAGTGTATAGTGGACGGCAAGTGATGCCTAATATGAGAGGAAATGGTCTTGGTAGTATTTTTCAAGTATACTTAAATCCGCAGCACCAATGCTGAAAAGAGGAGCAATTAGTTTGGGGAAAAGAGCACTGTCTGTAGGTGGTAATGTAGCGCGTGATGTCATCGATGGACAAAGCTTTGCAGCATCAGCAAAGAAGAGGGGGTTGGCAGAGTTGAATGATCTGGGGGGGAGATGTGCTCAATGCAGTCCGTCTAGATAGTGTGAAAAGGAGAAAAACAAGAGGTGGAAAGAAAAGGAGAGGTATTGGTAAACGCGGCATATTTTAATAGCAGCAGAATCCGGTATAAAGACAGCAGAGCTTGATATCTATATTCATTAAGCGATAACGCTTCAAGCAATCATCACTCGCAAAAGATGGCTAGTCTAAATGGGACTACAGGTAATAAGTTGGAAGTTTTTTCCTACAACATAAATCCATCGTTGGATGTATTTGCTACGGAACCAACAAACATATCGGTAGAGAGATCGAAATACGTTGTCATCAGACCTGATAGGTTAGATCCTTATGGTAGTATTGAGTTAACCTTGTCAGGGAGCACTGAACATTACACAGATCTCTACAACTCATTTCTGCAAGTTGAATCCACAGTTGTTCATGATGATGGAAGCGATATTACAGGTAGTGATGATGATGCAGCTGTGTGGATGGGGGATTCAATGCAAACATTATTCAGCGAGTTTAAAATGTCGATAGAAGGAACTACTCTTGAATACGCTATTACGGTTTACGCTCCTACTTTTCACAACTACTCGAAAACAGTGCAGACAGAAAGAAATATCAAGGTAAGATGGAGGGATGGATGTATGATGAGTCAACTAGCAAAGACGCTGCTAATCACAAAACTGCAGATAAGAAAAAGAGGAGAGCTCTAATCATAGGTGGAAAGGCAATAGAATTAACTGGAAAACCTCATCTCGCATTATTTCAGCAAAAAAAACTAATAATTCCAGGCCCTAGTATGCAGCTGGAGTTTGAGCGCGCATCCAGCAAACTAGCTTTGCTTGCTGCGGATGAGTCGCCTGCAGGAGGAGCAGAGATTAGAATTGATAAATTTGAACTTCATCTTTGTAAAGTTAAGGTGAATCCTACAATACAAAACTCCCAACTCAGTTTGGCGTTGGAAGGTCACAACTACATTTATCCAGTTGATCGAAAACGGATAAAACTATATGGAATTCGTGCTGGTGTTGCGCAGATTGACATCACTTTGGAAGAAAACAAACAAAAACCTAAACAAGTTTATTTAGGTTTAATTGATCACAACGCAATGAACGGACGTTTTGCTCTGAATCCATATAGAATGAAACAGCTAATGTTGATAGTATTGTATCGAGAGTTGGTGATTGTCCTATTGGAAGGAGATTTGAGCCAAATTATGCTATAGGGGTTTTTGGAAGAGAACATCATCAGTTTCTACACGCTACCGGAACTTTGCTTGATGGTGATAGTCTTGGTATTACGAAAGAACAATACCTTGATGGTACTACACTTTATGGATTTGATTTGACTGGCGATTTTCTTAAAGAAGGATTTCACCCTATGAAAAATGTCACCAGTGTGGAAATTCGTTTTAGCACTTACACGACTGATGCATTATCCCTGGTAGCATACTTTGTAAAAGACGGTGTGTTGGAGATAGACAGCATTCTTCAATTAGCTATCGCGGGAGACGCAGTGCTTTAAACAGAAAGTTAGAGATGAATACCATACAAATTTGTTCGATCTTATCTTCAGACGTTTTATGCCAAAGCGTAGGGATTCACATTGGAGCTAGAGAACAGTTTTGGAAGAAATTTTGCAATTTTCCAACAGGATGTTTCGTATTCAACACCCATTATTCTCACCAACCTGGAGAGCATTGGTTGGCTGTGTATGCTAATGATTCAGAGGGGGATTTTTTTTACTCGTTTGGACGTTCTGTTTCCTTTTACCCAGATGTAAATGAAATACTAAGTATTCATGGAGGATATGAAACAATACAAAGTAATGAAACACAACTACAAAATTTTTTGTCAACTGTATGTGGCGATTATTGTGTATACTTTTGTTTACTGAGAAGTAGAGGGTGGAGTATGGATGAAATTTTTAGAAGTTTACGAGATATAGGAGACAGTGAGATGAGAGATCACTCAATACGGAGCATTAAAATACAGACTTATCCTAACTTCGAGTTCATACAAGATAATACAGTAGAAGGAATAGATGGAGTGCATATACAAGGAACTAATTTACTAAGTAAAATGTTAAAATAAATTATTATAATTGAATTTTATTTGTTATAACAAATAAAATGAATAAAATACAACTTATCTCATTATCTGTGCTAAACACTACAGAACCTATAAAAACTATTATTTTGTAATGTTCCAAGCAAGAAGTAAATAAGATCTTCTCATTTTCTTCCTCAGGAGCGCTCTTTAGTTATATCTAAAAGACATAGTAACTAATGACTCTATCATACATAGTTATATGAATTAATTTTACAAAAATACTTCGGAACCTACTTTAAATAGATATGAAACTTACCATCATAGAAGACGAGACATGTCCTTTGTGTTATCGATTAAGGTTTCGATGTGCTGTTCTGGACAATTCTCTTTTTCATTTTCATCAAAGTAGGAGAGAAAGGTGTGTTGCGGCAAAGTATCAAACAGTTCGGAGGCTTGAATGAAAGCTTGGAGAGCCGAGAGCAGAATGACATCGTAGGAAATCGTGTTGTTCGTATTTTGGCTTAGTCCTTTGAATACGATGACACCGCTTTTTTCCGACACCACAGATGAAGCTATTTGAGGAGGAATGTTAATATCTCCAATCAATAGCTCTTCATTCACCATACATGTGTAATTAGCCACTAGAGTATCGGCAGTCTTGTTCCAACGAGTATCACATTTTCTTAGCATTCCAGGATTCTCATAAGCTATAACACTTCCTGCCGGAAAATCGTGTAGGTGAGCAACACTGAAATAAGCCTGTATTTGTCTCATACTCTTGCCTTATAATGAGTTGAATGGATCGTTGATCTTTCGATTACATCCTTGAGAATCAGCGGTACGAAAAATCGCATCTGCTGTCTTTCCTTCTCCCATATAAATTAAAACAATTGGACGTGTTTGCTTAGCTTTATTAACAAGCAGTCCTATTTCGGTTGAAACATCACTTTTGACTCGAGTTCTCTTTTTATCCTTTAGATAGTTGTAAACGATGGCACACTTTGATTCATCACGAAATTCAACAGACAACACCTCCATAACTGTTGGTACTGGTAGTTCGCAGATTTCCATGGACTCTTCAAGTTTTTCTAGACTATCTGGAGAGAGAGAGTTTATTAACCCAGCGCTCTTGTAGGTGAGAGTGGTTAGCTCATTACTTCCAGCATCTTGAAAGGGTATTCTGGTGTGACGGAAAAGCGTGTCGTTTCCAACATCTGTCAAAACTAGGTTTTTGCACTTCGAGCCAGTTTCAACATCATCTTTTGTCAAATCAATGAAAGGTCGTTTCCTCACAGATGTTCTTTTTGAAGACAGCTTGTTAGTAGGAGATGTGAATGAAGTAAAATCTTGTTGGGATTCTGGTTCATCAACCACCAATTGACTTTCTGGCATATCAAAGATAGGAGAAGGCGATGGGGAAAGGGTTTGCCGGGATCCTGCTTCATCATTCATCGGTTGACTTCCTTCGTCTTGAGTATTCATTCTGAAAAAACACAAAGATTTTGTTTAATTTTTTGTAATTAATTTTAAAAGATCATAAAGACCATAAGTCTTCAGCTAGTTGTGTTAGCTAACAGAAAATAAATATTTTTACTCTTACCTTTATGAAGAGGGTGAGCTCCTACTAGTTGCAATGGAAGGTTTAGTAGATGTTGCTTCTCCGCTAGCCGTTGTAGAACTGGATGCTTTCTGTGTGAAAACGGTGGCTCTTAAATAGGTAAAGTTGCACTGATTAAACCCTATGAATCAGCATTTTTTCACACGAATACAACCCAATGCTTTCGTGGGAATGAATAATTTATTTTCACGCGAATAAAAAACAATGCTTTCGCGGGAATAAAACTATTATTTTCACGCGAATGAAAACTGTTGTTTCGCGGGAATACAAACAATTATTTTCACGCGAATAGAAACAGATGTTTCCGCGGGAATAAAACAATTATTTTCACGCGAATAAAAACCAATGTTTTCGCGGGAATAAAAAGTTTATTTTCATGCGAATAAAAACCAACTCTTTCGCGGAAATAAATAATTTATTTTCACGCGAATAAAAACTGATGTTTTTGCGGGAATAAAAAATTTATTTTCACGCGAATAGAAACCAATGCTTTCGCGGGAATAAATAATTTATTTTCACGCGAATACAAACCAATGCTTTCGCGCGAATAATTAATTTATTTTCACACGAATAAAACAGGAATATTTCATGCGAATAACACTATTATGATAGAGTTTTCGCGTAAGTGTTTTTAATGGTTATAAGCTAAATGAGGAGTGGCTTATAGTATATAAGAACAGCTCTCTATGCATAGAAATCATTCTCTCCAGCAATAACCTCAGGAGCATCAACTACTACAGCTGATTTCTTGGTGATAAGGTAACAATTAATAGAAAAACTATTTAATAGAAGTTGAAATGTAACTATTTTACAACACTGTTTAATCATCCTATACTAATACATAACTTTTTTTATTTTAGTTCATTATGAGTTCAAAGTCATATACAATAACAGACTTCCTCCCGGAGATTTATCACAAGTATATTAAAGAAAATGTAGCCGTGCAGGGAAATGCGAAATATCCATTAACATTGCAAGCTGCGTTATTCTGTATAACGCAGCATTTGCTAATTTTAGCATCTTTATACGGCGAGCTACCCATACAGTACCAACCACATACATTACACCAGAATGCTGACAATCAAGAAACATTATTACAACTAACAATTCAAAACAATTTTGAGACAGTTCTGAAAATGTCTAAAATCGTGAATATTAACCATTTTTTAAAAAAATTAAGAGAAAGGTATGGGATCAAGATCTCACACAAAGATTAGTTAAAGCCCAATGGACTGAAGAATTAATGCGTGAGTTTAAGCCCAATATTTTACGTTATGTTCAAACGGATGAATGTTTATATACATCTATTGCTTCGTTTGAAGTTATTTTACGGCTTTTTCAAGAATATAAACTTTAATATATACAATCATACAATGTTTAATTTCTATTCAATGTACATAAATATATATAGCTATCGAAAAATTATCAAAACTTAAATGCCATACATTCAAAATCTAGATGTCATATGAGTTACAATTATGTAAAAAAATTATCAAAACCTAAATGCCATACATTCAAAATCTAGATGTCATATAAGCTCAAATTAAGTAAAAAAATAATCAAAACTCAAATGCCACTCAAATGCCCCTCAAATGAAATACAATATCAACTCGGCGAATTCATTCAATGCCGTAACCCATTGCATCACCTCGGGGTCTAATCCACACAAAACACTTGGTAGGGAGATCTGCTCATATATTACTACTAACAATTCTGGACAATTTAAGCAATGGTATTAGGGGTCAAAGGTCGGACAGGCTGCAATAAGGCAGTGAATAAGTGCTATGCTTAAGTGACTTACTATATGTTTCATTGTTATAATGTAATCTGATTGGTTCAATATTATATTGAATATATCATATTTCTGTATAAACATAAGAGACTGAGCCAGAGAGCTCAGTTTTATTCCTTGCAGTAAAGCTCAAACTTCCAGACTAGTCTTGTTGGGGCCCTATATAGGGAGTCGCAGACTCACAGATAGACAAGCAGATTAGCAGTTGTGGCTAAGCAGCAGCAAAAAGCACTACAATACTACTGGTGGTTTTTTTGTAGGTCCAAGCTTGTGGAGAAAATGAGGTCTGCGCATTATGCCATACACACTGAGGGGTCTAATGACAATGGAATTCAGAAAATCTTTCCACGGTGCATTAGTGTAGTGGACAAATATAGGTCAAAAGGGTTCATCAACTAGTTTTTAGATACGTGCATGAGTGAACGTAGCACAGCTCAGGGTAAGTGTCTCATCCGACTTTGGTCAACACTGCTCTTGAGAACTCATTGGAGTTATCAAGATACTACAATGTAAGAAACTTCAGGTATTTAAGAAATTGATTGTTAAAAGTAACCGACATTGGCTACCGTTTTTGGTCAGGTATCATGTGATGGACTTGAAAGGTATTGGCTATGTATAACATTTGGGAGAATATTATGCAATGATCTGATAAATATCCGTCTCAATCGCTATCTGGTCAAATACCAATTGATGAATTTACATTTTGTGATGTTAGTCTTAAAAACTGCATATTGTTGTTTTAGCTACGTGTGACACTATCAGCAACCTATTAAAAAAAACTGGATACTTCTATTGAAACTGTGGATCACACCAATGCAAATATGGGTCACCATCATAGTCTGCAGACTCTCATGACATCGAACACCCAGCTATCTTTGTGATGCGACATGTTTGCCACATCTTACACAGTGCAGCTAGTAAAGGCAACACCAAATTGCAGGTACTTTATTACATACCATAAACTTGATATCATTTGTTGATTAGCCACCAAATGAGCCTAGGCATTTCCAAGGAGTATATCCATTTAGTTATCCATATCCATGCTGCTATTATCTACCATTTTTATGCATGTATTGGTCAACAAAAATCTACTTCGAGTACAGCTATACTTCTGTAAATCAAGTTATACACTGTGACTTTGCGTCTATTTTTTTCCTTGAAATTGGTGAATTGTTTTGATGTTTGTTTTGTACAGGAACTGGGGGTTGATCTGGAGGATATGCTAGTTGAAATTTATGGCAATTTTAACAACTCCCACGCAAGAAGGAACTGAGCGAGTACTGCAGTTTTTTAAAAATGTAATACTCAACAGTGCGAAAACAAGTAAAATCTCATTGGCTGAGTTTGGTAGCAGTTATTGAGCATTAAATATATGAGGCACTACGCAGCTACTTCATCTCAACTGAGACATCACGTGCATATTGTCCTAAATATAGTGATTAACCCAAAACCGCTAATGAAAAAACACCAACTTCAGCTATGAACTTAATAGGACGCGAGTAGAGACAAGATTTCATCTGACCAATTCTGCTTCATACATAGCTAATAATTGATCGAATTTTTTTCTTGTTGATGAGTTTATGGTTTGAATTCATTTATAGACCTACAAGATGCAAAGACGTATTAAAGGCTTGCTAGAAAACCCAGTTACTGAAGCTTATTTAAACATAGTGCACTAATTTGCAAACATTCTTGCCATTACAAATCGAAAACTTCAGTCCGCAAAACAACTAATACACAGACTATTGGACATGTGTACAGACACAGTCATCGCATATGGCCAACGATATCGTGAGGTAGATGATGTGGCAGACTTGCATGACACCTCTAATCTTAATCGAATTCAGGGTATAGTTTTCAGACATCTAGCCAGATCTTTTGCCTCACTTTCATAATTAGGCATTCTGTAATATTTAATCTCCACTGTTTTAATCAAATCTGCGTTCAGTTTCTAACTTACTTGTTAAGTATCACAACTGTGATGTAGCACCAACAATTGTCTACTCATTCTATGCTACCCTTGATATTCTATCGTTTCTATAGTGAATGTTGGCATTGCTGCCAGAACAATGATAGGACGATTAATCAGCTGTGGTGATCTAACCCAACGCGACTTGCACAAAATATTCAGGAACACCGCCATTTACATGGAAATTAATGAAATACCTCAAGGACAATTTCCCATTATCTCATACATTTTTGACGACTCCGAGCAACTGCGGGCATCACAGTTTGAGATCATGCTGGACAGCGTCTTGAGGTATGTTTTGTCTGATAGCAACGCAATAGCAAAATTTCGATTCATTAATTAATAGTGACTCATGAAAATGGAAATCTACCTGTGCTTGTCCAATGAAACTTGATAATAAAGCTTAAAAAGCAGTGCTGAACAAATACCCGGCTGAGTGCGATATAAAATGAATTTTTGTCAACAAAAAAGGTATGGAAACTCTTTCACTTGTGAAAAATGCATAATATTTCTCATGTCAACATAAATTTACAAGAGTTATGATGGAGTCTTTGATTTTAAAGCAGTTATTTTAAACTAACATATGTAGCTGTGTTTAACTCAAAAGGATATTTAAGCTCTGTCTACAGTTTGAGTGTTGCACTTTGACACACTTTGTTGTTGAGCACTCTGTACTAAGCTGCCACACCCAGTTGAACTATGCATTGCTTAGTACATTTGTAATTTGAGTAATTTGAATGTTGCAGAGGAACCTTTCAAAGTGGCAAAGTCGTTTTGCAAAAATATGCTCAACTTTCTGCTTCACCGCTATGGTACCACCTTGTATCCAACACTGTACTACACTGATGAGCTCATTGTTGCAGTTTAGTTTATATTTGAAGTTACCCTCTGTTACAATATTTAGAGTTGCACTCCCACTACATTACGCCGCTAAGATCACTATTACATACGGAGATTAAGCAGCCATCTTGATGAATAGTAAGACTCCACAAGAACCCTAAAAATTCTAACTAGCTAATTGTAGTTAGGCTGGCCAGCCATAGGTTACCATAGATTTACCAAAACTGCAGGTACAGTATATTACATTTTATAACATGGTGGCAGCTGCGGTCTAAACCCTGAAGGAGAGGAGCTACCCTGATTGACTGAAGCGGAACCCGGGATTTTTGTGCTCCACGTGAGTTGGCTCTGTGATTTGATTTGCTGATCTTAGAGATGGAAGGACTGGGCCTAGCACCTCCTGCTGAGCTCTGTTTGGATGGAAATCTTGCTGAGAATTGGAGGAGATGGAGGAGAAATTTTGAAAATTACTTGATTGCCATCAATTTAAATGCTGCACCGGTAGGTAATGATGGCAACTTTCCCGCTGCAAATAATGCCATATGGTTGAGGCAAATAGCCATATTGAGACATTGTATTGGTGAAGAAGCAGTAGAAATACTTGATCAATTTGAATTCGATGAGGAGGCTGATCCGGCTGAAGACAGGAATCGTCTCCCTGACGTATTAGCCAAATTTGAAGGGTATTTCAACCCAAGGAGAAACCTATGGTATGCATGGTATGTTTTCATGTCTATGGTTCAAGGTGATGGTGAACCAATTGATATGTTTGTTAAACGACTCAAAACACAGGCTGCCAAATGTGACTTTGATGAGAAGAGAGACATGATGATTTTAGTTAGATGTGTTTTTGGCATCAAAGAACAAAGACTGAAGGAGAAGCTACTACAAGACAGACAGGTGGCGTTGGCTGGTGCCATTGATGTGATCAGAGCTGCAGAGGTAATCAAAGTGCAACTTGCAGAGATAGCTGGTGAGCGAACTGTCTGCTCCGTCAAAAGTGAGGAAAAACCTCCCATGCCAGCACCAACAAAGATAATGAGTTGTAAGTTTTGTGGATTTGACCACCTCAAAGGAAAGTGCCCAGCGTACGGGCAGGAATGTCGGCTATGCGGTGGTAAGAATCACTTCAAAAAGAAATGCACACGAAAAGAGGTGAATGCGGTTTCCTATAAAACAGGCAAGATGATTATGAGTGACCTGTTTGTTGGCATGCTGTCAGAGGAAACTGAGCCACCAAGAGGCTGGTTTAAGAGTTATCGAGTTTGTTATGGTGAGGAAAGCAGGCTGGTCAACTTTAAGGTTGACACTGGCGCTGAGGCTAATGTCTTGCCATTGACCTATGACAAGGAGTTGTGTGCAGCAATAGAGCCAAGTGAGACGAGGCTTCTAACATATTCTGGCGAACCACTGCCTAATGGAGGTAAAGCTAAGCTAGGACTGGATTCAGATGCTGTAAATGAGCTCACCTTTGAGTTGGTCGATGGTGATGTTGTACCCGTTCTTGGTCTCAACGCATGTGTTCGGCTGGGATTATAAAGAGGGTTGATAACATTAACAACCAAGCTATTCTAGAAGAGTTTGCAGACTGGTTTGAAGGCATTGGATGCTTTGAGAAGGAACACACTATAAGAACCAATCCTGATGTGAAACCTCTGATCAACCGAGCTCGGCGCATACCTATTAGCATGATTGACAAAGTCAAGGAGGAGCTAGAGAAAATGGAAAGCAATGGTATTATTCAGAAAGTAGATTAGCCTACTGAATGGGTGAGCAGCATGGTTGTCGTTGAGAAACGCGATGGAAGCGTGCGCATCTGTCTAGATCCAAAGGTTGAACAAAGCAATACTAAGAGAGCATCACCATATACCAACGCTGGAAGATATCTCTTTCAAATTCAGTGGTATGTCGGTCTTCACTATTGTAGATATGAAAAGTGGCTATTGGCATGTGCCTCTAGATCGCCCATCTCAACTGTTGACTACCTTCAATACACCCTTCGGAAGATACTGTTTTTCCAGATTACCCTTTGGTGTAAACTCAAGTGCGGAGGTCTTTGAGAAGCGAGTAGAGGAAGTTTTTGGTGATCTGGATGTCAGCATCTATTTTGACGACCTGATCATAGCAGGCAAAGACCAAGAAGATCATGACAGGAAATTAAGACGACTGCTTCAAAGAGCCCGTGAAAACAACGTGAAATTTAACAGGGAGAAAATTCAGCACAACAGGTCTGAGGTCAACTATTTGGGCCATATAGTGTCGAAAGACGGTCTGAAACCAGATCCAGATAAAGAGCAATAGAAGAAATGCCCAATCCAGATGATAAGGAAGGCATACAGCGACTCATTGGCTCTCTCAACTTCTTGAGGAGCTATATTCCTAATATATCACAAATCACACAACCGATCAGAGACTTACTGAAAGCTGATGCAGTCTTGAACTGGGGAGCGGAACAGGATGGAGCTATGCGCTGTATAAAACATATATTGATGAGTGAGCCTGTTCTCAAGTACTTTGATGTAAAGAAAGACATTGTCCTTCAAACCGACGCGTCCCAGGGCGGCCTTGGTGCTGTATTTCTCCAAGACGGTCGGCCAGTAGCCTATGGATCTAGAGCCCTCACGGAGACAGAACAAAGATACCCTCAGATTGATAAGGAGCTGTTGGCAATAGTTTATGGGTGTGAAAAATTCAATACTTACACATATGGTCATGACATTAATGTGCAGACGGAGGTAGTAATACATGAGCAGATCTCCCTACCAAGTGTTTTTTTGTGGATTAGATCTTGGAGGTTATGCAATGAGTTACGACGTTGGATGAATTCGCCGAGTTTATATTGTATTTCATTTGAGGGGCATTTGAGTGGCATTTAAGTGGCATTTGAGTTTTGATTATTTTTTTACTTGATTTGAACTTATATGGCATGTAGATTTTGAATGTATGGCACTCATATGACAACATTTTTGATGGAGTTGTAATTGCCACTGAATTGTTTTTGTATATGATATAACCATCTACAACGCTATAGTTATTGTTATAGTTTTATTATTACATAATAAGTATTACATTATTTGCTTACTGGAGAATGTAATAAAATACATATCATAATAAAGTGTAATAGGTTGAATATATAGTGCTAAAGTCTATAAAAACTTTTTAATTTGTAAAGTATTTGATGACTTTACAAGAAATATCATCACATTCAGGTTCAATGACGATGAGAAGATTTTCTTCAAGTTTAAGTTTACTATCTTCCAATATAGATAGAGAAAGTTTTGAAAAATCCTCCAAGTCATTATAAATAAAAACTCTATAAATCGATGGTGTTGAACTTGTAATTGCTGCTGAATTGTTTTCGCATATGATGTATCTATCACACACACAATCAGTAGTTGTTTCGATTTCTTCATAATTGTATATAGTAGAGTTTGTAGGGCTTGGGTGTTCCAAAATTAAATCGACTAAACCCAGAGCTTGTGGAAGAGATGGAATTGATGGTGATAAAGCTGGAACTAGTGACTCGTTTGTAATTTTTGTTGTCGTCGTCGTTGTCTGCGGAGTTGTGGTGATTGTTGAAGTTGTTCTTCGAATCGTAGGTAGTAATCCCTCATCGTATAAACGAATGTAATTTAAAGCTTCATCGGTTTTGCAAACAAAGTATTGTTGAGGCCACATATCATAAGTGTCACAGCTTCTACGTTGGTGAGAAGACTGCATGAAACATGTGAGTGTATGCATACGATATTTTAAGTTTTTTCCTAAAATATGAGTTACTGAATTAACCGCTTCCATATTAAGAGGTCCCGAAAAACATCCAGACTCTCTATGAGATAAAATGAATGGTTGAATCTCTTTTGCAAGACAATAACTGCTTAGGATTGGGAATAATAGAAGATAGATTCGATATTTCATTTTTATGCAGAGAGAGAGACTTTTAACCTAGTTTATGCTTTCATCATCTAGAGTTAACTGTCTTGCATTTCGGTGGATTTTGGTTAATATGCTCCAACTAAAGTTCTATATATATAACTTTGGGATCGCATTTGTCTTTGTTATCTCCTTGACATGTGATGCTGATGATAATCTTGTTTTGAATAGACTTCAAACTTTCGAAACTCGAAAATGACAAATTTACACCTTCAATACCATTGATGTTGGTGATGATAGTAGCTATTTTCGGCTTCTCGTTGGTCGAATGATTGCATTCCGCACATGCAAAGTTGGTTGTCTCAAACTCTTCTGTTGGTGGACAAATCAAACGTGAGGTGTTGTATTCAAATACACATAATTCATCATTCCAAAATAGTTTTGTATTTTGAGTAAGACCTTCCGTATTATTTTTAACCCCTATTGCACATTCCTCCTGATTCAGAGTGTATTTTGTTGGCGTATTGCAGGTCAGGGTATCTGTAGAAGTTTTGCTTTTGCAGATCCAAGAAGCGTTTTGAGCAATAATAAAACTGCAATGTAAATAGTTGGAAGGATAGAGTCTCACACAGTTTGTTCCATTTTCATCTTTATATCGAATACTCTTTTCAAAAGGTGAAAAAAATAACACATCATTTTTTTCCATAACTCCATCTATACATTCATCGATTTCGTCGGCATAAAATACTTCGCTGACATTGAAACTGTCGAAACTCGAAAATGTTGAATTCACACCTTTGATTTTATTGATGTTAGTGATGTTAGCTGGATTTGATTCCTCATTTACACCTTCGATATCATTGATGGTAGTGATGTTAGCTGGAATTTCGATATCATTGATGGTAGTGATGTTAGCTGGAATTGATTCCTCGATATCTGTAGAATCTTTACTCTTACAGATCCAAGAAGCATTTCGAGGGATGAAAAAACCGCAATATATATAGTCAGAAGGTAGAGTCTCACACAGTTTTCCCATTTTCATCTTTATATCGTATAGTGTCCTTTCAAAAGGTGAAAAAACCAAGACATCGTTTTTTTTCCATAACTCCAGCTAGACATTTATCAATTTTGTTGCTATAAAACACTCCACTAGTTTTGAAACTGTCAAAAGTCGAAAGTGATGAATCTTTGATGTTAGTGATGTTAACTGGTTTTGGTTCCTTGTTGATCGAATGATCGGAATGAACGCATTGCACGCATGCAAATTTGAATGTCTCAAACTGTCTTCTTATTGGACAGATCACACGTCTGCGGTTGTATTGAAATGTACATAAATTCCCATTTCGATATACTTTTGTATTTTGAGTAAGTCCTTCCGTATTATTTGTAATACCCATTTCACATTCCTCTTGATTCAAAACGTATTTTGTTGTAGTATTACAAGACACAGAATCTGTAGAAGTTGTGTCCTTGCAGATCCAAGAAGCGCTTTGAGGGATGAAAAAACCACAATATAATAAGTCACGAGGGTAGAGTCGCGCACAGTTTTTTCCATTTTCATCTTTATATCGTATAGTCCTTTCGAAAGGTGAAAAAACCAAGACATCATTTTTATCCATAGCTCCGGCTATACATTCATCAATTTCATTGGTATATAATACTCCACTAACATTGGGAAATGTTAGTGCCAGTAGCAAGATAAATACGCAGCTCATTTTTTAAAATGTTTTTGTTTTCAGTGTTGAAAGTTGAATACTTTCTTTCTTGATGTTCTTTCTATTTATACGTAAGTGACTAGTGGCTTGTTCAGCTCTCTCAGCTGATTTTGAAGATGTGAAACAATCTCATCAAAGTGGTTCTAATCGAGATTGAGACAAAAGAACATGTGTTCCTGTCCAGCGAAATGAAGTCAAACCTCTTAAAATCGAAATATCTATCAAATCACCCAGTTCAGCATCTTTCAAACATTGCTTTATATCAATCAGTTCGATCGCTCTTTTGAGATCTTTAAAATCTATCAACTTGTCTTGCGGACAGCATACTTTTGGATCAAAGCTCCTAGAACAGTTTAAGCATTCGAGAGGATTTGCTCTTGAACTACAATTACAGCTCAAAAGCATGCTTTGTATTGATTTACGAACTAGATTGAATCCTAACACAAAATAAAATACTTCTTCGGTGATGAGTTGAACAAAAAGAGGATTCGAACGCTCTAAAGGAATGTGTTCAAAATGAGTCCTTATGAACTTAGGAACAAAATCAGCCAATGTAGCAATTGACTTGAATCCTGAGTTTTTCCACTCATGTTTCTTCTGTAGCTTAGAGATAAATGAAGCAACATTTTTTGTAGCAGTTCTTTTATGAGTCCTCAGATATATTTGTCGAATCAATAGGTATTATCGGGTTGACTGAGTCTTCTTTTTCATCAGGAGTATAAGCATATGGATATCCTTCCGCTATCGCAAGTAATTTATCCTTTAGACGTTGATAAGCCAGTTTGCTCTGACTAGTAGGTAATAGGTAGGGATTTAATCGTGCTCTCAAATTTGTTAACATAAAGGGAGACTTCAAATGATCAGAGGAAAGATCCAAAAAAGCATTAATCCATTCATCATGCACCAAAGAACCCATTTTAGCGTTTTTCAAAACTTGTCTTCTATCAATCCAGTCGATAGCATCACCCAATTCTTTTTTGGTAGGTGTAGCACCTTCAACCATTTCAGCATATCTTTTACAAGTGATACATTTGTCATCAACGTGTGAACAGTAACAGTTTAGTAGTGATAGATTGGTTGCTTGCTTGTAAAAAACTTCCTCCTAGCACACAGTATACACATTCTTCCGTAAAATAAATCCTCAACATTTCATCAGAAACCTCAGCCAAAAAAGTCTTAGGCCCTATAGCATCGGAAGCTTCTTGGTGAGCAAAGTCTTCAACACGTAACATATTTGTTGTTATTCCGTTAAATTACGAAACGTGAATGATCCGTTTTCAAATTGAAATACCTATTTAATCATTCATTACTTTTTCTTTTTTTTGAGGTTAATTGTTATGCTAGCTCATGTAGATCTTCATAAATGCTTTAATTTCAACCTGACAACCATCGATTGGGCAAGGTTTTACTTCTGATGAGCATTCAGTAAGTGCTTTTTCCTTACACTCACTACAGTAGATGAGATGACCGCATGGAAGAGAGATATGATTTGCAATTACTTTTTTTTCATGTGACTAAGACACACATTGAGCGAGTTTGCTTTGCTTAGTCTGATCTTTATCTTTTTTTAACGAATCAATTGATTTAGCATCATTTTTTAACAGTGTTGACGAATTCTCAACAGATGTAAAATCATTTTCAAAAGTATGTAAGGCTTCAATCATAAAACCTATTCGCTCAAAAGGTTTTCCATTTAACACTAAAACTTGTTCGATATCGTTTTGACTGTATCCTAGTTTTTTGCAGATAAGTTTCATTTCTTCGGTGTCATTGTTGTGCGTTATTTGTTTTACTTTTTCTCGATATTTTTCAACCCGTCGCTTACACCTTTTGCCTTTGTCTGTTCGCATGTAAACATCCTCAACATACTCTTCACCTTTACTCCTGAGTAAAAAGAACAGTCTGGGAACCATCGACAGTGTTCCTCCCACGGTAGATCACTCTCTTCCCATTCTTAAGTTCACCTGAGCAAAAGAAGCATTTTACACTATCTCCGAACTTAGTATAGTAGAAACCTGCATTGGAAAGGAGTTTCATGGAAACTTTACCCTTCCATTGTTTGAAACTGTCTTCTCTAGATGTTTCAGTAGCAAAACGTGGTGTACCAGTACGATCAATTGATATACCTAGAGGTAATACTTCTGCAGTTAAATCTCCTCTTCTAGTTTTTTGTTCTTCCATCGTATAACTTTTGACAATTGAGATGTTTTTCATTTCATCTGCAAGTAGTTTCCTAGGTCTATACACACGATTGTGAGTGTTAAATCCTCTAACAAATCGACAAAACGGAAAAGTTTTAGCATGTTCTTTCATCGGATGTTCATCTTCATCCTTCCAGTTTAGTAATACCCCTCGGCAAAAAGCACATCGAACAGCGTTGTCTTTTTCAAGGTTATAGAAACCAGCTCCAGCCATGTTTTCACCACAATGTTTACCTACTCGTCTCCAATTTGTAAGAAATGATTTTCTTCGATAACTTTCATCAAGCATTAAAGTCTCTCTTTCATAAAAAGAGAGTTCATTGCAAATGAACTTGAAAAAGTCCGTTGGGGAAAGTTGCGCAATAGTTTTTTGTAATTTTAATGACAAAAGACTACAGTGATTATCCGGATAAGTTGTGACGACATAAGTTATTGCAGTGGTATCAGGAAAAGTTCGTTGTAAAAACAACGACGAAGTAACGAGTAAACTATCATCTATCCATTCGGTGTAGTCTTTAGTATTTTCAAAGCAATTCCGAGTTTTTTGCATTTCTTTTTTTTCATTATAAATAGTGTTTGCTACATATCTGTTGTTTGTTACTCGACACATTATTTATATATAATATAAGTAGTAGCTTCAGTTATTACTCAAGTTGAAGTTTTGTTGGAAAGTTTTTTCCCTTTGATCTAGTTCGTTGTTATTCTAAAAAAAATGATAATGCTTTATAGCAAAAATAAAAAAAGACTAAGGTTTCAATTTTTTTCAATATACTTGAATTGATTACTTTTGTAATAGAATGTAAATACTTACATCAGAAATGAAGACTTGTCTTTCTTTGAATTAAAATGAATGATATTCCTAGTTGTTTGAACTTGAGCTGCTTTCTATAAAATTCGGATGAAGAAGGAGTACTTTTTTCATTTTGAAGTCCTGAAATAATAATAATAATAAAACATAATTAAAACTTACATACAACATTTTTTGATATCTTAAATAGTGAATATTCTTGTTCTTTTTCAGAAAATGTCTTCACGTTTAAATTGATTACAATTAAAACAAAATATAAATACTTACATCACAAATGAAGACTTGTTTTCTTTGAATTAGATGAATTATACACATAGTTGTTTGAACTTCAGCTGTTTCCTATGTAATTCAAATGATGAAGAAGGAGTGCTGTAGTAGATGATGATGTAGTAGATCTTGTTCCTTCAGTTACTAACGATGAAGTGAATGCTTTCTGTATGAAAACAGTGCTTCTTATATAGCTTAAGTTGTACTGCTATGAATCAGCATTATTTTCACGCGAATGGAAACCGTTGCTTTCGCGGGAATAACAAAATTATTTTCACGCGAATACAAACCAATGCTTTCGCGGGAATAAATAATATATTTTCACGCGAATAGAAACCGTTGCCTTCGCGGGAATAAATAATATATTTTCACGCGAATGGAAACCGATGCTTTCGCGGGAATAAATAATTTATTTTCACCCGAATGCAAACCAATGCTTTCGCGGGAATAAATAATATATTTTCCCGCGAATACAACCCAATGTTTTCGCGGGAATAAATAATATATTTTCACGCGAATAGAAACCGTTGCTTTTGCGGGAATAAAAATTTTATTTTCACGCGAATACAAACCAATGTTTTCGCGGGAATAAATAATTTATTTCCACACGAATGGAAACCGTTGCTTTCGCGGGAATAACAAGTTTATCTTCACGCGAATACAAACCGTTGCTTTCACGGGAATAAATAGTTTATTTTCACGCAAATGGAAGCCGATGCTTTCGCGGGAATAAGTAATTTATTTTCACGCGAACACAACCCAATGTTTTCGCGGGAATAAATAATATATTTTCACGCGAATAGAAACCGTTGCTTTCGCGGGAATAGAAATTTTGTTTTCACACGAATACAAACTAATGTTTTCGCGGGAATAAATAGTTTATTTTCACGCGAATGGAAACCTTTGCTTTCGCGGGAATAACAATTTTATTTTCACGCGAATACAAACCAATGTTTTCGCGGGAATAAATACTTTATTTTCACACGGATGGAAACCGTTGCTTTCGCGGGAATAAATATTTTATTTTCACGCGAATACAAACCAATGTTTTCGCGGGAATAAATAATTTATTTTCACGCGACTGGAAACCGTTGCTTTCGCGGGAATGAAAATTTTATTTTCACGCGGATAGAAACCAATGCTTTCGCGGGAATAAAACAATTATTTCCATATGGATAAAATCGTTGCTTTCGCGGGAGTAAAAAAATAATTTTCACGCGAATAAAAACCAATGCTTTCGCGGGAATATCGCGTGAAAAACTGCTGAGTCATAGATATATTATAAGGAAGGTTTCACGAGATGGCTTGCATAGGGTTAATTAGCACAGCTTTAGCTATTTAAGAACCAGTGTTTTCACACAGAAAGCATCCAGTTCTACAATAGCTAGCGAAGAAGCAACATCTACACACCAACTACTACATTTACTTGAAACTATAGAAAGACTTTCAGTCAATAAGGTGAGAATCACTAAATAATTCTTTAACATATATTGATAGAAAACTTCAACTAGATTTGCTATAATACTTCAGAAAGTTAATTTTATGTTTTAATATTTTGTTCTTATCAATAAAAGATCAAATAGTTTCACCTTAATGCATCAGAAAAATTATTTTGGTTTTGATTATGTGTTTATTTTATAAATATCTAGTTAGTTTAATCTTTTCAAATATTTTTCAAATTCCAACCATCTGTTACATATTTTTTACTCTCTTTTCAGTTCCAACTTCTCACTGAACGCTTTGAATATGAATGAAGATCGTAATACCTCATTTCTCTCAACATTCGAACCATACTCTGATGATAAAGAAAATATCCCTCCTGATTCACATATAATAAAAAAGAAACTGAAAACAGTTCGACCAAAGCCATGGGATTCGGATAGAAATAAAACGATTGACTATGTTTGGACTTTGAAAGCACCATCTCTTTCTCATCTTTCCTCCTTGTCAAAAAATGCTGCTAGTTTGCTCAATTCTTGCGATACCAATGACAGAGTAATGATTGGAAGGTTTCAACCGCTTTACTTAAATCAAACACCATCGCTTCTCGAGATAATCTCCATCAAAAGACCAGCTGAGGATGTATATAAAAACTTATGTATTATCCGCTACAATGTCGAAACATTTGGCAACAGACGACAAGTGAGGTCCATGGTGAGAAATGAGGATTACAACAAATCAGCTCCAACACAACCGGATGTTCCAAAACTGGTGGTTTTTATGGGATTCGATTCAGACAAGCATCCAATCTTTCACCCTATCAACTTCCCATCCAGTATTTCCCTTGAGGAAGCTAAACAGCTAAGTAGATTAATTAAAAAAAAACACCTAGTCAGTTGATCAGTATGGTTCGTATCGCAACACTCTCTCAATTTGCTGTTGGAAGTGTAATCAGTTTTGAATCTCCTCAAATATCAACTCAGTTAACATTACCTAATGGAGAAGTGGTGATGGATGCGCTACTGGTAAACTACAGATGTTTGCAATACGATGGTTTGATGATGGGAGTTCTATATATACCTGAAAAACATGCTAGCGACGTCAAACGAATTGGAACAGGAGTCACACTTGTAAGAAATCGTGAAGTTAGTAAATTTGGTTATCATCGTCATGATATAATCACATTCACAGCATTACAAGCGATAGAAACGGCTCAAAACCTATCCAACAAACTTGATGATTCCAACCAGATGAAGTACTTTACTACAGATGAGGTTGTTGAGAACAAGGTCTTAGTGCTTTCAATGGGAGTGGGAAACACATCTTCTACATCTTTGAGAGGACCAACACCCCCTGGTGAAAACTATATTCAAGAAGAGCAAGTCAGACAACACAACCCAGTGAGTGTTTTTTATTTAATGTAAACTAACTGATATAAGTAATACTTCCAATTAGATAAAATTTATTTATAAAGCAATTATTTTTTGTTTTGCTTTAGATAGAAGAGAGAGAATCAAAAACACTTGATGAAAATTATGCTCAAGAAAAAGCAAACCGAACAATATAACTTGGTGAGTTACTTCCCTTTACTATATAATGTTAACTAACCAATGTAAAAAGAATTATAATTCAAATTCATGTAATTATTTTACATTTTTGTTTAATCATCCTATACTAATACATAACTTTTTATTTTAGTTCATTATGGAATCAAAAGTACATAGAACAGAAGTCTTCCTTCCTAAGTTATAACATCAGTACAACAATGACGACATTGTAAAGAAAAAGACTATCATCCATTGATTGTCATTACAAGTTGTAGTGCTTTGTATTACTTAGTATTTACTAACTCTAGCTATATTATACAAGGATATTTTCCTACTTATTATGTAATAAATGTATATAATCATATATTGATTCAATGTAGTTATATCTCCTCGTTCTTCTCTCCTCTCTCTCTCTCAAAATATCATATGAGTTCGAGTTATGTAAAAAAATTATCAAAACTTGAATGTCATGCATTCAAAATCTATATGCTATAAGTTCAAATTAAGTAAAAAAAATAATCAAAACTCAAATGCCACTTAAATGCCACTCAAATACCACTCAAATGCCCCTCAAATAAAATACAATATAAACTCGGCGAATCCATCCAACGCCGTAACCCATTGCATAACCCCAGATTATGACCCCACAAAAAAACACTTGGTAGGGAGATCTGCTCATATATTACTACTGACGGACCATCAGCCACTAGTGTCAATAGTGAACAAACCACTCTGGAATGCGTCACCCAGACTTCAGAGGCTGCTGATACGATTACAGAGGTATTGTATCAAGGAGATTAAATATGTACCAGGCAAGTATCTTTATCTTGCCGACACATTGTCAAGGGCGTACTTACCGACTACTCAGGAGAATTTGGAAGATGAGATTGTAATGATCCACTGCATACAACTGGAGGAGTCCGCCAAGCAACTTCTAGATGCTGAATATGACAAGGATGCAGCTATGAAGCAGCTGAAGGGTGCCATTCTGGGCGGATGGTTCTGGAACAATGAAAAACAAGCCCCTGTGTCAATACAGCCATTTTGGAACTGTCGTGATGAACTTTACATCCGTGATGGTCGGATTTACAAAGGTGAACAGGTGATTATTCCGAGTTCGCTAAGAGGAGCCTATGTGAAAAAACTTCACAAAGGCCATCTAGGCATGGATAAGTGTATCGAGAGGGCGAACCAGAGCATATTCTGGCCGGGGATGATACAGGAGATTAAACAACGATTGGGTCCTGTTCTACATGCCTCAAGTTTGCCAACAAGCAACAGAAGATGCCTCTACTACCACATGAGGTCCCTAAGCTGCCGTGGCTCAAGGTTGGTATGGATGTGCTTGAGTTTCAAAGCTGTAGCAACTTGGTGGTGGTGGATTTCTATTCTCACTACCCGGAGCTGAGACTAATAAAGAGCAAGACAGCAAATGATGTTATCATGGCACTCAAATCAATATTTTTGGTGCATGGTATACCCTTGGATGTGATTGCAGACAACATGCCATTTGGCAGTGGAGCTATGAAGCACTTTGCGAAGGAATGGAATTTCAACATCATCACCTCAACACCACATTATCACCAGTCCAATGGCATGGCAGAAAGATACGTACAGACAGTAAAACAGCTCCTGAAGAAGGCTGATGAAGAGGGTTCTGATATCTACCATTCTTTGCTGGCGTACAGGCAAACACCAGCGGCAGGCTTGCCTTTCAGCCCATCAGAGATGTTATTCAATAGATGTATCAGAGGTCTTCTGCCGTGTACTGAGGAGATGTTGAGACCAGTTATCCCTGAGGCCTTCAAGTACCTAACAGATCGACAAGCAGCTCAGAAAGATATGCATGACCGGCGAGCTAAGGATCTACAACCGCTGAAGGGAGGAGACGATGTTCTAGTGAGAACAGACATTCATTCCGTCTGGATGCCAGCAAGGGTAGTGAGAGAGACAGAGCAACCAAGGTCATACCTTGTGGATACCGGGTCAAGTCGTCTACGTAGGACGAGAACACAGCTGAAGCCTGATGGTAGTGCTACGAATGATATGGTGCAGACTACTCCTGATAGGCCCACTCAGCCCGTACTGCAGGACATCGACCATGACCCAGCTACTGGTACGCTGAGGAGAAGTGATAGGGAGAACCGCGGTACACTGGCCAAGCGGTTTGCTGACTTTGAGATGCACTAGTTATAGCTAGGCATCTTCACTGTACATAGTCTGTGCTGTACTGAGATGATCTAGCGGTTTGCTAGTTGCATCTCTACCTTAGTTCTGTTTTCTAAATACTATTGTTGGTCCCTAGTGGCCTGTTGCCTTCGACATCTACTCTCGGGAGAAAGGGGGATGTTGCAGTTTAGTTCATATTTGAAGTTATCCTCTGTTACAATATTTGGAGTTGCACTCCCACTACATTACGCCGCTAAGATCACTATTATATACGGACATTAAGCAGCCATCTTGATGAATAGTAAGACTCCACAAGAACCCTAAAAATTCTAACTAGCTAATTGTAGTTAGGCTGGCCAGCCATAGGTTACCATAGATTTACCAAAACTGCAGGTACAGTATATTACATCATATAACACTCATAAAAAGCGAAGCAGTTCCATTTGCTAAGTGAATATATTGAGTATGTATATTTCTAATTTCTAAATATATACGCTGTATACATGTGTATGTAGCAAAACTACATACATTAGTTTCATTACACACAGCTTAGATTTGTTTCATGGCTGCTACTTGTTTGGTACACACAGGGTGTAGTATTACGATAACATTAGCACTATTGATAACTATGGTGTAAACGTCGTCTTTTTTTCACACTCAAGTTGGCTTATGGTTCTTACACAATAATGTTTCATAAAACAGTGTAGGGCTTTTACCCTTCATTCAAGATACGTCGTTTTATGAAACAGCCTTGTGTGAAAAATAGACGTTCAACATCTCTTTGTCCTCATTATTATAATTACTATTTTATTTAACAGTTATTACTATAATTGCAAACATCCCAAAATGATCATACATGTACCGCAGGGGATTAATTTTTACTGACACGGAATTGGACCAGCTAAAGCCTGGTTGACATTGTCACCGATTGCTACGGCGATAGTGGGAATTGTCTTATCGCCGACAATGTGAACATGCAATACCGTTGTCGCCGCCATAACGCCGCTCCATCGGGAAAGTTTGGCAGTGTCAAACTTTTCCGACATCGGTGACATTACGGCGATGCATTATTGCAATGTGAACCAATGAACGCCGTTTGTCAGCGATAGGTCTGAGTTGACCTATAAAAATTTAACCGCTCCAATTGTCATAACCTTCCACTCGTCGGATAATAAATAAAATAATAATAATCCGTCATTGACCTTTTATTGGTTTGTTTTCATAAATTATAATATTTAAAAAGAAAATTAGTTGAGACTCTAGATAAAGATAATATCTACACACCATTGCCAGGTAAGAGATGTCAGATTAGATTGATCTTAATTAAAAAATATAATAAACATAAATAAAGAAAAAATTAATTTATTATCATTAATAATGTACAGGAATTTATGGTGTAGTGGTAGCTATCACCTGTACAGCGGCCCACAGTAGTAAGCGTCCACAAGCAGTGCAGTGTACGCCCTTACTTTGCCCAAGGTCGGCAGTCTAAACCGTAGAATAGAATTTGCAGTGTTGTATGCTCGCAAGCGATACACAGTGAGGAGTTGTCCAACTCTCTCACTTTCCACTGATTTCCTACTCGGTGGAATAGATGCGTCGGGTCGAACTAGCTGTTCAAATAATCGTTCCAGTATCACTCGGTAGAGTGCAGTGTAAGTCGAATTGACTGAACACTTTCTACTGACTATTATTCTAGCCACTAGTCGACTGGTCCAAGAGCTTATTTAATTGTCCGAATTTATGGTGCAAGTGTGTGAACTAGCCTGTTCACTTGTCAGCGCAATCTGTGTATCTGTATGTGTGCTTACTTGTATGTTTCTGCTTAGCCACTGGTGCAATTGCATAAGTGCTTTATGCAATAAGATCAACAAGTAAGTGAGAGTAAGTGCCAGGTTAACTCTGCTTTATTTCGGACAAGACATGGGTATTTATAGCACAAAAAGTTACATAATAAGAGTGGCAGCTAACAGACAAAGGCAGGCCACGCCTGTACAAGTGATTGGTTATTGAAAGGCCAATAGAACAGGGTAAACATAGAACTGGGTGTGCTTGTGCTCTATGGTTGATTGCACAAGCACATGGTTGGAAAATAGCAATCCGTGCAAATAATAAAATATATATAAATAAGTGCAAACATAGATCGATAAGGTGGACAGTTCGGTATGATACAGTTCGGCAGGCTGTACTGTGAGTAGCTGTACAGTTCGGCCTGGATAGAAATAGATAGTGTAAATAATTAAGTAGATGGGTCGACTCCATTCCTCCACAATAATTATTATTACTTGTTCTTTTTGCTGCCGATTTCTTTATTGATTGAATTGACTGTAATTGTTATCTGTTTTTTATTATGATCATTATTGTTAATTGTTAATAATTATTATCACTACTAAATTTAATGAAAAACAAAATGAATGATGTAACAACAATTAATAATAATAAATATTATTATAATTATTATTTATCATGATAAATAACAATTTATAATAATTGCTATCAACTGAGTGCAGCGCATAAATAATGATGACACCCAATTGTAAATTTTTTAACATTTAAAATATTGAAATTCATTATCTTTGAAACTTGTTAAGAAAAGAATAAAAAATAAATACAAACAACATTATTATTATTGTAATAATAAATATTTATTATTAATAAGTTTAACACTCACTTCAGTCAATGTTATTAATTATTATTTTGGTTTTAGGTGGTGAAGAGAATTGGCCTAATCAACGATTCTATATATCATCATGATGATCTCTGTGCTCCATTTAATTCAGCTTTTACCACATTTGCCAGAAATATCTCTGTGACTATCACCAATCACTGTTCGAGTTTCAACTAAAATAATTCATCCATGTATTTTATTATTGCTGTACCAAATAAGCAATAAATAATATTGAGCTTGAATTGTACTATAGTTTTTTTTTTATTATTTATAAATATACTAGTTGAAATTGCAGCTTTATCACAGTTAATCACTGACTGCTAGTCGCTACCACTCAACTACGTTCTATTGGTTGTTATGGTTTATAGGTCGAGCTTATTGTGAATGCGGTGTTGTCAGTGATAGCATCACTGACTGCTCCCGATTGTCGGTGGGCTAAATTCGGCGTTGAATTAGGATAATGTGAACATCATTCCTGTGATGCATCAGTGATGATCAGTGACACTGGTCACTGACAGTCCCTGATCCATCACTGATAATGTGAACCAGGCTCAAAAGAAGCTTACCGCCTACTGAAGCGTAACAAAAGCCTTGATGACCTGATTGCAGAATATACTCTTAATGCTGGATCAGTTAATTTTTTGTGGCAGTCATTGAGTAACTTTGATGACAGATTTTCTCCACTATCAACTCTTGCCATCAGTTTGGCTCTAATTCCCCATAACAATGCAATTGCCTGACAGCCTCCCGCAAAAGACTATCCAAGGCACATACGCTAACAACCTAATGATTGTTAAATTTGCAAACTTTGCAGAAGACTTTGCGCCACTAGACAAACTTAAAAAGACACCAAAATCAGCTGCAACACTAGCTACTAACAGTCTGTGGAGTCCGATTCTGGTGCTGAATCTGATGTAGCAGCATGGAAATAGTTTATGAATTTGTTAACGATGTAGGTGTGTTACAAAACCTTAAAATTCAGAGTTCAGTGTAGACAACTCCAATATTACTTTACACGTATAACATTTTCTCAATTACTGTTTCCTGCATGGTCTGTTTTAATCTATGTTGCAGTGGCTAACGTTTGTTCATAAATTAAACTTATATTAGCATATTTTTGTTAGTATATATGTAAATTCACATGATATGTGGTTTGCATATTCTGTTTTAGTTCAATTTATAATCATATCTTTAATGAAATCCATTTTCTTTTTATTTACGCTGAGAATTAGCCTCTATAAATGATAGTCTGAATAATAAAGCCTGGTTCACATACATATCGTAGATGCTCGCAAGTGATCGCATATCCTTGTACGACGGATCCACAGTACATGTTCACATAAACTTGGCAAACCCACGATCGCAAGAGATATAATCACTCTCTTGAATGGGAGGTAAGAAAATCTCAAAGAGCGTCTTCACTGATCAACGACTATACATATACTAAATGAATAATAGTTGTTCAATTACACCAAATAATTTATTATTTTTAACAATTTTGAAAATTTTACTATATTTTTACTCATATTATCATTAAATATTATTCCATATTTCTTAATTAAATTTATAACTGTTGTTCAATGGTGCATTATTGTTTTTTACCAACTCTTAATATAAAACTTTGAATCTCAATTTTTAATAGTATACTAATTAGGCTATCATATAAAAATTTACAGAAAATATATACATTTATACATTGAAATCAACTATCACAATATATCACTCAGAAAATTAATAATAAATAATAATCAATATTCATAATTAAACAATAATAATTTTATTATTTATTACAATTTTTTTGACGGCAGTCATTTTTACATGAGTAACCTTGACCTAAATGTGGTTTTTAAGAAAGAAAGTAAGAAAATTGTACTCTCTATCGTACGACTGTCGCAGGAAAGTTTGTTCATCTGAACTTTTCTACGAGCCTCTACGACAGCGTGCGACGTAGTACGTGTTATAGATTGTTATTTGATTAGATCAGTGGTTATGATGACATTACATTGGTTAGAGTAACAGGATGTTTTTCATGTATTGATCAGTCTATACCTGAGTGCTGACAAAGAATGACGGCTTAGAACAGCTCTGATACAAAGCAGCAGCGAGATACCTAAGCTAAAAATCACAACACTGCGTGCAAGGATAATACGATACCAATATGGCAGCTTCGTCATTCAGAACACCAAATGAGTTAGACTTTAGCAAGTCGCAGGAATAGTGGCCAGATTGGGAAAAGAGATTTGAGAGGTATAGACAAGCCAGTGGACTCATTGACAAGTCAGCTAAAAGGCAAGTTAATGCCTTAATTTATATAATGGGAGAGGAAGCCGAAAAGGTTTTTGAACAGCTGATAATAAATGAGCCGACAACAACTGAGTAAACAGAGAATCCGCATCTATATTACGAACGCACAGTGAAAGCATTCACAGACTACTTCAACCCACAGAGCAACACTTGACATTATTCTATAATGCTCAACAGTCGTGAACAAAAGCCAGGAGAAAGTAATGAAGAGTTCATACGAAGTCTTTATGAGCTCACATCTAAGTGCGGTTTTGAGCCAGCTGAGACTCAACAGATGCTAAGGATGAGATTATTGGCAGGCATGGAAGACAAAGCCCCGTCGAGAGAACTGCAATTAGACCCAGATGTTAATGTGGAAACCATCAAAACCAAAATGAGGGCTAAGGAGACAATTTTGAGAAACCAGAAAGCCGAAATAGATGGAGAGAAGAGCGTCGCAGCTGTAAGACGTCATCGAGGTTACAAACCTAAAGTAAAAAGTAGCCCAATTGCCCAAAGTCCCAGGGTAGGGGTTCTGCAAGGGTGAAAAAGATGATACCACAAGAGGAAAGCCAAGAACAGTGGCAGAGACCTAAAGCACCTATTGACAATAAAGGAGATTTCATAAAGAACTGTAAATTCTGTGGCACAAGTCATGCCAAACGTAGATGTCCCACTTACAGTAAGAGGTGCAACAACTGTAAACAATTCAACCACTTTGCGAAAGTATTTAATTCCAAAAAAGCTTATGCTGTAGACAACGAGTTTTCAGATGAAACAGGTGACATGTAGTGCAATGCAATGAACACAACAGTGAAATTGTAACTGTTTTTGAGGCCAAAAATAGCTCTGCGAGTAAATGGCTCATTGATGTAAAAATGAACGACCAAATCTTTGAGGCTAAGGTAGATAGGGAGCGGAAGTTTCAGTAATATCTAAGTGTAAGTTGAGAAGTCTGGGGGTTAAGCGCTTGCAGAGAACAAAAGCTAGTCTATCAGGCTATGCAGGTCGACCAATTTCTGTGCTGGGTAAGGTCCACCTAAACATTGCTGTTTCACATTCAGGCACACAGAAAGAGTGCACAGAGTTTTTCTATGTAGTTGATCAAGATTCAGAAACCTTGCTAGGAATGCCTGCTATACGAGCATTAAAGCTAATTCATAGCATTGAGCAGGTAAGTGCTGATGTAAGTTCATGTGAGGAGATACTACGAGAACATACGAAAGTGTTCAATGGGCTAGGTAAGTACCATACACCAGTCAAGTTGCAACTGAAAGCAGGTGCACTGCCAAAAGCCATGACACCCAGGTTAGTGCCGGAGAATAATAGAGATAAACTTAGGTTGGAGCTTGAGCGTTTAGAAAGTGAGCAAATTAATGTCAGAGATACCGAGCCATCAGAATGGCTGAGCCCTCCAGTAATTGTAAATAAGCCCAACGGAGCTATTAGACTGTGTTTGGATCCCAGGTATTTAAATTCACAGTTGGTCAGAACTCAATGTAAACTTGCTACGTCTACTGAGATATTCTCAAAAATTCGAGAGTCTAAATACTTTTCATGCCTAGACGGAAAACAGGGTTTTCATCAATTACTGTTAGATCATGAATCTTCAAGAATGACATGCTTTGTCACCCCATTTGGTGAATTTCGATATCTTAGGCTCCCGGTGGGAATAACAAACGCGACGGAAATCTTTCACCAGTTGATGGTAAACCTTCCAGATGGTATACCAGGTGTCGAGTGTTATATTGACGATGTCTTAGTACATGCTACGACAGAGACAGAGCATAATCGCAGGCTTACTTCAGTTCTTGGTAGCTTTTTGGATGCGGGTATAACCTTGAACAAAGAGAAAAGGGAGTTTTGCAAAACAAAAGTTCAATTTCTGGGACATGAGCTGTCAGGAGAGGGTGTAAGTCCACATTCAGCAAAAGTAAATGCATTGCGGGAAATCGTTGTTCCACATGACAAAAAGGCGTTGCAATCATTCCTGGGGTTTGTGGGTTATTTGTCGAAGTTCATATCAAAGTTGCCTGACCTAACAGCACTACTAAGACAAGTGAGTAAGAAAAATGTCGTTTTTGCTTGGGAAAAACCACAACAGCAGGCCTTTGACACAATCAAGCGTGCAATCTCTAATGCTCCCACACTTGCATTCTTTGACTCAAATAAGCCTATTGTATTATCAGCAGACGCTAGCGCACATAGTTTAGGAGCTGTGTTGTTGCAGGATAGTAGGCCAATCGAGTTTGCTGCCAATTCATTAGCAGAAACTCAACAGATATACTCACAGATAGATAAATAGTTGTTAGCCATTGTGTTTGCATGCCAGAAGTTAAAGTATTTTGTATGGGGTAGAGATGCAGTAATTGTTGAAACTGACCACGAGCCTTTGGTAGGGTTGTTACAGAAGCCAATCAGTGAGCTGTCCCCCAGGTTAGCACAAATGCGTTTACAGTTGCTTTCATACCCAGTAAACTTAGAGTATAGACCAGGCAAGGAGATGATATCAGCAGATCTGATGTCTAGGTCTTGTCCAGCTGGTACAGATGAATTCGAAGACTTGGGTTCTGATCAACTTTTACAAGTGTGCCAATTAGTTGTTAGGTCTGATCCTGTGATGAGCAAGTACAAAGCAGCAACTGCAGCTGATGAGGAGCTTGCTGTAGTTCTAAAATATATTAGGAATGGATGAACTGTTGACAAAAAAATCGTGTGCAAGCAGAACATTGTCATACTTTAGCATGCGAAGTGCCTTGTCTGAGGTTGAAGGTGCGGTCATGTATGGGTCATGAATTGTTATTCCAACAGCATTGCGATCAGATGTCATTGATTCACTACATGAAGGACACCAGGGTGTAAGCAAAACATTACAAAGAGCGCAATATAGTGTTTTTTGGCCAGGAATTAGGAGACGCATAGAGGACAAGTGTTGGTCTTGCGAAGCATGTCTGAAGGCAGAGAGGGGGAATAAAAAAGAGCCATTGTTGCCATATCCTATGCCAGATTTTCCTTTCCAGAGAATAGGGATTGATATTTTTACTATTGAGAGTCAGAACTACTTCATGGTGGTAGACTATTTGACTAAGTGGCCGGTAGTGAAGTCTTTGAAACAAGTGACTAGCAATGCAGTAATACGGGCAATCAGTGGCGGATCTGGGCAGTCACAGAGGGGGGAGCCCATTTGTAAAAAAATATTTTGGCGCGAAGCGCCGAAAATTTTTTTGGCCCTTTCTTAAAATAATTTGCTCTCCTACTGACTCAAAACTGGATCCCCATGTACACTGCTGAAGAAACTGCTATGACACTGGATTCTAGAACCAGTATTTTGCAAGTTTCACATATATTATAATACAACTGCCATTGTATAGCACCTAAAATGCATTTGAATCAAACCTAGGAAACAATAATAATAATTTAGAAAATAACAATACTTAAAAAAGTTTATTTATTTATAATGATGCTTATTATTATTTTAAATTAATATATAACAGTTATAGTAATAACAACAAGTTCTTCATTATGATGACGTAACAGTTTAATTACTAAATATTATTATACACAATTTATCAATAATAAATTATTATTATTACATTATAATAATAATTAACTACCTTCATTTATTATAATTAAACTACTACATCATCATAGATCATCATCAAAATAATAATAATAAACAATAATAATACACAAGACGATAACAAAAAAGAATTACTTGAATGAGGATGATAATAATTAAAACTCATTTATAATTATTGTTATAATTATCATTAGTATTATTATTATTATAAAAAATGATAATAATTAATAAATAATATTTAACTGATAATAATAATTAATAGTAATAAATAAATAATAATAATTATTATAATAATGTACAGGAAAAACTGCGAACAAATCTACAACAAAGGACAGTGCAATTAGCGATTCCACTTACATTTATTCTATCTTATCACGTACATACAACAATCGCTGTTTATACTCTCGACATTATTATTATTATTTGTCACATGTTATTATTTACCTTGAGGCTATTTTTGGCACCGCCTCTTGTATATATAAATACGTTTTAGCCTCCTCACAAGGCAGTGTCCCTGAGGAACTCACTGGTTTTTATTCTGTTAAGAATAATAGAGCAGCATACACTCTCTCAAGTTCTTACACTTGAAACCTTTGACAGACAACCATACTATTATTAAGAAAGGATAACCGCTCAGACGACCATCAGGTCTGAGTAGCAATCAGTGTTATCTGACGACAGCAGGCAGACGACAGTACCTGTTCGGCAGAAGACAGCTTTAGTGCTCCCCCCCCAGCTGAAATGCTGATGGGTCGGTACCAATAAGCCCTCTGACCAAACAGACTGTCGGGACAAGTGGATAGCTCTCTTGCCTAGAGGTAGTGCAGGTGGCTACCGGCATAACTAAACAATAGTTATAGGAAATTCCTGCACATTGGTGGCAGCAGTGAGATCTGCGAATCCCCTGACAAGAACCTCTAGGACAAGACAGGCTGACAGCAGACCATGGCTAGCCGACGAGCCATGAGCGTTGATCGCGATCCTACCACTAGGATCATGGGTCAGCTAACAAATATATTGGGCAAATTGACAGACACACCCCCGCAAGCGACTCCATTCAAGGCGCCTACGTACGATGGTACCGGAGACGTCCAATATTTCCTCCAGCGCTTTCAGGAAGTGTCAGAGGCAAACGACTGGGCCCCAGCTACGGCCATCATACACTTAAGACAGTCCTTGCAAGGGAAGGCGCAACAGTGCGGAAGAGGGGAAACATTGTGGGCAATTATGGACTCACTAAAGGCAAGCTTCGGACTTACCCGCCGGGAGGCCAGGGCCAGACTATCCGGCTACCGAAAGGAGCCAATACACTCATTGAGGGAGCACGCTCTGGCTATAGAGACTCTGGTAGAGACTGCCAATGACGAATCCGCCCGCATGCAAAGGAACGAATATGCCTTAGAGCATTTTCAAAACACGCTGGGCAATGCCTACCTACAGAGGCACCTCCTGGCTATACAGCCGACCTCTTTGGAGGCAACTGTAAAAGCAGGTAATGAATACCTGCAGATACAGCCGACCTACACTGGACCGAAGGTCCGAACAGTAGAAGCTGAAGAAGAGGAGGAGTGCCAGCAAGTTAAAGCTCAAGGTACGACCCCTGGAGTAGAGGCTCATCTGGAGACACTGACCAAGGCCCTCGGTGCACTCACGCAGCAGGTGGCCGCCCTCAAGACCACCCAGTCAGACAGCACGCCCACTCGACCACCCAGAAAGATTGTCAAGTGCTGGAAGTGCCAGAGGCTGGGCCACACCCAGAGGGAGTGTCGTCAAGACACCTACCAGGGAAACGCAACCGGCCCGCAGCAGTAGGGAGACCTACTGGCTGCAGATGGGCCCATGGAACCAAGAAGCCAGACGGGTCTGGAAGACAGACCCAGGATGGGTGGCAAGAAGTGAGGCGGCCCGCCTACAATCCACCCATACCCCAGCCGGTAACGGTTCTGACCCAAAACAGGTTTGCCGACCTGTCCGCCCTGGAAGAAGGCTCATCGGAAGATGAGGGACTACCGTCGGTTCCCACTGAGACAAACGCAAGAAGGAAGAGGCCAGCAGAGCAGTGGCAAAGACAGGTGCAGACTCCTGCTCGACACAGGAGAGAGCCCCAAACATCGCCTGGACTGCCAGCAGAGGCTATCCCTCTCACATCTTGTGTAAACCAGATGGAACGACCCCATAAGTCCAGCTACTACATGCCGGGCAAGGTGGAAGGGAAGACCGTAACCTACCTGATAGACACAGGTTGCAATACCAACCTGCTATCAAAAAGCGTGTACGACAAGCTACCAGACAGCCGGAAAACCACACTACAAGAGTACGACTCCCATGGTTTAATGGCAGATGGGACTAAACTCCCATTCTACGGTCTACTCAGTGTGTCAGGACGAGTACGGTCTGTGGCGTATACAGAGACGTTCGTCGTCACGCAGATTAGCGAAGATGTCATCCTTGGGATGCCATTCCTGGCTAATCAGAAGTGCGGTATGGGCTTCGATCAACCAGTACTGGTCATGCAGGACCGAGAACTGGTGTGCACCGACCGTTATTGGAGGGCACTGATCTCCAAAGTCCAAGTACTTCGGAGAACCGAGATCCCCCGCAGACAGAAGCTACCATACCGTGCCATCCTGCCGCACGGAGCTACTGTCCACAGGGCGTGATCCAGAGTTTACCAGGGAGCCGACCCTTGGCCACAAGTGTAAACTCGCCGGACGAGCAAGGACGGGTGTTGGTCAGATGCCTCAACCCTACCTCGAACGTGATAAGCCTGCCGGCCGGCGAGGTTATCGGAACGTTCACAGGGGTAGCGGCCGATGAGGTACAGCAGACTACCCATGGGGTCCCAACCGGGATGGACCCGACAGATCCATCAGTACCTGACCACTTGGTGGAACTGTATGAGCAGGCGAGCAGAGGGTGCAGGGACGAGCAACAGATGGAACAGTTGAGAAGATTGCTTAGGAAGTACGAGGCCGTGTTTAGCAGAAATAGCGGAGACATTGGCCGTACTGACCTTGTAGAGCATGCCATTCCAGTTGCCGAGGGCACCAGACCGGTTCGGCTGCCTCCACACAGGCTGGGACCTGAGAAAGAGGCTGAAGCTGAACGGCAAGTGAAAGACCTGCTAGAGAAAGGACTGATTGAACCCGCAGACGGGGCCTGGAGTTCCCCGGTGGTGCTAGTACGCAAGAAAGACAGCACGTGGCGATTCTGCATTGACTATCAGAGGCTAAATGATGTCACTAGGCAGGACGCCTATCCTATACCTAGGATAGACGAGTCCCTTGACGCCCTAGCTGGCAGCAAGTACTTTAGCACGTTGGACCTG
>CALYOO010000015.1:60390-130692 GCA_945261195.1 Cryptosula pallasiana | reverse complement strand
AATCCACCACAAACAACAGAATTCGATAAAAGTACAAACTTACGATCTCTTTTGGTTGACATGGTTTAACCACTCCATGATGCCATAGTATACATATTTGGTGGGAAGATTGTTGCCAGAGGCAACAGACCTCATTGCTGACTCCATTTTGCAACGTTTCCCTTGAAGGAGCCCCAAATTGATTTCCATTTTGCCCGAAAACACTCTGGATCTTGCGTACAATTTTAGTTGTATGTACTATAGTAGAGGAAATTATCTATAGCGTAATTGGAATGGTTCAATGAGACGCCCACTATGTATGCACACGTACATGCATCAATAATTACATTTACTAATACCCACATACATGTCAACACATTACAGACATTTCTTATGTTTCCTTTCAACAAATCTTCAAAAATGTACATAGTCACAGAAAGAACCTTGGCAATAGTACTCAAAGCTTAGCATGTTCATGTAAAGCAACTTCTGTGGCACAACATATTTTTACAGTGCTCTGATTACACGTTTAGCTGCAGTTGCATAACCAAGGAAAGCGTGGTAGCCGTTTCAAGATTAAAAAAAATATACGATACTTAAAATAGAAACTGAACAGTTTTGTTTTCATGAAAATTAAGTGATAGTAATTAAGTAATTGTAGGAAAATTTTTATATTCTCTCAGCTATAAGTGACAAGAAATAAATGATTGTTTCGTGTAATAACTGTTATTGCCACAAATATTATTTCTAGGGTGATAACAAAAACTTGCAATGATGAAAAACAATTATATTCGGAGATTTTCAACAATCTTTAGAAAGCAGTAACACTAAAGTTGGTTGTTTTTATTCGTGGCTTATTCTTATGCAAATGAAAAAACGATAATCATGGATGATTATCTTTAAAAACCATTGAAAATAATAGTCATCAAATATTGCTGCAACTATCATAATAATAATAAATCACGAAGGCAATTAATAAAATAAATGATGAATAATAAAACGAAAACTACTACCAAGGTGAGCAATAATAAATTATTTTTATTTATGTAAAAACTCCATGGTTATTTATATCTAGCAAAATGCAAAATAACTTCATTCACTGAGATTACGATCACTATTTTTTCAAACAGTTATGGTAAAGACAGATCAAGAACGATGGCAATGCAAAAGTTTGACACTGAACACCCACACGCGCATCCACCAGGGATAGAAGCCATACAAATATGAGTTTTGCGGTGACGGATTTCATCAGAAAGGTAACTAAAAAAACCACAAACTCACAATAGCGATGAGAAGGGATACAAGTGTGAAACATGAGGAAAAGCATTCTATCAATCTCACAACCTGGCAATTCATATGCACACTAACAATGAGACCAAACCTTTTACATGCAACGTCTTCGGTAAAACTTCTTTTGTAAAAACCCTCCATAAAAATAAAAATGGCTTCTTTAGAAACTTAAATGTTTCATCATCTTTTAGTTGGACATGACCAGCCTCGATCAAAGTCTTGGTCACGTCAATCAACAAGTTTCTCTTCACCCCCTGGTATCATTGTAACCACGATTATGCTTGTCAAACAGTGCTGACTTGCATTTCACACACTCATTAAGGAATTCGTACCAAGAAATTGCGGTTTGTAGAGTGCACTCCTCATCACTAGCTCAGGACATATTTATAAAATAAATGCCAATAATTTACAATAAATATCAGCAAAAAAATAATTTCCAGTGGTTTAGCAACACAAAAAAATTATAAGTCAACTCGTCGTTTGATGTTAACCAATCACAGCTAAGGACTTTATGTAATTGAACAAACATTCAACATGTCGAATCGCTAACAGGCTGCCAAATTACAACGAATCTGAGCGGTACCCACGCCTGAGGACTTGCAATTTACTGCCAACAGAAACCAAACTGGAACAAAAATGGTGCGTGTGCAGCGGCCTTTAGAGTCCCAGTGACCTAATTTGGTAATGAAAACAGATTGGTTAAAAATTCTTACTAATGGAATGAGCATAAAATTTGGTGCCTAGTCAGTATAGTGAAGCCTTGTCAAATCACGTCAGCACGTACCTGAAGCGATTTCAATTTACTGCATGCACTCGATTTCAGGAGTCTGAGTAGGCATTGAGCATCGCAATGTGCAGCGCATTACAGATGGGCATAACTTCATTCACAAGCCTTCGTAGAAAAAATGTGCTCAATCTGAGGATGTTTCGAAACCAGCTATACAATTCAGCTGTCAAAGTTTTTTTTGATTTGAATTGTTTTGCTAGTAATTTTTCCATTAGTGGGCTATTACCAATGGACACTGTTCTACTGGAAGCAACAATCATCTAAGGTCTCATGATGACCGTTGCTGATGCGTTCAAATATTGAATAGTAGTTTTCATCAGTACTCTATGGTCAACATCACATCCAATTATATCAACCGTACTTGGAAACAAATATTTTCACTTTGTGGTTATTTGTGACAGTGTTGTAGTCTGGCAACTTCCTTCCGAACATTTGCTTCTGTCAACTTCTAATCTTAGAGTGAATATATTGTTGTTAAAGGAGCGCATCCAGATGGTTCAGTGAGGATTAAGATATAATTTTTTCGGAGATGCTGTCCATTGAAATTTTTCACTATGCATAGTTCCGTATTGCAGTGAGGAAATGGGGTGTGCATATTTGATTTATTACCACTTGTTAGTATGAATGAACGTCAATCCAAGCACTTACCCAATCCCTTCATACGTTGATTGTGAGATTAGTGGGTATTAGCTAATGGGGAGAACTTGTACTGTGTGATGCAAATGATGTGTTCTTACGTATGTGCCTGGGTGTATGTATTAAGAAAATTTGAAGATTTGCAACACATCATCCAGCTGACATTTAAAAAACGCAGTGCCTGAAATTCACAAGTCCGAAAACTGCACAAGTTTCTTGTTTTTTTTTTCCAACATATGGTTATGGATGGTGCGAAGTTGAAAGTGGTCATTGCAGTATATTGTTCTATGTACTCAGTTCCTGTCAGGCTCGTCCTCTCAGCTTGGGCTATTTTCTTTTGTTCACTGCAATTATTCTACTATTTCATAGTTTATGCCAATACCTATCTTGTCGACTGTTATTTTTGTCATAATGCTGCTAGTTGGTGTGTTCTCTGGTATTATGGCGGTAAAAAAATTCTTGTTAACCATTATACAATAATAGCAATGAATAAATGGTCACAGACAATGATTTCATTAAAGTTTGATTAAATCATTAACATCAGACCTAAAAAGACTATCATCAATAATTTCTCATCTATCAATAATCATGGCGACAAAAAGAAAATTAATACTTGATACTACTACTACTACTACTACTACTGGTCGATGGGTGTGGGTGGCTTCTGTTTTTAATTTCTCTACAAGGTCCTAATGCTATGGTTTACATCGAGACGGTCAAAAATATTAAAATAAAAAGAATAACATATTCATGGTAATACTAATACTGCAAGCTATGCATGTAGAAGGAGCAGGGCCTTGAATTACCATCATCACAAGCAAATGTAATTTGGTTCGCAAGTTTCAACTTTCAAGTTTGTGGTTGTGTTATCTATTATGTGGTAATGACAAGGCTGTTTCGACACAGCGTAAACAGAATAAAATAATTTAATAAAGATCTATAACAGAGAGAGATAGTGGCAAATCTTTTAGCGCACCATAGAATCAGTATCCTTCCTACAATCGATCAACTAAATAAATTGACGCAAATCCCTTTTAATCCAGAAAAGTCGTCCTCTAAAATCATGTTTCTTGTTTAATTCAATTTACAATCTGTTGTTTAGGTATTTAGGTCAACTTTTATCCTCATAATGACAATTTTATTCAGGAGTGTCCACCAGGCTGCTTATGCTCTCAGACACAGAAAGAATGTTAGTCCAACCCGCTTGTGCTTTTTAGTTACGTGGGACTTCATATTACTGAAGCAAGTCCAGTGTCGTGAGCGAGGATTTTTACCTTCTACTATTCAATCTTTTCTTGCAGCTACTGCTGCTGCTGCTGCCTTGCTAACCACTACTGCTGATGTCATTTCTCCCGCTTCCAGTGATGTTATTTCCTCTACTATGGATGAGAGTGCGAGTGGATGCATGGCACTGCTAATTAATTCTGAAGTTGTATCCATTGGTAAGATCACTGTTTAGCTGTTTCAGATTGGGCAATACTCAGTTCAATACTACCGGGCCTAGTCAGGGTGTTGCACACTATTGTAGTTTGTGTGTTGGCATTTAACTGTCGTCATCGTAGAATGCTCCACGCTGTCGTTACCAACAGGTAAATTGAACTAGAGTCACTTCACCTCAATTACTTTAATTAGGTACTCTCACATTAATTTTTACCTAACTACTGTGCTTATTTGAGTTATTTCTGTGATATTTCAATTTGTTTAATTACCGTGATATTTTAAAATGTTTAATCACTTTGATTTATAATGTATCTATGTGTAAGTAATTTGTATCCTTATAATCATAGTACATAACTGGAATTTCTTGCCCTTATCCTCCTTGGGTTGGGCAACCTAAATATCATTTTCTTCACGCTAATGTATATAGTGTGTCGTGGTTCCAAGTGAAGAGCCGTTTCTCTGGCAGAGCCTTCCAACAACCCTGCTTAAATTATAATACTCCAATCAGCATGTCTATAGTGTTCGGACTAACCATCAGCATTAACCTGTCTGTATATTTATGCATGTACAAACTTGTTTTTAAATTTTTAAAGCGTGTAGTTAGTAGCATGGCTTTTTTACTTTTAATAAAGATGCTAGTAATACTTGAAGAATAGGGCAAAGTTAGTGTTATCAGTCGGTGTAACTAATAACCATGACCACCCAGAAAATTCCTGCATTCACCATAGAAAATGCCATAAGGTGTACTGACTAGAAGTATATATGTATGTATTTGTGTATAGGGATAAAAAGCGAATACATACAAGCACATCGACCTGAGCACAATGTCTCCAATTAACGTTGAGAGGTGAGCTAAAGCGCTAGCTAGTATATACAAGGCGCCAATTGCATGGTCTTAGGGTTTTTCTGTAAAGCAAATCTGCCATTCCCACTGCTCCTGGCTTCCTCACTATCTTTACTTGTAGATGATGGTGTGTTAGTTTGTTCGGTCGACTTTTTATGACGCCAAAACATACGTCAGCATTCTTTCAACAAGCATTACTCTGCACACACAGCATTGATAATGCCCATTTTGGTACCAAAAGATAGTTATCAAGTCATGGAACAAAATTGGCCGAGGTTCACCAATTATTTATTTATGGAAGTTTCATGTCACTGCAACCTTTACAGCAGCAACTCCTATGAAGATACCGGTGAATACATGAAAAACAGTGATATTTATTAGTTATAATCTGACCATTTTCTGTACACTATGTTGCTCATAGATTGGCTGTGCCAGGAGCTGCCAACAGTCACATACAAATAAATATGTGCCTACCCCACCTTGATCAAGTTCACAGCTACTATGCCAAGTCACATACCAGCACTTTGGCCTTCACAGATATCCAAAAAGCATTAGGTGCGAACCCTATATAACATCCCCCAATATGTCCACAAACTATCAAACCACCCACCCTCCATCATTCGCAACATACCTATAAGCATACATAAAAGACTTTCCGAACTATCATCTGACAAAGAGATCTTCGACAATGCCAAAGTTCTATACCAAAACGCCTTGCATAAAAGCGGGTACAACTACAACCTTTCTTATAAACCCGCTCATACCACCTTACAAAGTAAACGAAAAAGGCGCAGAAACATCACCTAGTACAACCCTCCTTTCGACCTCAATGTGTCCACCAACATCGGGCATGAGTTTCTTAAAGCAGCTGAAGAGTGTTTCCCCAGCAACCATCCTTTGGGTCATATTTTTAACAAAAACACCATTAAACTCAGTTATAGCTGCATGCCCAATATCAAAACGATCATACAGGGGCACAATAATAAGATCTCTAACAACACTAACAATACCACCACTAATAAATGCAACTGTAGAAATAGAGCTGAGTGTCCTCTCGAAGGTAACTGCCAGATTAAAAGTATCATTTACCAGGCTACAGTCACAGCTAATAACAAAGTCGAAACACATGTTGGCCTAACCGAAGGAGAATTTAAAACTAGACATAGAAACCACAAAACATCTTTTAATACTGCCAGCAAAAGAAACTCCACCGAGCTGAGCAAACATATTTGGTTACTTAAAGAATCATCCACCCAACTTAACATCAAATGGAAAATTTTATCCCATGCCAGAGCGTATTCTAACACAGATAAGAAATGTCACTTTTGTACGGCTGAAAAAATCTATATCATCTTTCAACCAGAGTTGTCTTCCCTAAACAGCAGGAGTGAAGTTGTCACCACCTGCCGACACTCTAATAAATTTACTCTCAGCCAGGCGTAGCTCTATGCCCTTAGCCACTTTTGGCGCCCGTGCACCCTTACCAACATATTAACAATACGATCCTTGTGCACTTAATATTTTCGGTCTGAACTAACTGTTTCCTGTTCCATCTTCATTTTTAACAGTTGAGAGCCGACCTGATGATTGTGCCTAGAATTATTTTCTTTTTCCATCTTTTTTTCTAGCACATGAAACAATTTGTTGTCAGCCAATAGTTTTAACATCTTTTACTATTTTACCTTTTAGTATCTAGCTCCTCGATTTTTTTTTTGAGCACTTTTTTACTTGCTTCAGTCTTGACGGGTTATTTCATCTCTCGGGCAACTAATATTAATAATTAATTATTTATTATTTATTTATTTGATTGTTTCTATTTAGTCTAAGCCCCTGTGAACATCTTGTGTCCCAGTCATACTTTTACCTAATATTTATATATTATATTAAATGAAAAAACGCAATAATGGTAAATAATAATAATAATGAAAGTCCATGATTCGACCAGCTCCATCTCAGGATGATTCGATGATGTATTCATGTTGCTTTTCTGATAGTACTGCTAAGTATCACGTGAATGTCGGGAGGCTAGGGCAGGTGATCTGCACATACAAATGATACAAAACATATCATCTCTGTTCTAACGCTATAGCGGCAGCGCATTGCAACCACACCTTGTATGACTATATTAGGTGGCAGAGAAGAAAGTTCACAAAAAACATCCTGTTGCTGTCAGCACGTTTACACAGCAATGTAATGACCACAGCGCTGGTCTGAAGGGCAATCAAATACGTCGCAAAAGAAACTGTGTGGAGACTCCAGTGGTGGAAACGATGCCTAAAATGTTAAAAAGGATTGCCCCGTGGACCATGAACAAGTACCCCGCTTATGTCACCTGCACAACCATCCCACCAATCGAACTTGTCACAAGGGCTAAAACAACTCCACCAAAACAATCCCCTCGGCATTTCAATTGCTGAGTACAACTACAGGTCGTACTATGATCGAACTGCTGGCAAGACAAAACTCAGTTTGAAGAAACAATATATGTACTGCCATGTTCGCAACTGTCGGAAAAACTACACACGTGTACAACTCTGAATGATGATATTGGACAAGAACTGGAACGCCATAGATTCCAGTATGGCTTTTGATTTTGCAGCCAGCCGATTGTTTCGAATTAGTTATCTTTGCCATACTGTTTGTATTATAGCATGATTGTTCCACTATAAAATATACAGCCAAGTAGCTTTACAGCAGATAAAAATACACATAAGATATGTATTTAGTTTTACATAGATTGATTTATCGGGACTGCAAGCAATGATCTATTGCAATAGTGCAAGCCATACAAAATGTATGCAAATGGTACAAATTATGTAAGTATACGGTTTGTAACTGTTTTGTGGAGTTGTTCACCCAATGCTAGCAATGTTGTAGTTGTTTCCCCAATGCCAGGTAAAATATGACAAGGAGTTATGTCGCCATGCTGTGTAGGCGTCCTTATTTTGTGGCGAGGTGTTGTTCGGTGGCTTCGGCGAGATGTACATACCGAAAAAAACCAGTGTGCTGATGACTGCGATTTCAAAAACAATTTTTATTGCATGGGGCAACACGATTTATGTGGCTGTTGAGATATAGTTTGTTGTTCCTGCGTAAATCTGAAGTCACCAATGTAACATCAAGTGGCAACGCTATGTTGTGCGTTCTGTCATTCTTTGCACTTGACCAAAAAGCACAAGTACATTGAGTTAGAATGTTGAAAACTATTTTTTATTTTCCAGTTGAAATGGTAGCCAGACGAAACAAAGAGTCATTGACAATCCAGATCACTGCACCAGGTAAGGTTTTGTGGCTTGGGAATAAAACTAGTGTAATTGAGACATAGCTCTGCTGTGAAACTACAAAACGTAGCAAGTGCAAAAAATCACTCAAAATTTTTTTACACTATTGAAAGTAATATCAAATTAAAGAAGATTTTTGGCTGATTCTGTTGATACAACGTTTGTTCCCATAGCTATTATTTTGGAATTTTGAATTAATTTTTAAAAAAATGTACTCTTAGCTAAAAAAATATTGCATTCCTGTCTCGACCGCAAACCGCAAAAATGTTCGTTATGTGCAGCACGGTTCACTGTATGATATATGGATACATGTAAACGCTTCTTATTATATATATTACAACAATCTACTAATGATAATAATAATGCACAAATAATAATTGTTATAATAATACTATAAGCAGACTGTCAACTATCATTATTTATTAGCTACAGTTTTTTGTTTCACATTTCTTTGACTAAAATTATTATTATTATGCACGGATAAAACAAGAAGAAAGAAAATGAAGAAAAAAATACTTAATATTGTTTACTATATTAATAAATAATAATAATCAAATTCAAAGATGGTTAGAAAAAGTGTAATTAACCAAACTGGTTTTATTATAAACTAAAAATGAAAACAAAACACATAAGAAGTAGATGCTCAGATCATGGCTCAGATCAGCCATGATGAACCCAGAAACTATCGTAGTAACGTAGCCAGAGTTTTTTATTTTATATAATCATTAGAGGGGGAGTTCCGGCGCCCGCACTGTCTTACTACATTGTGATACACAATATCACGCTGTAGCCTATTGACGATCGAAAATAAATTTTTGGTTGTTTTCTGAAAAAACTGTCAGAATCTAAACATCAGTTAACCAATTACCAAAAATAATGAACCAACCCGTAGAAAACATATTTTTGAATAACTTAATGACATTTATATTGCAGGATGGCATTTCAGGACTTGACAGATTTTTGATGAAGTTTTAGAAGTTTGAGCCCAAATTGCGACATTCACAGTGAATCTTGGATGTTTTCCTACTGGCCAAATTTATCGAAATATGATTTGCTACCTGGTGATGACCTTACTTTTATAATAGGAGCCTTAGTTAAAAAAATATTTAATTTTTCCTGAGAAGGGTTGGTCAACACGGCGTTGGACGTTTTCATATACTGAGGAATTTGACCGGTCACGTGGTACACTACGATACTTTTTGTTCTTGCTACAAAAAGTATGTTGAGCTGATTTTATATGGAACTGTTGTCTGATCATTAATCAGAGCTGTTATCTGTTGAAAATCTATTAAAAATTTTTTTTATAGATGGTTGTACAGTATTACACAATACTTGTCCTTGATGGCATCAGCTGCACCAAAGCTTTCTTGAATGGCTCCCTGACACAACATGAATAGATTACGCTCATCTCTACCTGTCATTCTACAATGATTGCTGAATAATATGTATCAACCTCTCAGAAACCGTGACCTTTTTGATCAACTCAGTTCACAAGAACAGTTAAGCTCGGTGCCAGAAAGTCGTCATAAGACAGTTACAAATTATAAATGTGATATATCCTATTGTTTTAGTTTCATGAAGAATTTTTTTCAAGTTTAATTGATTCTGGGTGGTAGATAAAAGCTGAATGATTTATGCTGTTAGCTATTTACTGGTGTTATAAGAATAAACTATAATTTCAATTAAAATTTTTGTCTGGCACACTTACAACAGTTCTGCTGTAATATGAGAAATAGTAGAACATCATGTCAAGTTTTTACCAATCAAATTTGTGCTATTATGAAACAAATTTGTGAGCATGTGAGATAATTAATTGGTTTGTATATAAAATTAAAGCAGAATAACAATAAATTTGCATAAACATGAGTATCACTTACTATGAAGACAAATCTTATGGGAAGTTCTGGTATGTTTAACACATTTAAATAATAGTTGCGAGATCTATAACTGATGTTTTGTGTCTTACCCTGCTATGCGTGGAGGGAAATTGATTGAAAATACTGGCGGTGCTATTACTTGACCGAACAGCGGAACAGTAAAATGCCGAGCGAGTGCTGATAACTCCCATTTATTTCACATGGCATTGGCAAATCGCGAAACTACAGTAAATAAACACTCCGTGCATGCTGAAGCTAAAAAGAGAAGTGCTAAATTAATGCAAGGTCAAAGCCACCATTATCACGTTCTGACATTTGGCGTGTGCACACCTTTTACAATAGTTTTATATTTGACATTACACTATTGTTGTCATTCATCACTATTATGTCTTCCCAACAGAAAAGGTAAATGGTAGCAGTAGAGAATTTTAAATGCAACTATTTTTGAAAATCGTGTTCTCCTAAATATAAACACGCTAACAAAATGATGGTTGTGCATCATCATCATCGTCAACGTCGTCGTCGTCATCGTCATCAATATTATTATCATCATGCAAAAGGTAGTAGTGATGAAAATTAATATTACATAATAATAATAATAATAATAATTATTGAATTATTGTGACGGACAGCGTCAGCACGAACATTTACTTTCTATTTACTTTCTATTTACTTCATGTTACATTGTCTGCCAGTTCTATGCATACACTCCAGCGACATCAGTTCTATGTACATTTATTCTACTTTTCCTTACCATTCAATATTATATGTTTGCCATGTGAGTGCAATCATGCAGTTATCCTAGTACCACCTACTCAGTTCTATTGGTACACGCTAGCCAACCATTTGTGCTAGGTGTGGCTTCTTTTGTATTATCGAATTGTGTTATGTAACAGTCTGTATAAATGTAAATGTTTCAGTCAATAAAGTCAGAGTCAGCTATAGAACCATTGCCACTGCCATTGCCAGTACCATTGCCATTACCGTCACCCCCACGAGACAGGTCACCACTTGTCAGAGAACCACCAAGATCGCCACCCACCCGGGAGCCTGAGAGCGCCCCCCTGAGAGGAGAGACACCCTATACCCAAGAGTTGTCACCACCGCCTTCGCCTGCGGCTAACCGCAGTCCAATCCGAAAACTGGAGGTCGTAGAACACAACTTGAATGAAGAGAGAGAGACAAGTATAGAAAGACATAGCACCCCACCCCCCGAGGTCATCCAAAGGGCACCCAGTCCACAGAGGCAACCAGCACTCAATGAAGAAAAGTGGCCACCTCTGCAACAAAGCCAGGCACCCACCTCACCATTAGATCGCCCTCAAAGAGAGAGGCAAAAGCCAAGAAGGCTAACTGACTATCACTGCTACGCAGCGGGAGGAGAGCATTACCTACCCAACACCTCTCCTGCGGGGACCGAAAGACAAGGAGGGACGTCACAACAGCTTGTAACTCCCCCCCTAAAGAAAGAAAAAGCAGAAGATCCGGCCGAAATCGGCTGGATAACAGTAACAAGAATTAGAAATAAGAGAAAGCTACCAGAAAGAGAGACGAGTTGTCACCAAGAAGGACGAGAAAAATGACAAACAAGGGGACGCAACTCCCCAACAACGTGAACTCGTCACCGAAGAAAATACACGACAAGGTAGTGTAACTCCCAATCACCATGAGCGAGCGCCCAGCGAAGAAACCGCCATCCCACGTCACCCTAACGGAACCACGTAGGGGGTGGCGTCAGAGGAACACGTGGTGGCAGGCACCAATCAAAATAAAGATAGGTGCAGGAGCTGCCAACGATCAGTTCGCAACCAGCCACGGAGGAGTTCACTACCCAGCAGCAGCAGACGTGTAGATCAACTGGACTCTCCTCTACAACTACGGATACAGCAAACGATGGCTCGAGCAGTACGGCACATCCGAGAACAGATCGACATCACGTCGACTACAGGTGAGAGGCTACCGAATGTCACCATTCAGTCACTTACCAAGGCACTCGACAACCATCTGCGAACTGTGACTGTTCCTCGTAAAGAGGATATGATGAGAAAAGACAACCCTTCACCTATTGTCAATATAAGACGAATTGATGTTGCAGGAGAAGTCGACACACCAGTACTAAAATCAGCAACTGGTGCAGAAAGGGAGATATGGCTGAGCGGAGACACCATGAGAGAGACAAAGGAGATGGCTGAACCGGTGGAAGGCAGCGACCAGTGGAGGTGTCGACGCTGCAGCTATCAGCAAGCCAGAAGAAGAGTGATCTATCATGTACGGCAACACTTGACAATTTTCTTTTGCAAGTGCGGCAAGCGAAGTGCGTCACGAGACGCCATACTCAAGCACATACGAGTGCAAGGAGGCACCCTGGAACACGGAGGCAAGCACAAGCCTCTCTACGAGGTTGATGAGGCAAGATATGAGGAATTTTGCAAGGTGATGAAGTGGTCGTCACCCCCACCATTTGGTGTACCAACACCAATCATCGAGAGAGATGCTACGGAAAAGAAGAAGGAGAAGGAAGTGGAGAAAACTCCCATTCAACGACGATTGGGGAGACTAGCAGAGTCATCCCCACCACGAAAACGGAGGAAGACAACTCCCCCTCCCAGGTCGGTAACACCACAGAAAGACAGGTCACAGCCACGTCATTACAATTGGCGAACCGAACGCGAGAGGTCAGCAGAAGAAGATAGGCAGAGACGACGGAGGGAGCACCGCAGCCGAATGGAAGCGTTAGATAAACAACTACATGAGATAACGCACGAGGCCTGCCAACTCCTACTGAAAGCAGAGGAAATCAAGAAAGAGCTTACCCGACCATATAGGGACTAGAGGGACCTTACCGACGCCGCCGACGTGTTTTATTGGCCACCATCGCCAATGGGGCGGAGTGTGTGACGGACGGCGTCAGCACGAACATTTACTTTCTATTTACTTTCTATTTACTTCATGTTACATCGTCTGTCAGTTCTATGCATACACTCTAGCGACATTAGTTCTATGTACATTTATTCTACTTTTCCTTACCATTCAATATTATATGTTTGCCATGTGAGTGCAATCATGCAGTTATCCTAGTACCACCTACTCAGTTCTATTGGTACACGCTAGTCAACCATTTGTGCTAGGTGTGGCTTCTTTTGTATTATCAAATTGTGTTATGTAACAGTCTGTATAAATGTAAATGTTTCAGTCAATAAAGTCAGAGTCAGCTTGCACACTCGCAGAAGTTTCTTTGTTCTCTAACAAATAACTTCACTGCGCTAAGTACATGCACGTACAATAGAAGCATCATTACTCGAGTAGTAATACATAAGCAGATCAGCCTGAACCTCTGCTGGCCGAACCTAGCCTTGTCTAGTTTGCCTTCAATGTTCGACCTCTGCCTTGCACTAAACAAGTCAACCGAACCTCTGCTGGCCGAACCTAGCTTTGACTAGGTCGCCCTTCAAAGTTTGGCCCCTGACTTGCACTGAGATAGCTAACGCAACCGGCAGTTAGATAGTAGACTAGGATGGTAATGCACCACTCCCAAGGATACTAGTCGACCTGTGGGCGGGTTGTATTGCTGAAGCGATAGACACAAGTTGCCATCACAGTTCGGGAGGTTGTGCAGGTAGGCCGAGCTACCAATTCACACCCCCACAGTGAAATCCTGCACATTATTATTATTATTATGACGAATAAGTAGCAGAGAGCAGTGGTAGTCAAGGATTAGCAGTTACAAAATTAGTGGCAAAGAAGTCAAAGTTTTATTGTTATTACTATCGCTACCGCCATCGCCGTCGCTACCGCCGTCGCTACCCGCCGTCGCTAACGCCGTCGCAAACGACGTCGCAAACGACGTCGCAAATGCCGTCGCAAACGCCGTCGCAAACGCCGTCGCTAACGCCGTCGCTAACGCCGTCGCTAACGCCGTCGCTAACGCCGTCGCTAACGCCGTCGCTAACCCCGCCGCTAACGCCGTCGCTAACGCCATTGCTAACGCTATTGTTAACGCTAATGCTAACGCTATTGCTGCCGCTATTGTTAAAGCTATTGCTACTGCTGATGCTATTGCTGATGCTATTGCTAACGCTACTGCTATTGCTGATGCTATTGCTGATGCTAATGCTGATGCTATTGCTGATGCTAATGCTGATGCTAATGCTGATGGTAATGATGCTGATGCTGCTACTACTGCTGCTAGTACTGCTGATGCTACTGCTGCTGCTGCTGCTACTATTACTATTATTACTATTACTATTATTATTATTACTATTATTAGCTAGCACAGCTGCTAATACTAATAATAATTAACTATTATAGTACTAATAGTAGTAGCGCATTGGAGTAGCAATAGCCTACTAATAATAATAGTAGTAGTGTAGTAATAGTATTAGTTAGTAGCAGTAGCAGAAGCCAAAGAATGACATAAATTAAATGATTCATAAATATCAATAATAATTATTATAATGACAACAACAATAATGATATTTAGTATTGCACAGGAATTTGTGTCTGGTTGGTAGCCACCTGTACACCTATCGAATTCACTGTATTTCTTAGCCAAGGTAGTGTATGTATTTCTTGTAACAATTTTGTAATTGTTCTGTTAGATAGTCTGCTTGTCGGTGTAGCCGAATTTAGAGTGGAATAATTAGTGTTCAGGTGACGACAACTACTCAGTAATTATTGTCCACTATATTCCGTACTAATTCAGGCGAGTTATTTTGTGGCCGAACTATAGTGGCAACAACGTGCTTCGTGTCGTACTTCTTACCAAAAAGAGAATACGCAGCAAGGGTCGAATTGACTCCCGCTTTCCACCAAGCCTTGTGCATACTGATAGTTGGCTTAACTGCGCTTGTATTTATTCTTGCGGCAGTGCTTCTATCCAATGTAGGTGAGAATCTTCTGAGAGCTGGGCTAACTCTGACTTTATTATTAACTGACACAAATATTTATACAAGATGGAACAGGAGAAAATGTATGTAAGCCACGCCTTTCACTGACAGCACCCAAAACGTAGTTTGATAATCTTCGTGGAAAATCCTCACAATAATAATAACGATAATTAATTAAATATCTATTTATGCTTACAAATAGAATCTCGTAGTTGACAGGAGTATAATATTCAAGAGAAGAAATGGAAATGTTCGTAGGTAGTCATGTGAATAGGGTACATAACGATATAAAATGGCGTGTCTCACATAGAGTAAATGTTGGCCTCCTCACAGTAATATAATTAGTTGAACTATACTTAATGAATTATATTGTTTTTAACTAAATTGATATTCTTATGTAACTTATTTTAATAATGACAATAACGATCGTAATAATAATTAATATGTATTATTTCATAACCAATCATTAAAAATTGTTGACTTGTTAAAAAAAACGTTGTTTCATCATACAAATACTTGACATATCTTGCACTCTTTTACAAACATATGTGCTAAAGAACCCACTTTAACGCATCCAACAGCCAATTACAGGGTTTTTGGTAGCTGACACATGGAATTATCTACGTTGAACAGGACCAATTGCCATTGTGTCAATATGGATAATGAGCTTTTGGCTGCCTATTAGTTTAAAAAAATTATTTCATGGCATTAGCAAACAAAAGTCTTCGGTTTGGTATTTCAATGAAAATTTGTTGTTTATGAGGTTTGGCAACAAAAGTATCACAATTTATAAAGGCAATTTTTATCAGAAATGACAAATTTTATGAAAAATTGCCTCTTAGAGGCGATAATTTTTTCTTAGGCTTTCTATAGAGACTTGAAAGTTTTATGCTTTGGTAGATAAAGAGGCTTTGTTTTATATTTTGTAATCAATAAAAACTCAATTGTCACGCCATTCCCTTAGATAAGTGTTTAGTAGGCTCTACAAAATTTCTCCACTGTAACTTATACAAAAAATAGGCTCCACCCTTTTTTTACGGACCTCAAATCCTATTTTATATGAGCCACGTGATTCGCGTAACTGTATGTATATGAATGTACCTACACATACCTATGCCGCACCCTACCGTCGAAACCTCCAGCCGAAACCCCTTACCTCTTGAGAAGTTGTCTTTTCTTATTGTCAAAGGGTGCCAAAATACTAAAGATAAGTCTAAACTAGCTCATATTTATTTTTTTCATTTTGTTTCAAAACTGTTATTTTTTTACATTCTATTATGCCCAATATTTCTTTAGTCACAAAATTTGTACTTCAGACTTCTGAACTATTGTTGTTGTTCATTTAAAATGAAGCCAGAAATGCAAGACTGAAATTTTTTTCTCACAAATAAATTTTAAATTACGATAATGTAAATAGGTTGATATTAAGTGACTTAAAAATAATTTTTCAACTCAAATATTGTTTTAGTTAATGAAACATTTGAAATTTGAAAATGTACTTTTAGTAAGGGGTTTCGTCTAAAGATAAGGGTTATCGACCGTAGGGTACGGCGGAGAGTATGTGTAGGGGTTTTGACTGGCCCAGTTTTTATTGTCTTAATGGTAGTTTTCTTCAACTTTATTAAGTATCATAAATAATCTTATAAGAATAAATATAATTTACTTCGTTTCAATCATTTCAGAGCCGATTCTTCAATTTTAGGGTATTATTTTAGGGTAGTATTTTAGGGTAGTATTTTAGGGTATAATTTTAGGGTATTATGCAGTCTCTGTAGTTAGGCGGGTTGGTTCCACCCGCCAATGTCTACCTGTGTTGCAGGGGTAAGTCTTAAAAATACTAATCATAAAAGATAATTGATTGTTGTGTGTCTACTGCATGTACATGTGTATGCCTATCTGCATATGTAATATAAACCAGAAATTTAATTTTTGTTCACCACCAGCCACTGCATAATAATCTACGATCCCTACGAAAAATTAATAAGTTGGCTGAAACTTTTTTGGTCTACTGATACATTTTCAATTTTACCAATTATAATAATAATCGCAATACCGAAATTTAGTGTCACTGTTCTTTTACCCCACTAGTATTTTGATATATTTTTCGTTTAACGCCATTGTTGAACTGTCTTGTTATATTTAGGAAGTAGAAAGGTAAGTTCTCGCTATCAGTTCATTTATTGTAATTTTATTAGCTGCATGAGCCTTATCGTCCACGGCATGTTTCATGTTGTACCTACCTGCAGCTCATCCATATCTGTCTGTTACTAGTATTCACTAGGAGCTGGGTATCTGCTTGTAGGATTCACGATAAAATGCTCTTACTTTTGTTTAAAAAAGAAATTGTAAGACATGGAATTAAAAATACAGCTGTTGGTGTGGTTTGTCGTTTATTCCTGCTTGAAAACTTCATTTTAGATCATGGACATGTTGTCACTGCACATTCGACAAGTCATCTCAGGATGACATATGTCAGATATGCCTGCAACTGAAATCAAGGTTTGGTTACTTGTATGCTTGAGCAATATGAGCTAATCAAAATTGTAATTATTGGTGAAATATTGTGACTAATTCTTTTATAGCTGCCTTAGGTTAAAACTCATTTCCAAATTTTGTCTGAAGGATGAAATTCGCATTTGAATTGCAAAGTCAAGGTGCTGATTATTTCAATCATATGAAATCTGTAGATATTGTGATTTCTTTTGTAGGACCTATGCTGAAGTTGTCACCTCAACATTGCCATGCAGGCAGATTGAATCGCCAGAGGTCATAGAGCTGTCTTCGGTTGGTACTAGTTTGACATGTTAAATCCATCAATCTTAAGCCCTGGATAGGGTAAAAAATTTCATTACCTGATAATCACTATCATTGCAGTACTTCCTCTTTCACAAGTGGTTAATGAAATATACATCGCAACGCTAAATTATGTAAAACCATCGAGTTTTAATTGGGGTTATCCACCCTTATATGCTCAAATACGAAGTTGTGATGTTCCACCTAGATTAAACAGCCTAATACAATGTGGTTGATAAAACTTGACAACCCATGAAGTTTACAAAGCGATAGCAGATTACATTTATAGAAGTTTTGAATCATATTAGTGCAGCGATAGAAGATCATTATTAAATATACACGATGCGGCCAGCGCTGATATACAACTGTTGATGCGGTATTCAATATTATATATATGACACCAACAAGGATTCAAATAGTATGTAATACCGCTGATGACACGATAAAGCCTTGGCTACGCAATTCAATGAATCTCACATCAACACAACGATGACTTGTAAATGAATAGTCCGGTGTTTGTGAAGGAAAGAATACAAGTATCAATAATTGAATAACTATACTATTATTATAAATCGCAATAAAAGTTAGATGTATTCATTTAGAATTATAATAAGTCATAAAAACAAATATACTTTATCATAATAATTATTATATTTATCAAGTATAAAAATAACGATGAATAACTATTATAGTAGCAAGAATTACAGTAATAACCGTAAATGATTATGATAACAATCATTAACACTGCAATGATAATTATAGATGGTTACAGAAACAATAAAAACTAATCATAACAATACTAACTATAAAAGTAAATATAAAGATGGCTATAATGACGACGCTAACTGTATCGAATAATAATTATAAGCAATGATTAGAAATATAAATCCCTATTTTGCAGGTAAATTTAATGCTTTCTCCTTAAAAATAAGCTCAAGTTTTTTTCTAGAGACATGTCATTACATGATCTGTTTGACATTGTGGCAACTATCAGGAAAAAACTTGGCATGAGTGCTCAAATTAATGATGTTGCATACTACGACTGCTAGCCGTTTCCGGTTGGATGTAGAAAGCTCAAAAGGAGATAACTTTCAATGTTACAACCCCATTAATAGCAACAGCTTGTCAAGTTTCTTGTGCATTTAAAACATGTTTCTTTTATAAATATAAGGATAGTTCCGACATGGATGATGGTACAGCTGGCAATCTGAACATTTCGAAGCAAAACCCCAGGCTTCACCTGCCTGTGATAAAATTGTTGAGCTATATATGTACTGTAGTTGATGACAATCAACTAGTACAGGAACTATAGCATTGGCTTAAGTGTGAGTAAGTTAGCCCAACCCTGTCACACAATTTGGTGAATATCTGTTTGATTTGTTTTTGTGAAATCTAAAAATGTGGTTGAGTCTTTAATAACTATCATTTGAGCCTTTTTCCTTATGTTGCCATCAAGTAAATGCATGCATACACACAATTAACAACAATTAATAATGTATTGTGATATTTCTTATGCATATTTATCAATTTTATGAGGCCAAACCTAGCTGTCAAGATGCTGTGAGACGACAGAAGCCGAGAATGACAAAAAACAAGCCTGTCATTGATTCACCGGTGATAGAATTGGTAAGCTCATACTAAAGATGGTATCGCATTGCTATGACTCGGTAGAAAATCGTCCAGTGGTATATATGTGTATTGTATGTACGTACTTAGATGTGTACATACCTCTACATACACCGGTCTATACCATGACCTAAAACAAGCATATGTGCAAGTTTAGTTGTGATATTCTTTTTGTCAATATGACAAACTACACTACAAGTAGTATAGCTGATGCGTCTGTTTACCATCTTTTTATCGAAGATGGAAAAATGGTGCCTACTGGTTTGGGCTTTTTGACAGCAAAGCTAGTACGTTCAGCTGAGAGTTTGGCAAAATAAAATAGTTAGCAGGCATCAATCAATTGAATCATGCTAGAGAGACCGACAACATTATACAACAACACACTATCGTTAATTTTTGATTTGTTTAGGACGACTCCAGCTCAGATGCAGGCGCAAACCAAGAAGTCATCTTTAACATGAATCATGATTTGCAGGTAATTGTTATATTTGCGTCAATTGTTGTAACTTGGTGAGTAGGTCTTAAAAGCAAAAGAACAATAACGAGATCAAAATAAACATGCCTCACTTGTCTTTCAGGATGTAACACTTATGCGAGATGATGCTTATGCCATTCATCATTTAACGAAAGAGTTGCCTCCTTTGCAAAAGTCGCCTCCGTCTCGAGTGTCCCAGAATAAAACTATGTTTATTGACATGAGTGATAAGACACTCAATGATGTAACAGCAGATGGTAATGACTCATACAAAAACAATGGTACATGGGCTTGGGTTTTTAAAGATGATGCTGCTATTAAAACCCGGCTTAGAGCTCACAAAACTCTAGAGAATGAGTTAATGTTGGTCAAAATGTACTACCGCCATAAACAGTACCCTGACTTTCGGAGAGAAATATTGTGAAGGACCGGCGCCATCTTGAATCACACAGTAACAATTCTACGTACATTTACCTTATACACCGGATACATTATATCATTCTATGCTTACGTTCTAGAGACATTCGTTCTATGCATACCTATTATTATTTTACTTAAACATGCAAACTTATATGTGTGCCATGTGCAATCAGTCAACCATTTATTCTAGTACCACCCTTGGTGTGTGATTTGCTCATGCTAGCCAACCAGTTGTGCTAGGTGTGGCTTCCTTTATCTATTTATGTTTACCAGAAATATCTTATGTAATCTTTTGTATAAATAGCCGTGTTAGGCAGCAATAAAGTCAGAGTCAGCTTGCACACTCTCAGAAGTTTCTTTGTTCTCTAACAATAACTTCACTGCGCTAAGTACATGCACGTACAACGAATGCTCTATTACTGGAGTAGTAATTAATAAGCAGATCAGCCTGAACCTCTGCTGGCCGAACATAGCTTTGACTAGTTCGCCTTCAAAGTTCGGCCTCTGCCTTGCACTGAAACAGATCAGCCGAACCTCTGCTGGCCGAACCTAGCTTTGACTAGTTCGCCCTTCAAAGTTCGGCCTCTGCCTTGCACTAGAATAGCTAACGCAACCGACAGCTAGATAGTAAACTAGGATGGTAATGCACCACTCCCAAGGATACTAGTCGACCTGTGGGCGGGTTGTATTGCTGAAGCGATAGACACAGTTTGCCATCACAGTTCGGGAGGTTGTGCAGGTAGGCCGAGCTACCAACTCACACCCCCACAGTGAAATCCTGCACAATATCATATATTTCGCATCGAAATCACATGTTCCGTAACAATGCCCTAATGTTTATTAATTACTTTATTGGAGATGAGCATGACATTATTCCTCGACCGCATGGGAATAACAAAAAAAAGCAATAGGGTCCACATCTGTTAAAAATTCTGTGGTTAGGGCCGTCTGTGACAAAACAAAATCTGCGTCTACCCGAGAGGCTATTGAGAGCCATATTGAAGAAAATGGTGGTAGGGCAGTGATTTCCCTCAAAAACTTACCTAGTCAAATGCAGATATCCAGAGCTGCGGGGTCAACTAGGCATTCAAGAAATGCTCATGATCTTAGTGAAGTGATGCAGTGGGCTGAGAAAAATAGAGACTTTTGTCGTTTTATCAATGCTCATCCTGAACCTGTTATAATATTGGCCAGTCAACAACAATTCAAAGATCTTGATAGGTTTGTATGTACTCCTGATGCTCCTCCCATAACCATAAACCCAACATTCAACCTTGGCAAATTCTATGTTATACCATCACATATAGAAATAGGCTACTAAAATCCAATCGGTATGGCACTCATTATCCCTGCTTTACTGGTCCCATGCTCATTCACTATCACAAGACATTTGTTTGTTACAATCAGTTTTTTATGGAGCTAAAGAAAATATGTCCGTCGTTACACTCTCTTGCTAGTTACGTTACAGATGGGGAGGCTGAGTTAATAAAAGAGTTAAAGCAGGCATTTCCACTGGCAAAGGGATTATGTTGCTACAAACATTGTCAAAATAATGCAGTTTCAATAGTAAAAGGTACAGGTCAGATTTATGCGGTTGAAGCAAGCCTTAGAGAACTTTTCTGGTCAACAGCCATAGACAAGTTTGAGCAAGATTTTGTTTTCATAATCTCCAAATTTCGAGGGACTTGTCCAGAGTTTGTTGACTTTCTGGTGAGGAACAAGAGCATAATACCAGACAATGTTCATCCTTCAAATAATCAAGGTGAATTGTTCTATACGAATTCCTGTGAATCCATCAACAGCAAGATAAAGTCATTTATGAAATCCAGATCATCACAAATATACAATTTTCTAACATCTATGAAAGAGTTTGCAGCAGAAGAACATGGTAGTGCTGTCGATGGATACCTTGGGCTGTCATCTCAATATAAACTTATTGACAGTTTCAAAGGGATTGGGAATTTAATGGCCTGCACTACCCTTGCTAAAGAAAGATTTATTGACAAGTGCTGCAATTTTAGACTGCAACCAGACCCAGATGTGCCCCTAGAGAATCATGAGACTGAATTTAGTGTCGATTTTAATGTCACTTATAAAACGGAGCAGATAAGGGTGAGCGAAGCCATATTACAGAGCATGTTTGCAAAGGCTACCTTGCTTCTAAAGCCTGATGACAATGGAGATCTATCCATCATGAAAGCACCAAACAAAGATAAAATTGTAACCACATATTCAGTACTCTCTGCATCTAGTCTTCAAAATCATATTTCCCAACGGCTGCATCCAATGCGATTGCACTGCTTACAAAGCTCATAAAATATGCAACCATTCTATAGCTGCTGGTCAACTTTCTGTCTTTATTCAGCTTCATATGTTATCATTGTCGAACGCATTCAGGACCATCTAGTGATGTGCTAACCCAAACTATTGACAGCCCTCGAGCTAGATTGAAAGCACACCGGGAAAATAAGAAAGAGGCCATCAAGCAGTTCTGTGACATTTTCTGCTAATGAGGTCAAGTGCACGACAGACCCTGAGGACACTGGCTTAGTAAAGCTAGTGATAATTAAAAATCACCCGAGTGTGCAAAAGTGCTATGGCTGTGGGAGAAGTCACTACACCAAGAATGTGTGGCTTTAATTACAAAATTGTGCAGCGAATGTGCCGCGAGGTGGTGGCTCACTTTGAATATCTTTTAAAAAAGAATGGAAATTACCATTTGACTTGTGGGCAATTTGACACTGACAAGTTGCATGTGTGTCCTGGTACCACACCAAAATCTTAACTCAGCGGGGTATACACTGGTTCTAGGTGTAATTGTGAAAATGGAGATGCGTTTTGTAGTATGATCATGTTAATAAATGCAAGTATACATTGCTGTATTTTCATCTATAAATGGAATTTACAGGGCTAAGTTTTATAAACAAAACTGTCGATTGGCATGTGATAATTTTTTTTATGACTGACTACCTACCTACAACAGAACCTGCAATTTTTGCGTGGGTGAAGAGAGGGAAAGAGAAGTCAGAGAGTGATAACACTGAAATATGAAACAATGAAATTAAGGCAAAACTGCTATTGTGGATTGAAGCGTTAACAAAAGTGAAATGCGCACAGCTACCGAGATAATTTCCTCTTATACACATAGGTGTGACCAACGCCCTATATTTAAAGTCACAACAGTAGTTGGCTGCGTAATTTTATTAGAATAATTTTTATTATTATTTATTGTCAGATTATCATTTGTTTCAAGTGATAAGATGATGAAAAAATGGTCAATGAACTTGGTTGTTCGTTAATAGTTGTCATTTACACTGAGAACCAGTGCAAATCTGGTGGAGGGTTCATAATGGAATAGTCCTCTACGTAGTACTCGGTACAAGCTGACCTAACAGTTTTAATTATCGATTGTGATTAATAGATAATGGTTCATAATTTGATTAGATTAACGCTAAGCTTATTATCTGATCTACGACATTTTGATAAATTAAGTATGAGCTGAAACCTGCTTCCATGTTGTCAAGAAACTTTTACAAGCTAACTATCACCGGCCATGAAATGAAATGGTTTATTATTATAACAGTAATGAAACCCATTAAAAATCATTAACATGTTTTATCATGATTGTCAGCAACGATGATGTGACAAAAAGACCCATAAGATGATAATACACCATGCGATATTTGGCTTTACACTTCGCAGTCACTCTTTGCTTGCTAGTCCCTAGTTCTGCAGTTGTGTTCCAGATTGTGACTCATTTATCTTCAGAAAGGAATCTAACGAAAATGCATCAAGTTGATGCATTTCTCCACCAAGCAGTGTAACTTTGCAAACACGTGGAGACAACTATGCTCAAAGTTGAACCGTATATGTATCATGTCAATGGGCAATCATTTCAAACTATTATTAACATGAATGGTGATAATCAAAGCATTGTATTTCCGTCAGGTCATGGCTTTCAGAAAAAAATAATAAGTAAAAGTACATTGTCGCCTGACTTCAGCTCTTGCCTAAAACTTCAATTAGTCAGCACGTCTTAAAGAACTTCTAGCTCTGCTATGGGAAGTACAAGTGTGACACTGCATATTTTTTATAGATCAAAGGTAAGTAGCATGTACCTAATTCTTCGAACTTCACTCAACAACATGTTTTGACTTCTGAATTTCTTATAGTTATTGTTAACAATGCATTGTTTCAGCATTTCATTATTATTTCACGCTTTTTCGCATGTAATAATTGTAATTTTGGCATCAACCATCGCTTTTTCTCCAAAATTGTGCACCATATCAATATAAACATGCCTGATAGTTACAATTGGGTTATTATGTATATTATTGTGTATATATTATGTATGACATAGACCCAAGATAGTTTTGTAGAATGCATGATGGCATGTAAAGTTTTATGAGAATTCCTTAGCAATTGTTTATGAGATTATAACATTACATGGTCATGGTTATCCATAGTTCAGAAGATTTTTTGCAATAATATTGTTAGAACATGCTCTGCAGTCCGGCAAACAGCATGTGGTGCAATGATGAGATACTTGCAGCAATTGGGAGTTGCTTACTACTGTTGTGCGTAGTCAAGTCGGAGTTGTCTACCAATGTCATGTGAAAGAGATGGAAGTTTTCAGCACTTGTTAGGCGTTTTACTGTTCTGCCGTTCGACTGTTCGGTCAAGTAATAGCACCGAAAAACTGGGCTAGTAAGAATACTTTCATTACAAGTCGCATTATCATAATTGTATTGTGTCTGGTATTATTTTTTGGCAAACCACTTAGACCCGTGATTGCTGACCTTTAAGATTATTACCACTTTAACTTTTGGCGTTGTTATTGAGTACTCAAGAAAAAAGCATTAATAATGTTATTAACATAAATAATAAGAAAATGAATAACAAAATCAACGTAAGTAGAAAATTTTATTATAATAATCATTATAATAATTGCTTCATCTCATCATCATCAATTGTGCAATGATACGGACTAGTAATAATAAACTTTACTACTTGACAAAAATAAATAATTATCACTTTTGTACATAGTAGTAATGTCATAACTAAATCAATACTGAAAAAAACTGCGCAAACTACTCACCTAGTTCCTCACATGTTGGTGTAGTTATAGAAGCAGAGAAAAATAATTTGAATCAGCGTGTTATTGTTGCGAAGAATCGTACGATTACTGACATTTAATCAAACGTAGCTTGAATTTTGTTTCTAACTGACTTCTAAGTTGGACTGGGATGGAGCAATTCTGTACTTGTAAATTTTTGTCTCCATGTATCTGTTTGGGTGTCTTTTTAATAAATGTGATCGCATGGTGCTGGTGCTTCCCTATGTTGCGCCACAACCTTTCTGCACAATTTACACTGTGCAAATTCTTTTTCATCACTCTACCTACTACAACCACTACTCATCTCCCATCTCCCTCTCTATTGAAAACGTCCCATACGACTGATGGCATTTTGTTCCTACTAGAAAAACACTCCAAACAGCATTGTGTATTGTAGTAAAAAAATTACTGTAACAACAACAAAGTAGTTGTAAAGTGCTCGTTATGAATAACGGAAATGATTGAGAACATTCGGCAGCATAACATGTTGCAGGTAACCTCCGACTTGAGTAGGGCGAGAAAAGGTTTTTAAACGAGCCAATAAATGTTTTCTAGAACTCACAAAAAATGAACATAAACAGACATTGCCAAAACTGAAAAAAACCCAAATGTTAAAACAATCAACGTAATACCGAGAAAACCGAAAAAGAAAAAGACCGGACGGTCAAAACACAATAACTTTCGGTTTAGTCGGTAAAACAAATACCGAACCAGCATTACTTATGATGGACGGATTGACTTGAAATTTTTGGTGGCCACACAAAAGACATTAGAGAATCTGATGGTTGTGGTTAGCTATCTGATGTCAGACCATCCCAAACCAAACCTTTGATGCATACTAATTTAATGCGTGTAACCCTTATACACTAACATCGTATGAAACCAGTGTGTAGAATTTCATATAAGCTCCAGTTTTAAAATTTGGGTTGGCAGCAGGGGCGGCTTTTTAGGGGCGGCTGGCCGGCTGAGCTGCCCCAACCTTTTGCAATCGGCTGCGCGGGTTTTTGCGCTAATATATATTAAGTTTCATCTCGCCTCACCAGTCAGAACAGTTGGAGGGTCTGTGCAGTCGCTGCGTACTGTGACATCGATTTGTGAGCTATTTGTCAAGGGCATTTTGCAAGGAGAGTCATTGTCTAAGATAGAATTCTATGTTGCCTACACGCTGTTGCAAGCAAATTCTACTGAAGTGAAGATTTTTTTGTGCTTATAGGATGAGTCAACAGAAACTTACTACTTTTTTTAAATGGTACGCAAAATATTTTCCACCGCACCCAATCAATTAACAACTGTGTATGCTGGGATAATAGTTGTTAATTTTTGATAATAATAATAATAATAAGCAACCACCATGTATGTAGTATGATCATGGATGAAATACACCAGGATTGCCAGCTACGGCTGTTCAATATAACTTTGACCACGATTCAAGTGAGGCCGTTTATGGGAGTCGCCATGACTAGCAATTTTTACGCAGTATCCGGTACGTACTTGTGTCTTTTGAATGCAGTGTCGAGTTGTCTTTTCATTAAGAAAGACAACTACGCCAATCCAAGGGAGAAGTGACGTACTTCCGGTACGTTCGTAAAATTCGGCTATTTAAAAAATTGCGGTCGCTGCTATAAAAAGATTTGACCATAACTTGCAACCCCTTACTATAGCGTATGTCACGAAATCCTTTGTAAAAGTGGCAGTTACAGTCTATATCCGGTACGGACTTGGCCGTTCAAATTGCTTCACCTGATTGGGCGCAGCTGGCAATCCTGGTGTATTTCATCCATGAGTATGATGATGATGTAGTTAGTTGTTGTTGTTGTTGCAATGTAATAATAAATAATCATAATGATGATGATAATAATAAAAAATAATGATGATAAAAAAAATCGTTATTATTGTGAGGGACGCCAGTACTTGTCGAACATTTATTATTACCTACTCATACTTAGTCTAAGCCTTTGACTCAATATCATCTCACCCTTTGTTCTCTTTGTCTACGCAATTGTCTGAGATATTAACTCACTGTCTACGTACGATCTCAATATGTACTCACTTATGTTTGTCTATGTTTGTCCCAGTTCTATTGCTAAGGTATCTATCTAGAACAGTTCTATGATGTGCCCAAATAATAATTATTACTATTTTCTGTTTATACTTTTTCCACGAAATAATTATATAAATGCATTTTGGTGCTAATGTGAGGACAACGCGTGGCTTGCTCCAAGATTTCCTCAGGCGTGGTTAAGTAACTTGTACCCGCCTTCCCTGTATAAATATCTGTGTTGTTATAATAAAAATCAGAGTTAGCCTGGCTCTCAGAAGATTCTCTCTCTCAAGAAGCAAGCACAGCTAGAAGCAACATAACTACAAGCGCTGACCTGGTCGACTATTGGCAAGCACGAAGCTAGGTGGAAAGTGAGAACAGTTTGCCCTATAACTGCGTGTTCCCTCACCTGAGGTGAGAAATACGACACAACGCTTAGTGCCCTAATAGTTTGACTCATGCTAAATTCGGATTCGGGGAATCCAACACAAGTTAGGAAGCAATAATTATAGTGCAATTATTATCGTCGGTCTTGACTGAGTCAGATTCGACTTCCAATAATTCCAGCACAATTATTGTCGGTGGCAACAGTTCGAAACAAACTATAAACTAAACAATAATTACAGCGCAATTATTGTCGGACATGAACATGTTTGGACGCAGCCAATAATTATCAGAATAATTATTGTAAACTGCCAGCAATCAGATTCGGCCGCACCCAAAAACTGCAAAAGCCAATGTACGCACTGTAAACAATAATAACACGTTATTGAGCGCTGACTTAGGGTCGAGACAGAGCATATCGGGAGAGTGTACAGGTGGCTACCACCCAGACACGAAATCCTGTACATTATTATAAATAATAATTAATAAAAAAAAAAAATTATATTATCATTATATTAATACAAGTAATAATAATTATTATATTATAATAATAAATTTAGTCTATCAACAATAATAAATTAACTAATAATAGCCAAGAAGAGAGTAGAGTGTTATTATTAGTAGATTGTTATCAGTACGCATGTAGTCAAGGCAATTCTCATTCTGCTACCCTTACTAGTAGTAGTAGTAGTAGATAAATAATAGTAGTGCTACTAGTATTATTATTTATTTATCTGCTACTATTAGTTGCAGACAGTAGTATCAGCAGTAGTAGTAGGTCCTAATTATATTTTTATAAAAAATAGATATTCCCTAATTATTGTGAGGGAAATGCGCCACGACCTCCTGAACAGGTCGACCCTGTGTACATTGTATGGCTTGCCGAACTACTTATACTCCTATTCTAACATTTGCCGAACTGTCTATTTACATTTATTTACTATTTTATACTTGTACCTGTTTGTTCTCATATATTATATTGCTTGCATAGATTTACCATTTTTACACATGTGCTTGTGCAATCAGCCGTGCTGCTAAGCACCTCCTGTTCTATGCTATTCAAGTTCTATTGGTACCTTAACAGCCAATCTGCTACACAGGCGTGGCCTGCTTTTGTATTCATGCTGCCAATCATTATTACATAATTTTTCATGTATAAATATCCTTGTCATGTCCAAAATAAAGCAGAGTTAATGCCTACACTCTCACTTGCTTGTTGATCTACTAGCATAAGCGCACTTATGCTAAAGCACAGGTAGCTTGATAGAAAAGATACAAGTAAGCTCTTGCACTGATTGCGCTGGCAGAGGAACTTATCCAGTTCGGATACTTGCACGATAAAATCACACAAGGGAAATTGCACTGAACCCAGTCGACTAGCAACTAGGATAATAGTCAGTAGAAGGTGGTCAGTCGATTCGACTCACACTGCACTTGACCTACGGGCAAGTGATACTGGAACGATTATTCGAACAGCTAGTTTGACCTGTCACAACTATTCCTCTGAAATAGACTGCGGGCGAATTGGAAGGCGTACACTGCACTGTCGTACTTGCTTACTACTGTGGGCCGCTGTACAGGTGACAGCTACCACTCCACCCTAAACTCCTGTACATTGGTGGCAGCGGTGGGATAGAGAAGAACCCACACGAACGACCCACAGGAACAGTGAGTACGAACAGGAGGCAGCAGGCGCGGAAATGGCGACCAGGCGCCGAGCACTCAGCTCGGACAGGGATGGCTCCCCATTACAGATAATGGGCACACTGGCAGATATTCTAGATAGAATGTCAACGAACAATGGAAGAGACTGTTTTAGGGTTCCTCAGTTCACAGGAGAGGGAGACGTTGGATACTTTATCCAAAGATTCGAAGAAGTGGCCAGGGCCAACCGATGGCTGCCAGAGGAATCCACTATACATCTACGACAAGCCCTGACAGGGAAGGCTGAGCAATGTGGGAGAGGAGCCGACACCACAGCCATCACCCAAGCGTTAAGGGCAAGCTTCGGCCTGACCCGCACGGAAGCTCAGACCAAGCTAACGACGTACAGGAAGGCCCATAGGGAGACCTTGAGGGAGCATGCGCTCCAAGTCGAACGATTGGTGGAAGCAGCATACGGGAACTTGCCACTCAGAAATAGGGTTGAACTTACTCTACAAACATTCCAGAACACTTTGGGGCACATATACCTCCAGCGGCACCTGTTGGCCATCAGGCCGACCAACCTGGAAGAAGCCGTGCAAGCCAGGAATGAGTTCCTGCAAGTTCAACATCAAGCCCCACTACAGTCAAACGTGCGTATCGTACAAGAGGGAACTGCTGGACGAGAAATGCAGGTAAACGGGCCACCACCTGAGCCATGAGGGCGAGTAGAGAACATGAGATATATATCCTGGGCCAGCGCCGCCGAAACCCGCCGGAAACTGGGCCTAAATGAGCAGAAACCAACATTTAATAACTTCGGTAGAAGTAGCTGGCCAAGAATGCCACCAAAGATATCTAAAGGACAGACAACTACCGAAATAGGTGCTGAGAAGATAACCCCCACGAAAACGGAGACCGAATTAATTCACTCAACGACGATCGACAAAAGGAGGAGCCTAGAGATGACACGTGATACCACGTGGGGCCACAAACAAAAGTGAAAACGGCGGTGACACAAAGTACATCGCTGCAGAGCTTGTTTGCACAGTCAGCAAACAACCGGAGAAGAGCACCAACAGTGGACAGATAGCAACTATGGCAGCAGCAAACAACGAGGTATTATCAACCGAAGAAGACCCAGCCGTGATAGCCACTATAGTAGGGTCGACAAAGAGTAAATGAAGATCAAGAATTATTGCACACAAGGAGATGGATTCCTCACCTGTACGAGTCGGTAAAGTGACGACAAAGGCAGGGAGTGCTAGATGTCGAGCAAGAACACCTCAACCTCCCACACCACCAGCCCCTCTACCCGAATACCAACCCAAAGAGACGTGGCTTTCGACCAACACTCTCGACGAGATAAGATCAACAGCACTGCCAACCACCGACAACAACAAGTGGAAATGCAAAATATGCTGCATACAGTTAAGCAAGAGGCGGATACAGTACCACGCAAGACAGCACTTTGTGTTTTTCTTCTGTAAATGCCAGTACAAGAGTGCCTCGAGAGATACGCTGCTAAAGCACATCAGGCAGAAGATTGGAGCAGCCGAACATGGCGGACCAAGTCGACCGCTATACGAAGTGGACGGCACATCATATGGGGAGTTTTGTAGAGCCATTAACTGGCAAATCCCACCACCATTCGGGGTACCGGCCCCAATCAAAGAGCAATCAGGCAGTCCGACCGATACCAAACCAATTCAGAAACGGCTGGGAGAGCAACTGGCCCACTCATCGCTGAAAGCGATAAAGCTCGAACTACAACCAATGGAAAGGGAAGGAGAGAACGAGAGTCGAGTAGGGGAAGGGATAGGAGCATGCCCTATCGACAGGAAAGAAACAGCTGGGAGAGGCAGCTAGAGGAGGAAAGAAGAGAGGACCGCTACAGGAGAGTAAAAAGGTACGAAACCGAACTGTATGTCGCTACGAGGGAAGCATTTAAGCAACTACAACGTGTAGAGGAGTTGAAGGTAGCCATCCAAAGAGAGAGAAACCTATCCTAAGAAGCAAGCATAAAGCATTTCCTCACAAACAATGGTTATTGGCCCTACAAGCGCCAATGGAGCGGCGTGTGTGAGGGAAATGCGCCACGACCTCCTGAACAGGTCGACCCTGTGTACATTGTATGGCTTGCCGAACTACTTATACTCCTATTCTAACATTTGCCGAAATGTCTATTTACATTTATTTACTATTTTATACTTGTACCTGTTTGTTCTCATATATTATATTGCTTGCATAGATTTACCATTTTTACACATGTGCTTGTGCAATCAGCCGTGCTAAGCACCTCCTGTTCTATGCTATTCAAGTTCTATTGGTACCTTAACAGCCAATCTGCTACACAGGCGTGGCCTGCTTTTGTATTCATGCTGCCAATCATTATTACATAATTTTTCATGTTTAAATATCCTTGTCATGTCCAAAATAAAGCAGAGTTAATGCCTACACTCTCACTTGCTTGTTGATCCACTAGCATAAGCGCACTTATGCTAAAGCACAGGTAGCTTGATAGAAAAGATACAAGTAAGCTCTTGCACTGATTTCGCTGGCAGAGGAACTTATCCAGTTCGGATACTTGCACGATAAAATCACACAAGGGAAATTGCACTGAACCCAGTCGACTAGCAACTAGGATAATAGTCAGTAGAAGGTGGTCAGTCGATTCGACTCACACTGCACTTGACCCACGGGCAAGTGATACTGGAACAATTATTCGAACAGCTAGTTCGACCTGTCACAACTATTCCTCTGGAATAGACTGCGTGCGAATTGGAAGGCGTACACTGCACTGTCGTACTTGCTTACTACTGTGGGCCGCTGTACAGGTGACAGCTACCACTCCACCCTAAATTCCTGTACATTATTATCAATTTAAATGTTTTAATAACATTAATTCTTTTATAATAAAAATTATTTTATAATAAAAAATTAACTATATTATTATTAAATAAACAGTCATTCTTTCTTTAGTTGAACTTTTACTCAATGATAGTAATAAGTAATGTTATTATGGTGCTCTACCCTGCTTTACTTTTATTATTATTGCCAACCACTGTGATTCAATTTTATGAAGGTAGATTGCTAGATATTGATAACATATCACCATTATTAGAAACAGATTATGCCAGATTCTTCATAGTTATACATGTTGATATACTATTGGCCTATTTCAACATTTTCAGTAATAAGTCATCGAAAGCTGACCCTGGTAAGATATCTGCTGCATGTTCTTGCACAGCTCTATCATAGAATGTAGTTTACTGTTCCTGGCTTGTTTAAGGTTCAATTGTGCTGCTTAAGAACATAGCATGATAATTTCATAGAGGAAAATCTTGTCTGGTTTTGCCATTAACATGGCCCTTTAACATTGCAGTGAATCTGAAAATCTTTTTGCAGTAGCAACAAACTCAGTCACAGATGATGCTGTGGAAACAGTTGTTGAGCATAGCGAGCCGTCTACCAGCACGACTGTAGCACCCTCACCCTCATCTCAAGCAGATGTTCTTGTGAAACAGTATGTTCCATCTAAGAGTTTCGTTTTCTCAAAGAGGACCTTCGGTGACACACAAAAGAAACTCAAAGCTTGCTACTACTATAACTTTATATTTGATCAGAGATTTTAAAAATTAATCAAAATCTATTATTGATCTTTGGATATAAAAACAAAAAAGTGGAATCGAGAGAGAGTGACCTTTAAATGTTATGATAGAAAATGAGCGGACACTTTGATCGGAGTTCGGTTCGAGTGGATGGTGGTATAGGTAGATCTAGGCGGGCAGATCTCCGAGGTGGGGCTGCAGGAGTATAGCTATGGGCTAGCTGGTGGAGACAATGTTCAGGGCTGCCCATGATGCGATTGATGTAACTCTTGCTGGTGTCTTCAAGTAGAGTAAGAATGGGCACTATTTCGGCTGTTTGAACGCGTTCATCATAGTCTCGGCTGCTTGGGTCCATAATCTTCAGAGCTAAGTTTTCTAGTCTTACTAGCCGCCGTCTCTGCTCACCGGTTGTGAATGAGTACCAGGACGGGCAGGCATAAAGGATGATTGGTCGAATGCATGTTGTGTAGAATTTTCTCATGATGTTTGTCGGCACTCCTGATCTCTTCAGGTCTAGTAGTGAGTACACAAGACCACGTGTTTTCTTTATAATATGGTCCACGTGATCTTTGAATGTCAGATATTCATCAATAATGACGCCGAGAAACTTGGTGCTTGTCTCATTCGAGATCTGCTCTCCATTCATTGTGAAGGTGGGTGCCTCAGGGACGAAGTTGTTGTGGATGTTAGAGATGGACATGGTGACAGACTTCTTCGGATTAGCGATCATGTTGTGGTTTCTGCACCATCTAGTGGTCTCGTCGATGGCGGTCTGAAGATTGTTGTTGGCGTCGGAGGTGTGGTTTGGTGTGAGAGTAATGTCGTCGGCATATTTGATGGTTTTAGTTGAGGTAGTGGTGAGAGTGTCTATATATAACAGCCAGAACATTGGTCCCACATTGGTCTCACAAATGGCTCGCGAAGCATAGCTGGATGCATTACGATACCAAAAATGACACAGTCATTTACTATCCATGCTACCAGGCACATCACCAAAGTATGTAAATGTAAAGTCCTTGAGCAAAATTTTGTCATCTCTCTCATCTGTAAATGTTTCTGGACACTAATTCTTTCGTATTTAGCCGGAAACTGTTGAACATGGTTTGCATTATGTTTTATGTGTACATCAATTCTTTTGATAAAATATAGTTAAAACGTGACTTGATACACATTTTTGATATTTGCAGATTTGAAAGTCTTTGAAAACAGAAGAGAAGATAGCTTTATTACAGGTTTTAGCTATTGGAATGATGGAGGAAGAAAATTGGACAAACATGCTTCGTCAGAGTCTCACAGGGAGGGGGTGCTGGCAGTAGGCAAAAAGCATTCATCAAAGCCTGTGTACGAGCTGCTTGAGCACAGCAATCAAGTAACAAAGAAAGACAATCATGACATCCTATCCTTTGTCACTGAGTCCATACAATATCTAACTCGACAAGGATTGGCGCTGAGAGGAAGTCACAGTTCTGCTGCTCAAGGAACGCCTGAACCAAACAGCAATGTTTGGCAGCTGCTGAAGTCTTATGGGAAGATTTCTCATCGAGCACACACCCTGCTACAATGATCACAAACATATCATAGCTCAGATATTCAAAACGAAATAACTGCTATAATGAGCCGCATAATATCGACAAGGTTAGCTGAAAGAATACAGAAAGCTGAATGGTATGCTTTGATGGTGGATGAGACATCCGATGTCACAAGCAAAGAGCAAGCAGTAATTTGTTTCAGGTAATAAAAACAGCATTTGAACAACTGCTTACCTACGTGTATATCAAGTTCAACACTTCCCCTTAACATTTTAGGCAAATCCTTTTTTATGTTCTCAGTTCCTCATACATGAGCATATACTACAGTTATATTTATATCTTTTGTGGTTATTTGGTAGAATTGTTGAAGATCTTCAAGCTCATGAGCTGCCTGTTGGCTTTTACGAGTTACCCGGTACATCTGCTGAGGAACTTCTGACTGTTATCAAGGATTTGCTTCTACGTCTCCAAATACCACTTCAATTATGTAGAGGTGTGAGTCCTAACAATTTAGTGATTGGAAATAACAATCTCTTTGCTTGCATATTTCATTACCAAACAACATATCTTTGTGTTGTCTAACTGAATGCCTAGATGTTTTGTGCTTTTCAGATTTTACGACTTCAAAGAATTGGGTTTCTACCGGCATTATTGACTTGTGTCATTACAGGACAATGCTATGATGGTGCAGCAGCTATGAGGGGCAAACGCAATGGACTTAAAACTTTGATTTTGAAAAGCAACCCAAAAGCCCACTACATCCACTGCTATGCTCATTCCTTGCAACTTACCATTCAGGATTCAGTGAAGGACAGCCCATTGATGATCTCGGCATTTGGAGTATGCTCTGAGGTGGCAAAGCTCATTCGCAACTCTCCAAAGAGGTCTACGAGTCTAGCCAAGTTAAAAGAGGAAATCGCAGAACCATCTGTAGGAATCCGTACTCTTTGCCCAACAAAGTGATTTTTAATAAAAAAAATTTGTTAATTGAAAATGTGATGTCAATGACATATTGACAACTTTCATGGATAAATCCAGGTATTTTTAATCACTTTTAGATGGACTGTCCGTGCCAATGCGATTTATGGAATTCTTGCCAACGACAAGCACCTGCTACCACTCTTTGATGACCTGCTGGAGGATTCATTGGAGCCTGATATTTGTTCACAAGTGCTAGGAACACAAACAATGATGAAAAATCTCAATACTTTCTATGGTAAATATAATTTTTCGGTACTTTGCATGTTGTCAGTGTTTATAAGTCTCATTTAAAAAAAATTGTGTTTTGTCGAAAATCTTATTGCAGGGCTTCAGTTGGCATATAAGATTTTCCGTCTCACCGATGACCTTAATTGCAAGCTCCAGGGTGTGGATGTGAACGGTGCAGACGGGAGTGAGATGGCTCGATCGGTAGTTAAACGGTTACATAGGATGCGTACAAAAGAGAAATTTGAAGAGTTTTATAGTGAGGTCACCAAGGAGAGTGAGAACCTTGGTAAGTGTGCCTGTGGTTTGCTTCAGCCTAAAAGTTGAGATAATACATTTTTGTTAAATCAGCAACCGTCACATGGACCATATGTACTCAGACAAAAACAATGACCGCTAACACCTTGTAACTACACTCAATTTTAGCTGCTATTGAATGTAGGTAAGTAATTATTACTAGCTAGCTATCACTTTCAGCTTTCTCTAATGTAAACGTAATATTTATAGGGGTGAAGGAGCAGCTACCATCCAGAAAACGCCGTTGCCCTGAACGATTTGAAGTTGGGGAAAGGTCGACCTACCATTTTGACGAATCCCACAAATCTGCTGCCAAGAGGGATTATTTCCATGCCTTGGACACAACCATTGCCACTGTAGAAGAAAGGTTCTCCCAAGAAAGCACTGAGATCTATGTTGCCTTGGTCACTCTGCTGAAGGATGCCATAGATGGAAAGAATCATAGCATTCCGGCTAAGTTGTGTGATACTTATGCAGAAGATATCGACTTTGATGGTCTTGAAAACCAACTTAATGTACTGCATAATTTGGTTGATCAGGATCTTGCATCTGTTGTGGAGTTTGCAAGATGGTTGAAGGAAAGTCCCAGTGGACTCTTCCTTGATCAAGTGGAAAAGCTCACTAAGTTAATTCTGACACTACCAGCCACCAACGCTACCAGTGAGAGAGGCTTTTCAGCATTGAAGCGAATCAAGACAGCATTGAGAGCGAATATGGGGCAGCACCGCCTAAACTCTTGCCTTTTGCTACATATGTACAAGGAGATGACAGATGAGATAGACAATGAGCATGTGATTAGAGAGTTTGTGGAAGGACATGTCTATAGAAGCAAGCGTTTCGCTACCGTACCAGTCTAAGCATCCTTATTCTTTTGTGCATTAGTATATATTACACGTTTAAGTCTAATAAAAGACTGTGAGCTGTTCAGTTGTTAGCCAGTATTGATCTTAATTCAGAAAGTCTAGCTCTTCTCTGCAGAGAATTTCATGCCATTTTGATTACTTTTCAGCAAAATTTTCCGGGGGCGCTGCCCCCGGCCCCCCCCTCAGGGGCGCTGCCCCTGAGCCCTCCCCCAGGGGCTACCGCCCCTGGACCCCATTATTTGGCTGTCCCAACTTTTTGTTCACCAACACGCCCCTGGTTGGCAGTATTGTGAACGTGTGAAATTTATAAACAAGACACTAATAGAAACTGAAGCTGGCACAAGTACAATAAATAGTCATCAGTCGATGCCAAGCAAACAAGATGTAAATTTTCCTATGGGAGATGCTAAGACTTTTAAATTTCGAAAAGGTTATGCGGTGTCAACTAGAATCTAGCAACTAAATATTAAAAAACTTTTTGCATTTTTAGTAAATTTTCCTAGCTTCATGTGTTTGATGAACTCAACTCAATCTAGTGGTTGTTTATTACATTTCTTGGTTGTATTAAAGGATGTGCTACATTATAAGGCATTCTTCAAGTTGTTTAGCAATGAAAATGATTTCAAAAACATGTGACAACTCTTTTAATCAAACCAGCCATTTACGCACTTTTTACAGGATGTGGGGGCGGGGAGTTAAGGTTTGGTTTGCACCAATATTGCGCAATGTAAGAGAACCCTGTCAATTGGTAACGACGGTCAAATGAAATTGAAAAACTGGCACTGATGATCACAATATTTTGAAGCTCTAAAGACTGGGAAGAAAGCAACGGAACTTGTCAATGCACATGGAAACAAGGAATTTTTTTACCTTTTTAACATATCAGAACAGATGTTTTATCAATTCAGTTGTCTGTATTGGCTAACGTAGTATTGAATTGCTTCTGGTGGTGATAAAAATTAGCTGGATCTCTTAACGGCATTATATACAATAACACATGGCTACGGCGTCAGACGTTCACAATTTTTTTAGAGTAGTATGCTGATGATTGTTTTATACAACAATCACAGAAAAACAGGTATGTGATCTTTATAAAACCTAAATTAGTATTTTGCCAAAAAATACTGATTATTTAGTAATAAAAGTTTTACAATGGAATTTTTATTTGATAGAAGTTGACGAATAGTATTGTTTATTTTGTTGGTTGCTGTTGAGAGTTCATTTATCATATTATTTGAAGAAAAAGTGTTTAGCTTAGGGAAGTAAAATTTTCATGTAATGTTGCATCAATTATTCATTGGTTATGTCTTGCTGACAAGAATTGAACTTCACTAAAAGTTAATTTGTTTTAGATTGCTAATGGTGGTCAGGTGAGGGATGATACAGATGATGCAAGAGACAGCAACCAGATGGACGGAGCAGATGAGATGGAACTCGACACAGGAGTGGCCAACACTTCAGCAGCTGGATTCGAAGACCAGGAGGAGATGACATATGAAAGCCATGTTGCATGCCATGATCAAACCAACCAATTTAATATGGATAACGATACTCAAGAAGAATTGTCAAAAGGTTTGCATGATTTTTTGAAGAACACGACCAGTAAGTAGTGTTTGATATTGATATATATTGCTCAATCTTTTTCCCTCAGTCCTGGTAAGAAGTAGAAGACAAAAATGATCAATTTTAATTTATTTCACTCTGTTATTATAAATTATCATACTGTAGACCAGCCGCACAAAGTTCTGCTACAGGTTTGATGCAAATTCCAGCTCCAAGAAGATATTTCCATGATGATTGCTAGGCTGTGCAACACTGCTCATAATATCAAAAGTAGAGCTAGACATTTCACCACCAAGAAGAAAGGTCTGTATAACTGGGGTGTACAAAAATGGGTTTTGCTATTCATTCTCCACTGCAAAAGCTTATAATCAACCATGTTCAAGTTTTATTTTTGATAATCGTTTCCCTGACTGTCAATTATAATGTTTTACGTAAACTACTTCTTATACTATAACTCATAGTTTAAAAATCAGACATGTTTTACAGTCCACTGCTCAGCAACAGTAAATGGTCAAGAGCCCGAACCCATGTTGGAACGAAGCTGGATCGCTGTCAATTCTAGAAAAAGCGCTGACATTCTAGAAAAAGCTGCCGTTTCACCTGCGTCACTTCCTTTGCTTCTACTTTCAGCACTCAGAGTGCCAGCTCTTCAAAGATTGCAATCTCCACATGCCCAATACCAGCTCCTAGAGCAATGCCAACAGTTCAGGTGCTAGATATGGATCTGGAAAACGAGCCAAACAAATCAAAAAGGTACATAAATGATTCTTGTTGATAAAACTGCTCAGTTAAATTTTGAGCACAAACAAAGTTTCAAATGTGTAAACCTTACTTGAAACTGTATGTCGGTTGGGAGACTTTTTTCTAGCGCACTCACCAGCTGAAAGTTTTTTACTCAGATGAATCTTCACTGCTACAGTTTTTTGATTTTCAGTAACAAATTGATTTTTTCCTGGGCTAAACAATGTTTATAAACAACCAGCCAATTTCAATCTTTCTACAGATTTGGTTTGGCAGATCACTCCTACGATGAAAATGTGGACTTATATCACAAGTTAGAACTTTTTCATGAGACAAAGTTGCGGATGTAGCCTTATTTGTGATTTGAGGTTTGCAAAGATTTTATTTTTTTTTTATTTCTATTATCACAGTCTTCTACCAAAAAACTAAGAAGTCAAAATAAATAGTTTATTCTTATAAAAAAAACTATAGAACGATGGTATTTCTAAAATGAACTCAGGTTTGCTTAAAATAATCCTAATCCTAAAATGATCGTTTTTCATCTTCTATTAAGTCAATTAATAGAGCACTAATTTTTTCATTAAACACAGAAAGCTTCTTATGCAAACAATGAAACAAGTAATAGCATCTACTTTTAGCTTTGTGAGACAGTGCTATATCACACTTGTACAAAAGCAACCGAACAGCTAAGAGTATGCTGAAGTCGAGGAGGGCTATTCGTACCGATAAAGAGAGTCCACCCTGGAAACAAAGACGTATTGGAAATGGGCCAACCGAGCAGCCAAGTGTAATGCTACCAATACAGTAGTAGAGGAGAGCATAACCACACTGCAAACAAGAATGATGCTGCAGATAGAGAGATCAAATCTAAGGCATTTCGTTACAGACCTGTGCTAGGTTGGTATAAGAAAATGACAAATTTTGGGTAGCTAAAATGAAGCCAGGTGCAACTTTGCTTAATTCCACCTGACAATGACAATTATAATGCTTACAGATTCAAAATATATGAGTCAATTTGTACTTCACCATTTGGCTGTTTTTGTCTCCTTTTGTTTCTCTGTGGCAGTCTAATTTGTCACCATTGCAATTTAATTCGCTTTGAAACAGACGTCAGCCACCCCTGTTTAATATCGCCGTTTAATTTTAATTTATACATTCTTAGTCTTAATTAGTCCATGTAAATAACTTGGTAACATTTGATAATCAATTTTCTTAAAGTGTTTACCACTTAAATGGTCAATTTCATTAAATAATCCCATTGTTATTATCCATTTTCATAGTCACTTTTGTTGCAAACTGCAATGGCTAAATAAGCAATTTATCAAGTTGTTATTTTTATGTGGTATTAATAAAAATAAAACACTGTAAGTTTTACCCTCTCATCCACAATAGTATCAGTAAATGCTGCCATTCAGCAAAGGAAAATTCAGTTTGATCAAATTAATTGAGATTATCTTCAGATAAAAAATACTGTTTTAAAACAAGTTTGTTTATATGTTTCTTTGCAACAATTGCAAGTAGTTCCAAACACTATTTACAGATAAAATCTAAAGCTAGAGACAACCCTTTTAGAAGCGGTGCTGCAATTGAGGATGACCAGTTGCTACAGTAGCAGGACTACTACCAGAAATAAAAGAAACAGTTTGGTGAGGCTAGCCAATCAAGCAAGACAGGAGTGCAGGCCAAATCAAACACAGGATTTGGATTTTAAGGTATGTGCTCCAACTTAATGCTACTTCTGATATTTATTATTTGGCAAATCCTAAAAGTTGCAATATTTTTTTATTTATTGTAGTAGAATGATGATTTCAGTGAAAACATTTTCACTCACTTGTGTAACCCTGCAAGCACTGATTTTTTTGAGTAGCATTGATAGTGATTTGTTTTCTGTTTGGCATATTCGAACACAAGCCTTCTCAAATTTGTCTCAGTAAGTCAGGGCATACAGTTTGAGCCAGGTTTTTAATACTTCAAGGTACAAGAAGATTACATACCGGCCGGACTCGAAAGAAGCGGTGTGAGGATAGGAAATGAGAGAACTATACTCTTTGCAACAGACCATGGTCTTTTTTTGCTAGGAAAATCAAAAACATGGCACATGAATGGAACTTTTAAAGTTGCCAGGAAGCCGTTTTACCACCTATTTACCATTCATCTATTTGTCAGGCAGGGAGAGTCACATAAGCAGGTTCCAGTTTTGCATGAATTCATGTTGAAGAAAAGAAAAATCGATTATCTTCAGGTTTTAACTGAGGTTCAAAGTTCAGTTCCACAGGCAGTTGTAAAAGCATTTGTGGCGAACTTTGAGGCATTTCTTTGAAAAGCGCGTAGGATGTTTGACATTGAAATGCATGGCTGCCTCTTTCGTTTGAGCCAAACTATTTTTAGAAAGCCCGAGAGCTTGGCTTGCAATGCTTTTATTGTAAAATGCATTATTTCGAAAGTACATCCTGCGCTTGATGGACTTGTCTTTTCTGCCCCATAAGCAAATTGTAACTACTTTTGAGACATTGCAAACGTACGCAGGGAGAGTAATCGTTGCTGAACTTGATAATCTTTATGACTAATATCAAGCAACGTGGATGCAATCGCTTACATGGCCTCCATTACGTTGGTCAGTTTATAGGCGCCACATCCGAACAAATAACGATATTGAAGGTTGGCACCATCGATTAGATTGCAGATTAGGTAACATCAACTCAAACTTTTCTTTGGTTGTCAGTAAATTGTATGACGAGTCAGAACTTGGTAAAATATACACATAATGTGTCAGACCATCTGTTGTTTCGATCGCAGTCAAAAAAGTTAAGTCAAAATAAACTAGTTTGTGCAGATTATGGACAAGTTATGAAGCAAAAGAACTAACAACAAAAGAGCTCTTTCTGCAAATGAGTGAAGCGCCCAGGGTAAATTTTTGATGTAAAAGATCTTTTCACTTGTAGCTGTTATAAGCTTTTCCACGAGACCTCTGAGTGGTAATTTATGTGGTGTATTTTTTGTATACATATTTAGGTAACTGTCTTTCATTTTTCTTAAGCTGTTCAGTACACGTCCACCGTTTTCTGTTTTAAAAAAAATTGTTGCTGTTGCTGTCAATACCAATTATATATTTGTTACACTATTATTATATACTTTTCTTGATTGTTTGCCAAATGCCATGTCATTTGAATCTAGTGCAAACAAACTATTTGTAAATCAGGTTTCATATGAACAGAGGTATACTTTACTTGTGAGCACATAGCCGCTGCCGTTTGGAAGGTATGTTCACCAGGACTAATGATAAATACATGTCTTATAGTTCATGTGTAAAATCATGTAGCAATACCTCAACTGTTATTTTCAGGTCGCTGTGCTACGCGTTCTATGGAGTTACTCAGCAATTACAGGAGTTGCCTGTTCTTGTAATAAACTTTTCTTCCTTTCGATAACAGCTAGATACAACTTTAATAATTGAATATTTGCTGATGAATTAAATTTTTCCTCTCATAGATGCAGCTTGGATTACCTAACCACTCATTAACAAAAGAATGTGAAACTACATGGGTGTCGATGTTTGACTGTATTGAGCGATTTCTGGAATAGAAGACAGCAATCTGACAAGTTCTCAGAGCCGATTACAGCGCAACTCATCTCCGTCCCACACGTGAGCACATTTAAAACCTCAATGCTGTGATGGGTGAACTGAGGCTTGTTAGTGATCTCACCGACACTCTGTCAGGTTATTGTTACATAATGTACGGTTGAAACGATGGGCTGAAGTAATGTATCATTACACAAAAAACACCTTCAAATTTCACAAACTCATTTACCTCTCAATCAATCACGTGGCACAAGAGACTTTTCAGAGTAATGTGTGTAATATATTGCAGCCTCATAAGCTTTAATGCAATCATTAGCGACAATCACGACAATGTTTTGCTCCTCTTTATTATAATGATAGAGTAAAAATAGTTAAATAGTTTTTTGCATTGAATGAGTACTAATTACTATGGCACATCACATAAATTACCAAACAAATATTTTTTAGCTATAAAATCTGTAGTAGTACTGACCAAAAAACTCATGTCATTGTATAAGTCCTTTATAAGTGATACAAGTCCTTCAAATCACTTAATGGATGATTTCGTATATGATGTTTTCTAGCACACACTGTTTTTAATGTAAAGGAATGATATCGGCTGTTTACTGGCCGTGTCTGTGACACTATAGAAAAAATAATAGTCAGTTTGATTCAACTTCCTGTAACTATGGTGTTTACTTTGAACAGGAGACAAGAAAGTCACTATCAGTAGCGTGCTGCTGACACTGGCTGCTATGAAGAGGTGTTTAGCTAAGCGTACAGAGTACAGAGTGGGATCTCTCTAACAGCATTGGAGATTTAATTCAACAATATATGGACACTCATAATGAGCCAGTGTGCCAGACGCTTCTGCAAAAATGTAGCTTTCTCGACCGGCGTTTCAAAACAGGATTATCTGAAGATGTTTAAGAAGATGTACGAAACGAGGCTAGACGCCTGAGTACCACTGGCAGAAATGCAAGTAAACAGAACATTACAGTAATACTTGCCAAGCATGAAAGCATTGATAACTCTGTTACATGCACCAAATAACAATTAGAATAGGCTCAAAAATTGACTCAACAAATTAACAATTGAAATATAATCAAATAAAACATTTTAATGGACTCAACTTCATTTAAACTGTGGTCAGGTTACAATGCGTTTCAAAAACTATGACTGCCACAAGCGTGAATTTTTTTGGAGCGGTTTTCCTTGAGTCAGAATCCCATTTAATTTTTGGGAAAGTTGATATTATGAAAACACCTGCCTTCACATGAGTGTTTTTTATCCAAGTCTAAAAATTAATGGACATTTTTTATTAATAAATTAATTTTCGAGTTTAAAATTAGTTGAACAACAAGTTTAGCATAGTTTTAGAATGATGTGAGATTAAGAAACATTATTGCAAAAAACATATTTCAGGTGTTTTGTTACCACAATCGTAATAGTGAAATATGAAATATTTGCTACGTTAATGAAACAAAATTAGAAAAGCCCTAAAAATAGGTTTTTAGCAGTTAAATTCAAACTAAAATTCTTCATGAAAATGTAACCAGTACTTGTTTAAAAATATAAAATATCATAATGAAGCTGTTGCTCACAGATACGCATTTTTTAACCTTCAGGGACTTCAATACACGTATTGCATTTTGTTTGCAATAATTTTATTTTTGCAGTAGTTTCTTAATCCTCATTGAGAGAACAAATTTACAACCAGGGTGCGTCTCCCAAAAAAATTTTCTCTATGCTTCAATGTATCGTTGGTCGCCAATTCCGAAGTTATTTTTCTGTCTAATCTACCCTCCATAAAAACTAATATATGCATATAGACTAAGATGAGTTTGCGGTAGCAATAGTTTTATTATGTAACAAGTTTCATCAAAATTATGATGGCTGCCAACAGCGCTAATCACAAGCAATGCAGCAGCGTGGTTTGCAGCTGGTCTCACTAATTTTAAATAGTGCTCAGTTTTTCGTTACATCGGCGCCGTTGAAAAATTCATTCAACACCATTTCAATAGAGAATATTTTGTCATATCTTGCATCCGATATGTCTTCGGAGAAAAATGAAAAGAGAGAGTTGAGAACACTTCTCATATCAAGCAGATACATCAAATATGCTAAAAAATGGGCTCCAGGTGTAATGATTTACAAAGGAAAAAAAAGGGAGCCAATGGAATAAGTATCACAATGCAGTCTTCCTCTTTACATTGAGTAGTACTGAATGGGAGCAGAATACTTGCCAAGTGAAATGCGCTGAAGCCTTGACAAAGTTAACTACAAATCAGGAAATCTAGGATATTGCAGATTTCCTGGTTGGTGGTTTTGAGTAGATCGATGGGGACATCAGTATTGCTGATACCTACTAGACTATATTTAGTGTTGGTTGTTCAGCTATTATTTTTAATCACTATAATAATCGTTTCATTGAAAAAAATTTCATTTCGATCACTAATATGTTACGGAAACTTGGATTTTGTTGAAACCATTATAAACATTTCAACTAATATATTATACTACAAATAAATTCAACAAAACTTGCAACTGAGCAATAGAGATGCACAAAAACGATATGTTCCCAGGCACTGTAAATTGGAGGTTAGCTCCGGAAGGTAATTGTAAATTGAATCGTCAAATAACCTGGATGATCTGATCTGCTAATCTTATACTCAAAAGTTCAGGAGAGCAAAAGGTTTGTGTGCCAAAGGTTGAAAAAAATATACAAAAAATGACAAGAGCAACAATAGCACAGCTGTTCATTTACACTAACAAGCCATACAATAAATACTGATGTCAAGTGAACATCTCGGATCGCAACCGCAATCAAAATCTAGGTGGATTGAACTGCTCACAATAAAGTACTGGTGTTGGATCACTTCTCTTTGCCATAACAGTTTTTGGTATCATTTTACTCCAAGTTTGCAGAGATTAGTTTTTTACTGGGAAGGGCATTGTTCAAATGTGTGGAGTGGGGGAACAGTGACATCCGTAAATAAGTCTCGGTGCTCCTGGCATAAGAAAAAAGCTGCAGGAACAGCAGAAGAAAAACACCCCACCCTGATCTCGCAATTTATTTATTGCAGTAATATTTAGGTTCGGGGTGAGTGCAATGAAATTATCAAAGTGTTGGTTTCATATTTGTAGCCTTATTGGCAAGCAAGTGAAATCTTATGAAAAAAGGGCTCTACCAGCGGAATTCTGTCAGGAGTTCAAGCATCGTGCGTTCACTGAAAAACAACTTACTTTGATGAGTGACATGATGAAACTTCACAAATACAGGTAAATTAAACTAGAGAGGCAAGAATGAATATATGTTCGCTAACTTTAGTGCAAGCGCAAATATTCCCCTACTACAACCGTGTGAGAATGCTACCTTAGATGACAAACGATGGTCTTTGGTTTTGTGTGCTCATTACATGCATATAGGTTCAAGGCTGGTGCACAGATGAGAGAACTATTTTTAATGCTAGTATGAAAGACTATTTGTTTTTCAGTTATCTTGATGTATCAGGTTACATAAGGTTCATCAGGCTTCATAACAGTTGTCACGTCACTTATAGGAAACGCCAGATAAAAGCATAGCTGCATGAGCTCTACTCTGACCTTGTATTTGAGAAATCATATCGAGGCAATGAGAGTGAGATATCGTTCTGTTAAGGGGCAAAGGTTGCTGAGTTAGCCCACTGTGTGCTGACAGATTGTTCTTCGGAAAATGGGACCTAGTCACAGCCAGATCCATCCACCCCATCTGATAGTTAAATCTCTAAACCTGTTACTTTAACTGATAAACCCTCTCAAAATAGATTGAAAATGCTGCTTTGCAGTCAGTCGGCTGTCGACTCAAAAAGTCTTCGGTGTCATCCATCAACATGTAATTCAAAGTTCTCAGTCTCTCAACAGTCCAACTGGCATTAATGAAAATCAACGTGCTTTGACTTGTGATGACAGTATCTATACAACCCAAAATTGCAACCCTGATGACTTCAAGACTGGCTTTCGTAGTCGGAAAAATTTGTGTCACCCAGGTCAAGATAATTGCAGTAATAGTAAGAGCAGTCATAACATGTTCTATGGATCATTAGAGTAATGTGATGCTATAAAATCTCACCTATTTAAACTCCGATGGCCTTCTAGTGGTAATGATCTCAACCCGCATACTGCAGAGGCTGCTGTTCCACTCCTATTTTACAGGTTTTGTGGGTCCACTTGTGGGCTGTCAGACAAAAGTGTGCCTCTAGACCCTATACAGCTCACCCCCTTACCAGCAGCAGACAATTCAAAGCTCCTGTCTATCTGCCGAGGTTTGATAAGTTTACAGAGTCGGGGGTGGATCACTAGTGCTAAATCTTTGTCCCTTGGAATAAAATTGAAGCTGAAAACAGGCTCATCTGATTTGCTACGCCTCCTTCATTCATTATGTCACTGTGTGAGTTATGAATCCGTTATCAGGGCTGAAAAAGCTACTGCCGATGATAAGCTACAAAAGACCTTGTAGTAATCCCATTCAGCTTCTCAAAGGGAAAACTTCTGACTCTGGCTTTTGACAATATCAATTTAATGGAAGAGACCCTCTCTCGTGTGGGCATCATTCATCAAAGGAATGGTATCACGTTTTAAAAGTGTGAGGAATTCACAATTCAGTAGTGAGGTCATTCACTCAACTCCTATATCACGCAGAGCCAGAACCATAAATACTCAGCCAAAGGTAATTAAATTTTACGTACAAGAAAAAAGAGTAGGTGTTCCTTTTCTGTTACCTCACCAGATTTCCCTTATAACCCGTCAATAGAACAAGATTACAGAATGCAAGAGCTAAAATAATTTATTGCAAAAGTAGAGTCCCAAAATGTCTGTCACAGTTGAGCTTGGAGTGAGTTGGCATGATGTTTAACTGGTGCTACTAAACAATTAGTTAAAAAAAACAAGTTTGTCTAACATTAAAAGTATATATTCAATAGGTATAATGGGTTATTTACAACGATCACTCCAACAACTAGTGATTTCCTGTGACCTCAGTGCAGGCCAAGTCGTCGAATGTGATTGGCTTATTACTAATACTAGCGCAGGCCAACACTTTGTACTAGCGCAATAGTGTGCTCACATCTGCTAGCGCTAATGCTTCACGCTTGACTTGGCACAACTGAAAAACGCCATAGTGCGCTCAAGGCTTTAACGTTTCTGCAACGTTTATTAACTGCGATTGGAGTTTGAAGAATAACATGACAATCCATACGTTGCAGTCATTCATGGTTCCTGCAGTCACAAATGAAGCATAAGTAACAGAGAGTTGTTATCTTTTCGTTCCTCCTAGCCTCTTGGCCGAGGAGCTTTATTTCTGACTTGACCCAAAGTTTGTTGCAGTAACTGGTCTGATTGGGCAGCTAGAAACTAACAAGAATGTGTGCGAACTGCAAAAAACTCTTATCAGCCAATGTGTTAAAAGGGCGACTTGCCCTACTATCAATGGCGGATCTGGAGGGTGAAACTTAGGAGCCCAGGCTCTCCCCTAGGCTCGCTCCAGTAGCACAAAAACTGAGTAAATATCTTCCTCAACTTTTAAACAAATACTATTAAAAAAGCAAAATAAAATAAACTGCTATGAAAACCGACAGTTATGGTTGACTCAAAGTTTTCTTACCACCAAAACACTAGTCCGTTAAATTTCAAATTCATTTGGTCAAAAAGAAGGGAGTAAGTCATGTCATGTCAAGGTCATATGCATGAAAGATGATGAAAAGGCAAGATGAAAGTGCCAGGCCTCACACACACAACTTTTCAGGGAACTGAGTGTGACCGATTAGTTAGCTTTCCGAATAATAATGGGTCGGGTCGAGTTGTAGCACTCAAAATCTGAGCTTCTGAGCCTCGAGTAGTGCTGCTCAAAGCTCGAGTAGTGCTGCTCAAAGCTCGAGTAGCAGGTGCCAAAAAATCGATTAGTTGATGGGAGTTATCTTCATTTTGTACATGAACGACAACTTAAAGTTTCATGCAGAACCTAGTACTTTGGTAGTGTAGGTAAAAACATGGATACGTTGCTATTTTGAGGTATTAATGCCGCAATTCATAGACTGGATTACTAACACTTGTAGGCTGATATCAATGCATTCCTAGCTTACTAATCTTAGCTTCCAAGCAACATTGCTAGACTTTCAGACAAAGAATAGAGAAGGAAAAATATGTGAAAAGGTCTCCTAAAAATTAAGCAGTGAGAAAGCCCAGGGCCAGAAGCGTGAAGAAATGTTTACAATAAAAGGAAGCAGTACTTCAGTATACTGGTGGCTACTAGGAAAACGGCAGCTGAGGAGGATAATTATGTACAGTAACCACCACAGTCAGGTTGACTGTTTTCATAAAAAAAATCAAGTTTGAAAAGAAAAAAACTAGCAATCTGAATTATCATGTATTTAAAACTATGTTTGCTGATTTCAACTCCTGTCAGTTGTGGAGGAAGTGGGCTTCAAATACCTCATCTTTAACCTCTGCGCTCACATCCTCTCTACACTGCAGAAACGGAGTGTACACCCAACTGCTTCGTCCAACTCAGCTGACAGGTGCTCTATTGAATTTATCTCAGTAGGATATCTAGATTTGGCGGAGGGTTGATTGGTCAAACATTTTGCAAGTCGTAGTGGACTTCAACGCTCTCTGTTTGAACTTCTGTCATTATCAATTATTATATATGTTATGTAATATACTGTCTCGCCCTATTATTCCTGTGGATCATCCTCTTTTTACTGACAGGTTCTTTATTAAAAGTCAATAATTTGTTTTCAACAAATAACATGGATTACTACAAACTATTGCTTGTTGCAGTACAACTACAAATGACTAGTAGTGGTAGTTGCAGCTCGCAGTACCTCTATTATTTGATTACAACAGCAGTTGGCTAGTGCTTTGCAGTATAATGGTGGTAGTAGCAATATTATTGGTGATGATCTGTATTAGTTTTAAGTAGAAGTTGTAACGATAGTGTACAGCAGTAGAACTGCAGGTGTTATTATTTAGTATTTCAGTAGTAGCTGCAGTAGTAGTACAAGTGCAAAGAGTAAAATTTTTGAAAGGAAGTTTTTTGTCATACTCTCTTTCACCGGTAGATGAAATAAACAAAATTATAGCAGCGCAATACTCTTTCGGCTTTAGTAAAAATAATGCAAAGAACAGCGATAATGAAGTGCTTGGTAAATTACTACATAATCAGCATGCTCTTTCTTGCTACTGCGTTTATTTGTTTGCTCAGGGGTTAGTCATATGTCAATGTTAGATGGACGCTTAGCCGGTGTTTTTTGATTCAGCCTGACCTGTAGTGAATTAGTCGCCAATCGAAACTCTTTTTAGACACCAAACTTACAAATTGAATTTGTGAGGGTAAATTAGTAATACTTTCTAGCGCTTAATCAATTTGATTAATAATTCTCAAGCAGCCCCTGAGCATTGTCTAATGTAACAGGATACTTCAACTACTAGTTACTGTAGGTACTTGCACTTTTTATAGTTGTGTAATTATAAAAACAAACAATACAGAATCAAACAAACAAGCAAACAATGTTGTTTTATTTGAAAAAGAAGAAAATGAAGATTCTTTTGTCACGGAAAGGATAATCGATTTATTGCATACTATTCTCGAGGATAAATAAGAATATGCATTGAAGCAGTACTAAGGGTACCAATGCTCGGGGTAGGTTTCGCTCATCCTAATCTCAGATAACTAACACCAATGTTTACAACGCTTACATACAGGTATGTATGTGTGTGGAATGATCTATTCATAATCCCAAGATTGCGGGCTGGAGCAATTATTTGGAGGAACGGGAGTATTGGAAGAGTTATTGGATCTAGGTGTTGATGATGTGCAGCCTATACAGCTCAATGAAGAGGCTAGAAATGTTCAGCTTGAGGAGGATCATAACATTGTTGGAGATATAGAAGTGATATACTGTTTGCTACAGCTGGAGTTGAAAAAAGTTTTGTTAGGTAGAAATTTATTGTCACTGCTGCTGAGCATGAAACCTCAATGAAGTGAAGGGAACGAAAAAATTTCTGATTAGTTCCCTATGCCAAGCATTTATACTTGACCATAGTAAAAGTTAGCTGAAATGTTATGTATTCAACTACTTTCAAAGTTAGCAACCTGTGCGGGCCAAACACTTGGATGATGAAATGTCATTTTTTAGATGATACTGAATTGGGCTCAACTGCTTTAATAGAAGTTGTAACCATGTACACAGCTGATGTTTTTGGTAAAGGAGTATCAAAAGATGAGAAGTAAAACCTCACTCTTGGAAACCACCCATGACACACCAATTTCCTTTCACTAAACATGGTTGTAAATCAAGAGGGTTTCAGCGTAAATGGCTGGCTGACTATCAATGGCTAGAATACAGTAAAAAGAAAAGGAATGCAGCATTGAGCAAGTGGTGTTTGCTTTTTGCCAAGAACTTGACCCTGACCTAGGCCAACTGGTCACTCAACCGCTGTATGAGTTCGCAAGTGCTGGAGCATATCTCGCAAAGCATTCAAAGAATAAAGTAGCACAAATATGACAAGCAGAAACTGAACTCTTCTGAAGCCACACCTATCAATGAGATGATTAACATTCAAGCTGAGATGTCTAAAAATAGAATGTGTAATTGTTTGGAAGCTATAGTAAAATCTGTTAGGTATTTGGTTTGGTATGGGAAGACTGTTATTATCATGGAACTGTTTTTCTTATTATTTTGTGTCATTCTAACTGCTTTTCTTCTAATAATAAACTTTATTGCCATCATCACTATTACGTAATAGAGCAGCAGATGTGTATATAATTATTTTCATTGAAACAATGATAACTTTAAATTTATGATAAGCATTAGTTATTCTGCTCGTCAGTCCAGTAGTAAAATTAGATACATGAAAATCATAATTGGTAATTACTATAATAGTCAAAGGAATAGTAGTTGCAACAGTTGAAACTACACATTTGAACATAAACATTAACAATATATGATTAATAATCATAATTTAACAACCATCAGTAGCAACTGTAATAACCAACAATTGGTTTGTGTTATAACCCTTCAAAATGTTATCTGAAATGGCAAAAATAATTTTCAATGAGGTCCCAGCAGTGTAGTTTCGCTTTAGGGATGCAACAGAGAGTAGCATAGTCGATCGTATAACTTTTCAGATTTTACACAGTTTAAGCAACTGATCTGACAAAACTTATGCCGTTGGGGAAGCACAAGGAATCCATATAGCCTTTGAATACTTTTTTTGAAAATATTTTGTTTTATTCACATGATAAAAATTAGCTGAATATTAGGCTCGTGTGTACAGCCATAGCTTTGCATTTCGCGGCTCATTGAGCTTGCCGACGTAAATTAATGAAAGCGCGCCCTTGAACGAACACCGTGGTTTGGTTTTACTGTGTCGTTGTAGTTTGACAATTTATGGCGATGGCGCACCGTCAGTATTATATACTCCAAAGTTATCAGCTGCCGTGGATGAAAAAATGTTTCTTCAGTAATTGTTAAAATGAAGTGACTTTCGTTTTAATAGTATTGTTGGTGGAAAGCGGGCTTCCGGTTCTTTAACAATAACTCCGCACAGAAATCTGCCGGGGGTCCATTAGAACATTCAATAAGCCATTGCTGTTATTATTATTGAAGACACTATTAACGACAATAATTGAAGTATAATGTTAAGTTACTTGTAATGATGAGCTTAACCTTCAACACATACAATGTCCATGGTGTTAATCATTTTTATCAGTGACGGCCATTAGAGTTTATAAATGGGTAAAGTTTTTATTATGACATACCATACAATTTGACTGAATTTGGTAAACAGCCTGAAAATAAATATAAGCAGATCAAAAAAAATACTCGTTTGTAGTTTGTGACAAACATATGAGCGATTTGATATCATATTTGGTCTAAATCGATTGGGTGCATTTAATTATTAGTATTTAAAACAAAAACGATTGTTTTTGACCCTCTCTTACATAAAATTATTTTTAGCAACGTTTTTGAACAGATAAAAACAACAAAAATGACTTTTTATCATTATTCACCCGTTAAGAAATAATGCAATGTTTGTTGAACAATTTTTATTAATGAATTTAGTTAACTAAAAAAACGCATATAAAAGTGCCAGCATCAGAAATATAGTGACATCTTTTTGAGGTAGTAAAAAAAATCACCGATGTTTGACAATTTTAATTAGCACACTAAACCTATTGAAGCAATTTCAAGCATCACAAGTCATCCTCACATGTTAAAAGAAAAATGACCAAAGTTCAATACTTTACCTGACTATTGTAATACTCAGTGTTGTACAAATCGATTCCGATTCGCGAATCGATCACGATTCGATTCACCAAAAATGAATCCAAATAAGTTGAAGTCACACTCTCCAGAAAAGAATCTGAATTGAGTTGAACGTTTAGATTTATGGGGTGCGTTGAGAAAGAGTTGAGCTTGACCAAGTGGCCAGGTGAATCTGAGTTGAACCAAACTGATAGTTGAAAGAATCTGCACTGAATCGCCCCAGCTTTTGCCAGAAAGAATCCATGAATCGACTCATTTTCACAAATTTTTGATTCTCGTTTGATTGGCGAGCGGGAATCCCCATTGACATACAAATAGATATTCTGTGAGAATGTTTTTATCTTCTCACATCAATTTATTTAAACTGCAAATAGTCGTGTCGCTGTAAAATAGCTCTAGAATCTACAACATGTTGTTTCCGAATGACTAGTCTGGGTGAGCCAACCAACCCCATCATTGACACATGTACAACACAAACCGAGCAATGCTAACCATGCTCGCGCTGATATCTTGAATTCTTAGCAAAAGCCTAATGATAGCAGCACATCACATCACATATTCTCTGTGTTATTTAAGTTTATTTAATGCAGTAGATAAAAACGAGTCATGTCTGACCCCAACAGCAGCAGTGCACTTATATTTAGACATTCTTATAAAGACATCCAAATTGATAAAGTATGTAATCAGAGGAAAGCCAAATGTAAGCATTTTGTGAAGCTGTCCAATCTGCAACAGGCTCCACCACATCGAAATTTTGGAGGCATTTGAAAAGCAAGCATCCTGAAGTGTGGGTATAAATAAATAAACATGGTATAGTATGTGTAAATCAACCATTCATACATATATAATACATATATTTCATGAACACTGCTGACTGTACTTACTATTATAGTCTATTATTATTAATAATTATCGTGATTATAAACTAATTGTTATTTATCAATTTGCCCAATTTATCACCTAATTTATTATTATTTATTGATATTATTATAACTATTTTATTTCAATTACAATTGCTACTTTTATAATAATATTTGTTCATTGAATAAATAATTAAATAATAATAACATTATAATAATAATAACGGTATTAAAACTAAACTCAATCAATTTTTTTAATAGTAATAATTAAATTTTAATGACAATTCAATAATTAGTATTACTATTATTATTATTACTATTATAGCAAGCAAATAATTGATAAAAAAAAACACCACATTAGATTAATATTGTTATTATAATAAGGATTATTATTATTTATTATTAATATAATACTTATTACAATTTTTATAATTTTTTTTAGCATTGTTACAACAACATTATTTTCTAATCATTGTTTTGTTGTTGAACTGATGTCATTACTGTTTTCCCCTCTGCATATTTCAAAGTCTTTGTGCTACACAGCCAGCCACCTGAGTAACGAAAGAAGAGCAATGACGAGTTGTGGATGAATGATTTGTGACGGGTTTTGGTTTTGTAATGCAAACACGCTTGTGCAGGATGTTTCTATATAGAGTTTTTCGTGCACACAATTATTGGTTGAAATCAGAACGCATGTTGATTGGTCAATATGCTTGCTTATAATAAAGATAATAATTTATAATTCTTATAATCCGATTTTTGTATTAATCGATTGTTATTAATAACTTTTAATTTTCTAATAGTTCTTTTAATTTGTACTTAGGACATGTGTAATGTGTATGAGTAAGTAGAGTACCTTGCCTGATGATATCGCATATCTAAGAATAGGTAACTAGCTATAAATTGAATATTTAATTATACCATAGCAATTGGCACCAACAGTATCATTGGAATGGCAAATTGTTTGAGAGAATAAGTTGGCCACTGTCATTTTGAGCTTATTTTAACTGTCATCAGCTTTACTGAAAATGGGTGTAATTCTTGTTAATTACATACACACATGGAGTTCCCCCCCCCCCCCCTTCACGTCAGATCTAGGAAAACTCGCTGTTTGAGGAAACACTTCAGCCTAATATAGCAAAAAATTATTGATGATTGTCAGGCTCCTTGATGCTTTAATATAAAATGATTTCATTTTCAATTCCAGATATGATTGTTAAGTGAGCTGGAGAACTGGAGCCTTCACCTGTGGGAAACCAGGATCATGAGAAGGAGATACAGCCACCTGCACCCAAGCAGGTGAAAGCTCAGCCGAAAAGCGGTCAAAGGAAGTATCTACTTAAACAACAGAGTGCTTCTGCGGGAAGTGACGTTTATCTCAATTTTAATCCATAAGCAAATACAGATTTATCTGAATTATGATCATGGGGAGATAGTGAACGACCAGAGAGAGGAAGTGGAGATCAACCCACTCCGTTTCTGGGCACCGGAAGGCAAATCGATGCCAGCTCTGGCAAAACTGGCACAGCTGGTTTTAAATGTACTCGCTTCTAGTGCCCCGTGGAGTGTGTCTTTAGCCATGGGGGCATTATATTCCGCCCACATAGACAAAAAATGAAGGACAATCATTTGTCATGGCTGATCTTTTTAAAATGCAATAGACTTAAAATAAATGCTGAGTAGAAGATGTGCATGTAATAATAACGAACTTGTACTCGTTTTCAGAACTAGATTACGTGTAGCTCTGTAAAAAATCATAAGTGTAGCATGCATTGTTTGTTTGTTGGGCGGTCATCAGTGAAGTTCCTGTTTGTCAGTTATTAATGGATGTCCTCATGTTTATTGCTGCCAGCTGGATGTGTGGGCTGAGGTGACTCGATGTGACAGCAGGGTTCGTGGCCTAAAGTCTGTGTGGGTGTTGGGGTGCTCTGCACCTACATCCTTGTTGCATCACCTGGTTGCTGCCTGGGGACAGATGAGTCATTGAGGCATTGATAATTTTCCAGACAAAAACAAACTTTCCCTTTAATAACATTTTTATTACAATGTTTGCCTGTTTTATTTTTAACCCCTCAAATCATACTGGAGATTGACCGGGTATAAATGCTGCCAACAAGCCTCACCCAGATCAGTTACCAAGACATATATCACTAGAGCTATTTACATTTACTATCACGAACTTACTCTTTATATTACCATGTAGTCAGCATATTATGCTGATTCGTCTACTGTACTTTGTTTTATTAATTCTTATATCTGAATATTGCTTATGTATTAATCAATGTAGCAGTAGTTTGCTATCTGTTTGTAACTCATAGCTCGATGTATTTTAACTACTTAATATGTAATTCTAATTGACTGTATTTTGTTATTGCAGTTTGTACGTTGTGAACAAATAAAGTTTACATCAGTTATCAGAAAACACTGTTCCATACGAACCAGACAAAACAGTAAAAACTCTTCTCGGAAGGAGCAGTCAACCTTTCCTGGAGACGGCACCAAAACCTCTACCTCTGAATGAGCAGCCAACTCTTCTCAACACGAAGTCTTCATAAACAAACATTCGAACTCTATAACAGATATCACTGAGGATAATTCATACAATCGAAATTCTCACAACAAGCAAGACATTTTTTCGTGGACCTTTATTTGGGTGAGCTACAACCAGTATTTTAACAGTTGTAACAGTGTGCAATAAATCTAAATGAATGCTGAGAATAAGATGTGCATGTAATAATAACGAAGATGTATTTGTTTTCGGGTCTAGGTATTCAGATACATATTAATTAGCTTTGTATTTGTAGAAAAGTGGAATTTGATGATAAACCTGATGCTTTGCTTTAAAAGAGTTGAATCAATCCTCAAATATCATATGACCTGTAGAATTTAAGAGAATCGTTGTGGAAGTGGAAGTACAAAGAGTTGAATCTGTGGTTAACTCTCTACGTTTGAATTGAATCAGAATGTATCAAGGTTTGTGCAAAAACAGCTGATTTGAGTCTTCACTGGAGGTGAACCCTGATGAGTTGAATCGTGAGTTGAATTTTGCTGTTTTCTTGCTGTTACTTTTTAATTATGAGTTGGGATTCAATTGGAAATGTTGCTGAAATGAGTTAAATCGAATCTGAATCATTGGAAACCAAAGTGAATCGAGGTGAACCATGAATTTTGGAAAGGGTCTGTTCGTACAACACTGGTAATACTATGTATGAAAATTGTGTCTAAATAGTTTAAAATGTCATTTCCATTTCCTTAACTTGTGTTACTGGAAAATACTGACATCAACTACATATTTACTGTATAGCAGGGTTCAAATTGGGGGGGGGGGGGGAAGTACGGGGCAGTACGGCGTACTGCCATAAGAGATTTGCAGGCAGTACGGTAAACATAACGTAATGCCTATAGCAATAGTTACCACAGAGTTTTCTCCCCTTCAATATCACCTGCGGCGATTAGTCTAGCCTCGACTCTACTTTCATCTAGACTTCAACACTAACCTACATTCCATGAAAAGGCAGGAAACAAGTGATTTCTCAACCATTCCATTATAGCCGTTGTTATGCATGTGGATTCATTTCTGAGCACTCGTAGATTCAATCTGAGCCTCCGCCTTCTTGTACTTACTGCTTATTATTATTTGCTACACTTGCAATGAAACGGACATTGGATGAATACTTCTCACTGAAAGGTATGATCGATAAGTTTTTTAATATTCATCTAAAGTTCTGCTGGATGTTTCATGAAATAAATATTTATTATTATATTATTATTAATTAGTATTATTGCCTCATTAATAATTATTATTATTAATATTGAAATTTTATTTATCATTATTTTAAATAATTTAATAAATGAAAATAATTATTACTTGCTAAATAAATTGTATAATATGTTGTTATTATCATCATTATAATGATCATGATGATAATAATAATGAGTAGTAACAATATATTAATAATAAATAATAATGAGACTAGACTGTCTTTGCTCCTGTTTTGTTTGTTTGTCATATGATTTCTTCCATTATTATTATTGTTATTATCATCATTATTACTGTTATTATGCTGCTTAGCTAAATCAGTAATATACCAGGCAACCGTTTCATCAGGTAAAAACACAGAGACAAATGTTGGACTAACAGAGGGACAGTTTAAACTCAGATATAACAACCATTCTGCTTCATTTAGGCACAGAGGGAAGCAGAATAGCACTGAGTTTAGCAAGCACATATGGAACTTGAAGGTCAACAACATCAACTACTGTATAACCTGGAAAATACTGAAATATGCTAGCGCCTACAACAACGCTACAACCAAATGCAATCGGTGCTCCTGGGAAAAATACTACATTGTATGCAAGCCAGAGCTTTCCTCCTTAAACAAAAGAAATGAAGTAGTAGCCATTTGTAGACACTCAGCCAAGTTCTTATTGAGAAGAACAGTGACTTAAGCCACTAATTATAAGCAGATAGCCATCTAATTATTTTACTGAACGGATGTTATATAACATTGTATGCTGCTAACATATTCTATCTGATGATTGCCCTTCACCAGAGGCATGAAACTATTAGTAATAAATTGTTTTAACTCAAACTTTTAGATTTTATTGAAATATTATATATATATATATAATATATATATATATATATTATATATATATATATATATATATATATTTATATATATATATATATATATACTATATATTTATATACTATTATATAATATATATGTATATATATATATATATTGTTTATAATTTATTTTCTTCACCATCAATCCGTCATTATTATTATTTTACAATTATTACTTGCTGTTATTTCTGTTCCATAATTATTATTACTCCTCTATTATGATCATTTAGTGTATTTTAACATATATTATTAATGGTTATTACTATTGGATAGATAGCTGTTACTGTTGATTATTTGCAGCTTGGGAAAAATGTTATCGCTTCCATTCAACTACAAAAAATATTTGTTTGCCTTTAAATTGTTATTCATATTTATTATATTGTTATTTCAATCATCGTTTTTTTTTGTTATGATTATACAGTTGCTGAATTAAAAATTAGTACATTAGCGACAGCAACATCATGAATACATATTGTTGTTGTTATTGTCATTGCTAAGTAATACTAATTAAGTGAATCACTACAATAGTGACAACTAACCTTGAATAAAATTGTCATGTTGGGTATCCCGAAACCACCTACCCCCGAACGCTACCCCTACTCACGGAAATACCTGGTTTGCTATGTTGCTGTTTGTGTGATGCTGCCACTGCTAAACACGGGTATAATTTTATAATAAAACTAGGTGGAAAAGAACATTGCCAAAAATTGTATTTCCGGTGTTGTTATTTTTTCACAACAATAATAATTAAATCTGAATTACCGTCTATTTTTCCAAGAAAAAAAAGCACGAACTAATCATAATTAAGATTTTTAGATAGTATTTTTAAACTGAAAACGTAACAAAAATGGTACAAACTACTTGCTGGAATATACTATCATAATGCAGATAGTTCCCTCTGTTGAATGCGTTAATCATGGACCTTCATAGACCTCTACATACCTTTTGCAATTTTGTTGCTGCAAGGGAGTGTTCTCAATAGTTACTTTAGCGATGTCTATGTATGCTTTTAGACGGAAGCCGTATACAACTAGACGAATGATGAGTTATTAGAGATGACAAGAGCTGATGATCGCTGAAATATTAACATTCGAATTGTCATTTGCATTGTGATTTAATTTGTATCTATTCACTGTGAATAAAATAATTTATTCATATCAATATTAGTATTGTTATTAAAAAATTTCTTTTTAAATATAAAAAAATCGAATCAATCGGATATTAAAACTGTCAAAAGACAACTCCGTACATCACACAACAGCAACATTTTAAGCAAACCGGGTATTTTTGTGGCCAGGGTAGGGTGGGGTAGGGGGTAGGAGGTTTCTGGATACAATGTTATATTTGTTATTTATCAGCAGCCTCTGGTTGCTTGTTACCATAGTAATGCCTTTTTTTTCGATTTCGTTGTTCAAATCATGACATTGTTTTCTGTTACTGAATTATTCATACAAATATCATAATTATCATTATCGTGAGACTGATGATTGAAACTTACTGATAACTACTCTCTCATTAATTACCCTTAATCTTTTAAAAAAAACAATTTGGTCAATTTGTAATATTATTTCATGTGACTCATCTCTGCAATGCCAGATCCCAGTTTGGGAGTACAAAAATCAATCGACAAACTTCATTTCAAAATGAAGCAACTCACTTTCTCTGCCATTAGAAATTCGGCTTTGCATGCAGTAACATTATTTTCAGTATACTTGGCATAACTACTGCACTATCATGAGTGCACTCGTTAAAACTGAGTTCAAAACTTTACCACAAGTTGGACGATTGTATTTTGCAGATAAGAAAGCAAAACACCACAATGCTGCATCATGTGCCTCAAGTTCCAGCAATTTTCAGGTTAGTATGTCATATTCTACATGCGTAAGGGTATTGTAAAATGTAATTAATTATATTGCTTCATTAATTTCCTTGAGAGCTTTCTGTACAATGACCTTGATAAACTTTGAACTATGAATTAATGTAGTTGAAACACTTCCTCTAAAGAAGGTGTTGGATCAGAAACCTGGTGCTATAGGACATGATATAGGTGAGTGTATATCATTTTTATTCAATTTGATTTTCTCGATGATGCTACACAGTCTCATTTATATTGGCTTTCATTATCTTATAGTAGTTCATACTGACTCTGAAGATGAAAGATGTAATGAAGCACAGAGTGACCCTAATGAGGTGACACTAGCTAAGGTTTTTAAATCCAAAGATTATGCAACACTCAACTTTCACTCTGAAATTAACATGGAAATCTTTGCCTTGCATTGAGTTGCACTCATTTGTATATATTTATATGCGAGCAAGGTTTTGTGCATCTAAACATAGATATACCCAAGTGGTAAACACCATTTATGTCATTATTTTGTAGACAAGCGGAAAGAAATCATCAGCTATGATCAAAAGATAAGTATTCAAGGATATGCCTCAATTGTAGTTGTCCTAACACTGAATTAACCCTTAAAATACATATCTAACTTGTGTGTTTCTTTTTAATATGGTCTCATAATCATATCAAAATAATACCTCATGATTTCACATTTTTATGTTGCAACGTTGAGGTGAGCATGTTGTGTGCTTTTTCTGTTTCTCAGATATTGGTAAAAAAGGTGTATGGGTATTGTGTAAGCTGTGACTGTCTTTCCCATGTTGTGTTTTGTAATTTGCCATTATACAAGGAGGCTAATACCAAAATCTTCATAGTCAAATACTTAATTTTGGGAAATGAGTGGTATTTTGTAATTCTTTTATGGGTGTTCTAGCTATCGATTGGCCAGAGGTTTGGTCTTCCAAGACAACTGCAATAAAGAAAGAGGCATATCATTGGATGTTTGCTCGGGACGGAAAGATCGGTAGTTTGTTCTGCAGAGATGCTCCAGTGCCAAAGATGGATAGGCGAACAGGTATAAAACCAAGTGCGGAATGGACTGCTTGTCAAGTAGGGTTTTCGCGAGATGATCCAAAATCACGTGATACTAAACTGACCATGCTTTGTGGAAAAATTTCAAAACACATCAAGTCAGCTGCACATATTGGTTCTGCAGAAGTTTACCAGCGCAAGCAGGTGATGAGTAAAACAGAGAAGCAGTTTGCTTCGCAGTATATAAAGCATGAATCGACCACTGAAAAGGTCTTTCGGCTAGCATCTGACATAGCAAAAATAAATAGATCATGTAGCGACTAACTGGAGCATATTGATTGTTACAAATGCAATGGCATTGACATGGGACATATTTTGCACTCAGACAAGTATTGCGCCGATATTATAAATAGCATTGCAGCTGACACGCGCTCCACTTTGATTAAACAAATTCTGCAATCTGAGTAAAAAGTTTCCATTCTCGTAGATGAAAGTACGACTAATAACAGCAAAGCTAGTTTGGTGATTCGTTGTTGTGTTACTGTTGAACAACAACCAACCACGTTTTTTCTTGATCTGGTTTATTTTGTTTCTGCAGATGCTAAAGCAATTTTTGATGCAATGCTACTGACTTTATCTTTCAGCTTTTTGAAAGCAAGTAAAGCTGAGTTTTTTGTGCTGTTTCTCTCTCTCAAATTCTGCCCTCTGACTTGTGTGATTGTAATAGTAAGTCTTTAAGCTTACCTCTTGTTGTTGTGATTTTCTTGATGCCAGCTATTATATTTAACATATTATTCCATGATTGCTATAGTTAATATCGTTACTAGCTAACCAACTGTGCACCATTGTTTTTTGTTGTTGTTGTGTTACGTGTTGTAATTGTGTGGTCATGTATTATATTCAGTGTACTCAAAATAAAAGTGCTACATTATCTTTGGTTCCATCATATAGTTTACTTGCTTGGTGTGGATTGTCGAGCTTGCTACAAAGTATCATTAGCAGTGAAATTGGAAATAAGCTGCTGGTTAGCAAGTGGGTAGCCATCTTTATTGTTGATAGATACACATAAGATTAAAGTTGTGACCAGAGTTTGACCAGATAAATCAACTTGTATTAAAGAATCCACTACATTCGAAGATGGAAATTGTTGATGCTACCAATCCGGGTGATTTCCACTTGGTTATCTACGCCATTATTTGATTTGCTTTGCATCAGATGGAGCATCAGTAATGACAGGCTCAAAGTCATGAGTGGGAGTGCTACTGCAAGAGAAATTTGGTAACATTCTTCTCTGGCACTGTGCCAGCCATCGCTTACAGTCAGCAGTTCATGATGCTGTTGCTGAGGTTGTCCAAAGTGGCACAGATGGTGCCAAGTTCAAAAGGTTATTTAACACTGTTACTAGTCCATGATTCATTCAGAATTTGTCAGTGATTAAAAACGCTCTAGAAGAATTATCTCATTTTTCTCTGCTGCTGCAAAGTCGAGATATTTCTTTGGTGACAGCACACAAACTTACTGATCAATGCATTTAAGCAATGCACCGAATGGCTGAGAAACCAGGTACAAAGTATACACTAGCTTTAGAGGCTTTGGATGCTGGGGAGTTTAGAGGCCAAACCCTTTGGCTTAGACTAAAGTACCAAAAATTAATGCTGCACAATTTTTCTGCCCATTAGAAAACTCCCTTGTATGTCGCATGCTGACAATTAAATCAAGGAAATGGGAGAAAGATTCAGATGTTCAAGGTGCGAATGTCAAGAGGTACCAAAAACTGCCGACTGATATGCCTTTGTTAGACCCAGTCACTTGGCCTGCAAACTATGATGAAACTGGTGGCTTTAGAGAGAATGGAATTTGGGAGATTTCTGAGCAGTTTTCGATGGATTCCACCGCAAGTTTAAAAGGGTTCAAGTTGTTTAAAGCAACTGGAGGATGGCAAATGAATTCCTCATTTCAGCTTCTAAAGCAAGTGGTTCATACCAAACCGCTGAACACGGTTGGGTGTGAGCGAGCATTCAGCCTCATGAACTTTATTATTTCCCTCACTCGCAACCGACTCAATCTAGAAATGTGAAAGCCTGGTTGAAACGTGGCAATCATGATGCCAAGGACACTGAGTCTGTAAAAAGACGGGGCAACAATGCTGCAAACTCATCTTATAGCCATTTGCACAAGTTGCCGTAAATTGTAGAATATATTGTTTTATCTGCTTTGTTGTTTGCCCCACCCTTACCTTCTTTTGCTTGGAGATTACTAATTTATTTTTGTTCATCTGTTAATTATGCTAGCATATGGTTTGACTTGAAATAAAGCTTTAATCAAGTAACCTCGTCATTCCCATTTATATATTTACAATGACATACTTTCAAAATTGAGTCCTAACACTTGTTCACATTGACGATGGAAAACTAGATTGTGCAAAATCTGTGTTACACAAGGGAATGTGGATCCATTTTGAAATGGGTTGTTGAATGACCGTTTTCATTTTTCAAACAACAACTGAAATTAAGTAAACACTCATTCATATTTTTTTTTGAACAACGCACTCCTTTTCAAGTCAAGTATGTGCAATAACAATCTTCTTCTGAAAAGTATTTTCCATGCTTCTGAAATGCAATAATTTTAAATTTTTCCGCTAGCGCGGGGCCTTTGCGGGGGAGGGATGCCCGCACCCCACCCTCAGTACCCCCCTAAACAAGATTCCACTTCTATCACTGCTGTATAGAGTAATTTTTTCTGTCCCAAATGAATGTAATTTGAACAGTTCACCAGGTTATCAGTTGAAAAATGCGACGAATGTTACAAATATCACAAAACTATTTTTTGCAAACTCTTGTTTATAAAGATTCTAGTTGTACTAGGTTGTTATTTGTCTACCAAATAGCTGAGTAAATACAGCTATACACAAGTTGTATTTGTTTTTGACACTGGGTAATAATTAATTTTTTGAAGTTTTATTGTTTATGGCTATGATGCGCTTATTATTATTATCGTCGTCGTCATTACTATTCATTACCATTATCACTATTACTATTATTATTATCACCTGATATTCTTATTATGCATCCCTGTGATATTTAATATAACCACAATGGCAATTGTTTCAAACTTCTAACACACTTATTATATTATGCTATTTTTCGAACTCAAAATAAGATGATGCTTGAGAATTTGTTAAATAATGATCATTTTTAATCAGCTTGATCCTGTAGGAAATACAAAAAACTCTTCATAAAATATCAATGCCAACTAATACCTATATCAGGCATGCTAATATAAAAATGTTTGTTCAAAGAGCTGAGTAGAAAAAATAAAAGCCCAGATGCTTATGCTGTCAAAATTCTACAAAAGGGTCTGGAAACTAGTATAGGCGGGTCCCAAAACGTCTTCCACGGTGAAGTTTATTGGGTAAATGCAGTTAATAGCCTAATGAACAGTATCTCATAACGGGTTGAGTGCTTAAAATAAATGGCAGTCAGCCTTCGCAATTGCTGAAATTCATGAAAGAAAATAAAATATTTCCTGTCTGACTGCAATGAAAGTTTAATAATCGAATATTTTTTTTGGGCAAATAACCAGCTAACTAGAAAAGTGGCAAGCCCCTTGTAGCCATAGAGTGGCTACTAAGGAGCTGTTGTGACAACAAGTACAAATAGGAACAGAAGCAGTAAGAGTAAATAAACTGTATATTTCAGAGGAGAGAGTAGATGAACAGAAGACAAAAACAGAGGTGAACAAGACCAAAACAGGTAAAGGTGAACAAGCACGTATCACCTGGTTGGCAGCCGAAATCCTGGCAGATCTACAAAATAATATGACAAGGACCGACAGTACTGCCGACGAGTGGAAATGCACCCAGTGTAACTTTAGTAACAGCAATAAGCGTGTGGCATACTATGTGCATCAGCGCTTCGTATTCTACTTTTGCACATGTAGCAAAAAGTCGGCATCGTGAGATGCCCTACGCAAGCACATCACAAAGTAGAACAAGGCCACAATCCACAGAGGACCAACAGTACCACTCTACGAGGTAGATGCAAAGCCCTATTGAGCATTTGCTGAATTTATGACGCGTCCGCACCCGCCACCATTTGGGAGTCCACAGCCTGTGTCAGAACAAAACGCAGCTACAGCTTCTGGCCAGAAACGTGCTCCCACTGTCCGCGATCAATTGGGGCAGCCAGTACATGCTAGCAACCTAGTCAAGAAAGCTCGACTGGACCTTTCACCTACAAAGAGGCAGCACGTATCCCTTCCACCCCGGCGGCAGAGGGTGGAGACAACACACGCACGGGAAGAAAAAATTATCACAAAGAAAAAATCAGAGGAATTGGAAGAGAGGATAGAGAAACGGAGGGAGCCCCACAGGAGGGTGGTATACCTAAACCCAGAGTACAGGCCACCGAGAGAGACATCCCTGCCCCTCTGCGATCAAAGATAGAGTACTCAACCACTAAGGAAGGGAACAGCCATTACCAGAACAGGAGAAAGGAAAAGAGCAGACGACTAGAGAGAAAGGGAGAGGAACTACAAAAAACTAACGAAGGATGCCTATAAGCTGTTACGATGCGCGGAAGACGTCAAAGCACAGATGAAGGAGCTAGGGTACCACCTACAGTAGAGAAAGAGTAACATATTTAACAGTAACAATAACGAAGGCCACTTACATGGGCTAGTTACGATATTATCGGATGTACATGTCTAAATATTGTTCTATTCTGCATTTATGGCTGATGTTCTATGCCATTGTTTGCCAGATTTATTATATTTTATTCTTATGCCACCAAAGATACCGATTTTATACCGATCATCTTCCTTGTATCTTTTTACATTGGTCCCCTACAACGACCAATGGAGGAGTTGTGTACGGGAAAATGGCGGAACATTATAGAAAGTACCAAATTGTTCGTGTGTTTGTGTTGCATACACTATCTAATTACTACTGTATGCTAATCACTACTATTGATTTGAGGCTAGTATGGCAAACAAATAACGTGCTACGTAACCACTGGTATAAATATAAGCTGCAAGCCCTGAATTAGTCAGTGTTATCAAAGGGGCAGATGGTTTTATTATTAAAATCAAAAAACACTCAGTTATTTTCTTACTTGATTCTCACACCTTCACAAACGATAAAGACTGCTCGACTTCTCCGGAGGACAACAGCTGTACGACCATGTGGCCGAAACAGCCTTGTGCTGTCCGGACGAGTAGCAGATGAAAGAGAGGTTTGCCTGACAGATTTGCCATCCTGACCCTACCATCAGTCGGACAATGCTGATGGTTGGAGAGTGACACGAACAAGCTGCCAGCAAGCCTGTTTGTCAATACAGACGGCTCTGGCCTTACTTGCCTATGAGGTAGTGTAGGCGGCTACCAAGGGTGACTAGTAACTATCACCACAAAATCCTGTACAGTATTACTGCATGAGCATGAATCGCATACCTGGAGGTAAAATATTTCGATACTTATAATGCGGGGAAAGTTTGGCAGAAAATTTTTTAATCCTTTTGGGTTTCGTAAAACACAGTTAATCTTTCAATTAGCCACGAAGCCCTTGACGCCACTCACTGTTGTATTTCGTTTAAAGGTTGCATGCTTGGTGGTTTTCAAAACATAAATAACTGTCAGCAAATGAATCAGCATAATTTTTTTACGTATAGAGATTAATTTTTATGGAAATCTATCAGCTCACAGAGAAGATGCAGCGTAAAATGGTTGGCTAAAACCAATACTTCTGTAAAACAGTTTTCGAAAAAGAGTCGCCAATTTTTTTATGTAACAGGAACGACAACTACAAGTTGCCATCGCGGTGACAATGCACTTCTTATCATTTGAAGACAATATTCAAAAGTTGTTTTCTCATGAGCCTCAATGTGAAAATACAATTCCAGGTCAAATCTACCTAGTGCAACAACTCAAAGAACTGTGCAAGCATTCTATTTTAGCCCTGGCTCTTGGGAAATGGTAATACACGTCGATGAGATGTCTATAGTTTTGTATTAAACCCCCGCAAAGATTGAAAATCGCTAATGTCTAGGTCTTATGTTGCGATTGAAAAATAATATTTCCTATTCATATTATTATCTAAACTTATATTTATCATTGTTAGAGATAGTTCTACTAGTTGTAGCTTTATTAGATTGTTGACGCTTTCATTATTATTAATAATAAATTATTTATTTATAAATGATAATAATCATCATCATCAAGAAAATTACCTTTTTCTATAATTATTATTATTATTGTTGTGTGAATCAATCGGGAGCGACACCCTTTCACCATCACACGGCTGTCCTTCTGGCTCAAAACAATAAGGTTGCACTGATTGTGGTTGAGGCACAGGGGCGCTATTGTTACTATCATCCGAATCTGACATGCCAATAATAAATTAAATAATATTACATGAAAATAATTGATGATGGTCACTAATGCAGCGAACAACAGGATACTGATAACTTGGGTATCGATAACTTTCGTATTTTTCTGGCTGTCATTAGGCATGCTCCAACAACGTTGCTGAACTTAGTCTTACCAATGGAGATTAGCTGAATCTGTTTTACACTGAGGGCTCCCGCAAAAAACCGCTGACATTTTTGGGTACCCAATTGTTATTAAAATATTTGTAAATATACTCGCCACATACATTATTGCTGCATTGGTCCCCGTGATGTCAGCGAATGATGCAAGACACAAAAATAAATCTATTTCAAGCTGTATTTTCCCAGGGGGTTGACAAACTTGCATAAAAATCCATGCCTACGGTTAGAGAAAAATGCTAATTCATTTGATGACAGTTCTTTATATTTTCAAAACCACCAAGCTTGCAACCTTTAAAACTTGTTGAAGTTTTTGGTTATCTGAGTACTTCGCCAAGCAACGAATCGGGAAAGTGTAAATGTTAACTTTTGTGTTTTTTTTGCTGCTTATGTACTGCTGCGCAGGAAAACCTATTTTGCAGTTGCTCTTCTTAAAGCCTTACCCACCACAGAGCAAGAGATAGTTAAAGAATCTTGAATTATTGTCTTTCTTTGCTTACTTTTCCATTATTTTCAACAATAAAGTAAAAAAAAATTGAAAGGTTTTAACATCAGTGAAGAACAGTCACCCATTTCGTTGAAATAATTTTTAGAGCTTAGGAAAACGCTGCAGCTGCCAGCAAGATCAAAAGAAACCAAAACCACTTTGTACTGTCTACAATTGAGCCAGAATTAAAAAGGTTTGAATAAGTTATGAAGTGTGCACTTGCATGCTACGCACAATTCTTTTTCCTACAGTATATGTTTGCACTTGACCCTGTTTGTCTGTCCACTGTAGAAGCCATTGTCAAGCAGGCGCAATAGCATATGCAGTGAGCTGGATTCTGCATTGTTTATTAATTAAGGCTTTAATTTAGGTCAACGCTTTTGCTATCATTGATGTGTGCGTGCGTGCTGCGTTGGAGCATTGTATATATCTTATTATAAATGAAAAACTTGATCATTCAGTTTATGTGTCTTATTTAGCTAATAAAGCGAGCAATGGAAACTAAATCGGTTACCTAAGATATTAATCAATTGCTTTAGCTATTTCTATTGCGCTTTTAACTTTGAGACGATTTCCTTACCAGCGTTTTTCAGCATTCCACAACTTGCAATTATTACTCCTCACGATGCAAGCAATGTTCAATTAATTTTTGCTTGTCATGTACTAGAATAGGTTTGCAATGAAGCAACACAAATACAATTACTCGTTTATTGAACGGTGTGCTGCTTACCATGAATATAGCCAGCGTATAGCAGATGTTTTCACTATCATAGCTGAGGTGAGGAACACATACATTTCAGTTGACGGCAATGCAAAGCTTGATCACTAGCAAGCAGAAGGAAGACATGCAAATTTTATAGAGATTTACAACAACCGTTTTTTGTCTGGTAAGTTATCAGATTCCAAAATTATTTGCATTTAATCTGAGGGTGAAAACTCAATTTTTCTAAAAATAAATGTAACAAATTAGCAATTAAAACGACAGTCAGTCCAAAGAGTATTATATTATCATTAAGGCTGGTGATTTTGTATTCTTGAATGACTACCTGATTTTGAAAAGATGAGATGACATGCAACTATCAAAAATTGAAAATGAGAATGTTACAATTGAAACAGGGGCAAGATAATAGAAAAAAAATCACATTTTGTCATTCGTTGTTTCATATATTGAAAACGAGTGAAATTCAACACTAAGACAACCTTTAGTTAAATTAACTTGGGGCTTAATTTTGTTTAACTTTGTTCCCCTAAACCAAAAATTTTACTTGAAAAATTATACTGATAATTGTTATGAAAAAGTTTTCAATTATGGAAAAACAGTAATAAATTTACCGACCGTTCACAAGAATTCCCCATAAGTAGAGCTTAATGTTGTAACAATGTCGATGTTTCGCTTATACTATTAGATGGAGCAACCCGCTGAAAAAAGTGCCGATTTTGATAGGTTATCAATAATGGGGCGGAGCCACCATTCACAAATTCTTCGAAAGTGATATCACTTCGCAAACCCTACAATTGGTAAGATGAAAATTGGTCATGCTGCGAGATAATCCAACCTCTACGGATGTTCAAAACATAACTCAGCAGCTGACATCCCTCCATCAAGCTAACATTAACATTGCACAACGACAGTTGACGCCCCATAAAGTCAACAAACATCTCTTAACATCAGCAACTGACGTCAACTGGTTCCTTCCAACATCATCATTCCAGCGT